>OU343119.1:11338645-11783645 GCA_910594885.2 Bibio marci | reverse complement strand
GGATAACATATATATCTTTGGAAACTGTCACAGACCGATTTGCGTATTGTCAACGTTCCCTAAAATTTCCATATAATTATTTAATTTTTTATAGATTGTTGTTGTTGTTGTTGTTGTTGTTGTTGTTGTTGTTGTTGTTGTTGTTGTTGATGTTGTTGATGTTGTTAGTGTGTCACCATAAAATGGACGATATTATTAGCAATACAAGGCAGTTAGGGCCTACAAATATAAATGCATGGTGTTCATCTCAAACAAATGGCTTAAAACGGTCGGTAACTGTGTGTTACACAATATGGATGGAATTATTAGTTTTTGAAATGTATCTGCACCATAGTGTAGGTGTAAAATTGGGGTAATGATGTTGCTAGGCGTTCCATTTTTTAGGGGTGGCTTATTTTAAAATAAATTACCACGACCTACTGGTCGCCCACCAACTACACAGTGAAACCTTCTTTTCATGGATATTGCATTTTGGCGTTCATTTTACTGGTTGACCTGAATTCGGAGTACAATGTTTAGTTCGTTTCGGATTATCAAAATAAATCCATTTTTCATCACCAGTGACAATACGACACAAAAGCGACTTCCTCCTTAGCCGTCTTCCAATCAAAATCTCACACGTGGTAATACGCTTTTCTTTGCTGCTTTCAGTCAATTCATATTTTCCTTCCTTTTGCATTTTATCCATTGTGTTTAAACGATTCGAAATGGTTTTCTGACGTAAATTTAATGAATCTGCCTGTTGTTGTTGCGATTGTGCATCGTCTTCATCCAATAATGGTTTGCAATTCAGTATCTTAAAATTTTTTGAATAGTTTTCCACATTCTTTGTCATTCAAAGATCAAAATCACCACTTTTGAATCGTTGAAACCGCTTACGGCAATGATTTTCATGGTCACCATAAGCGTCGTCGAGAATTTTATAACTTTCGGCAGCAGTTTCCTTCCAATGTAACAATAACAACAAACCTCCCAGCAAATCAGCTTTTTCAACAAACGTAAAAATTATGTTGTTTATACTTTTAGCTCGGAACACAAACTGAATGATAAAGGTATAAAGTGGATACGTTCACAAAAAAAATGTTAAGTCGAAACCATCGCCATTTTCGCCGTATTCGGCGGCTATATAGATTAATCCGTGAGCGATCAAATCATATTACTATACCTATTATATTTTACCTAATTTTTCCACATAATTTAAATGGCAATTCATTTTAAGTCGTATTTTAATATTTGACTGCTATTACAATATATTCAATTCATTTTATAATGTCAAAGTCGGTGGTGTGGTGGTAATAGACTTTTTGACATTTAACGACACCGGCGCCAACAGCTTATTATCAGTGGCGTGCGGTAACTTTTTCCTAGGGTGCCCAGAAATATAATAATAATTTTTTATCTCATATATCCTGAGTTTTAAAATATCAAATATTCCGTTAATGTAATTTAATTATTTTTGTAAGAGTATTAGTATAGTGTATATAAACAAAGACAATAAACAATCCTGCCGCATGAACAATTAGATCTACATATAGATCAAATCAATTCTTCTGTCTTTTTTAAAAATTCACTAATAACACCGTCATAGAATTTTTCAAACGTTCTAATATTTCGAAGTAAATTCTTTTCTATGGACATCAATGCCAAGGCCGACAATCTTTCATTAGTCATTGAATTTCGTGAGTAGGATTTAATTCGTTTTAAAGCAGAAAAAGATCGTTCGCAAGATGCAGATGAAACTGGAATAGTTAAAATTAATTTCGCCAATTTTTCTGTGTCTGATAATTCTGAATGCAATTTTTTATCTTTAATATATAGTAAAAACTCAGTAAAATTATATATCTAAGGAAAATTATAAAATGTAATGTAATGTAAAATAAAATTAAATTATAATTTAATGCTCGGTCAGATAAATCTTGTTTGCTTCTGCGATATTTGCGAGGTTCTCCGACTAAATCTGCAGTATAGTTATAAATAGTTTCAAACGCATTTCTTTTTACGTTCAAAAATGCTTTAAATTCATTAATCCGTTCTATGCAGTAACCAACATCCATGAACGATTTTCGAATTATATCGAATAATGTATCAGTATAAGAAAATACTTCCGAAAATGTTTTTAATAAAAGTACGGTAGAAAATTCGGGTAAAAAATGTATTTGTCAGCTAGCCTGTGGTATAGTTTCTTTGTAAACTGAACAGTATAGAAAAAATAAATAACTATGTTACAATACATAAAAAAACATCAACCAAAATACAACCATATCCATATAATTAGTTATTTTCGAACATAAATGGACATTAGCAAATTATTTTACAGCACACTTTAACCCCTACTATTCTATTTTTTACATTATCCATTCTGCATTCCCCTACCAATGTTTGCCATAAACAAATAAAAACGAATTAGAATTATATGAGTTAAGTGTAGAGGCATTTTTACTATGCCATACATATACGTTTTTATATCAATCGTTTCTCCTCTTTGCTACTATAAATTAAAGTCGCGCGATAAAAATTTCTGCTAATTTTCCTTTGTATTGACAAATTTCATTTTCCATTTCTTAAAAATATTTACTATTTATAATTTATATGAACCGACTAACAGGGCACACCGTCATGGTATTATTTTATCATGCATTCGCTCTAATATAATATTGTGTTCTCTTTCTCTTTGTTAGTCTTCCCATGTGTAGAGAAATAAATAATATTATCGCACAACGCACATCGCGCGATAAATATTTTTGTTAAATTTTAAATTTAGTTTTTTAATGCTTTATAAGGTTTTTATATTATATGACGAAACTAACAAAGCACACCTCATATGTAGAAAATGAAACTACATTATATATTGTGTGTTCATAATGGTTTGTTGAAAATATGTTAAGTAACTTTTTCATTATTATATTCTCAATATTATATATTTTTAATTCAAAAATTTGTCTATTTAGGACATGATAAAATAAATGGAAAGTAAATCTACTTATTTAAAATATTACAATAAGAAATATTTAAGCACAAATTTGTAAAATTACTTAGGTGTGCACTGCACACCCTGCGCTCTTAGACGGCACGCCACTGACAGAAGATGTTGAACCAAATGAACAGCCAGCAAGAAGAAAAAAAAAATCATGGTAAGTTAAGCTCTTTTATTAATATTACATGATTAACTTTTGCTAAACTTTACATCATATAAATTGACAACTGGCTTCTAGGTCGTCATTCTTAATACCGCAGCATTAGGAAATTTTGTAATCAACCTGGAAGAAAGTAATAAAAAAATGAATAATGAATTTTTTGAACTTCAGCAAGAGCTGCAAGTACAACAAAAGGAACATGAATGACAATTGGCACAAAATGATTGCGTCAACAGACTTTCATAATTTTAAAATTGTTATTTTTTTGACCTTCAATTTAAGCCAATCATTTCACATTATCATTTTGGAAAATCTTATTAATACCATTTAATTTAATGCTAAGTAAAATTTAGAAAATAAATGTGAGTTAATATTTTTTAAAAACATTTTACATTACGCAGCCAATTTATAGAAGTGTGGAAATTTTAATATTTTATATTAATTTAATCACTATTTTCACTATTTGCAGCTATATTTCTGTTGACAAATTCCACACAGAGCATCTTGACGTTTTAATCGCCAAAAAAACATTTCCACACAAACACGTGCACACTTTAATTTTTTATTGAATACTTCCTGATCTATATTAATATTTCTGCTATAACTTATACTTAAAAAAAGCCCATACATTAAAGGATACACAGGATCAGCGAATATGAAAACAGACACTTCCTTATTTTCAATCAATCTGCTGGTGGGTATATTAAATAGTAATTAAAAAGATAAAATTCGGTCAATTATTAAAAATTGTAATTATAATTAATAAAAAGAAAGACTTATTATGCTAAAACACTTGGTACCTTTGATAAAATGCATTCCGACTGATATATACAAACGGGAACCTTGGTTGAATCATGTGAGTTTCCTGGATAAAAGACATTAGATGTTCCTAAATCTGAAAAATAATTAATAAGTATTAATTATAATAATAAATGTAAGAAGACATTAAAATTATAAAGTATAACAAAGTCACTGATGGTCAACCGTTTTTTTTTTTATAAAATCCCTATAAACCTCCTGCGGTGGCGTTACTAGAATTTGTGTACCATTTATACCACCCATAATTTGTGGAATACCTGTTAACCGTTCAAATCTTTCCGACATCAAAATCGATTCTGATTCATTTGGCAATTTTAGATTTTTGTTCATTAATCTAAATCGAAGTATTTTTTTCCTCAATATGTATTTGAATCGGATGACGAGCTGCCCGAATGCGTAAACAAAACAACACTACATAAAAATCTGAATTATAAAAGTAATTTTATAAGTTGGAAATGTGAGTTATTGCAATGGTTTCATGAACATAACAATAATTTTTAATTTTTGTTTTATGACCAATTTTTTTCTTTTTAATTTACACTCAACAAAGTCAAAGGATAGAATCTTCATCTTTAATTTAAGATACAATATATTGTAATATAGGTTGGTGTGTATAGTAAAGTTTTATGCATAGAATTTTAAAATAGGTTTCTACCCTTGAAATTATTTTAAGGATCAATTTTGATTTCAATGATTGTATCTGCTGTCTTTGGGTACGAAGAATACGAAATTGTTTAAGTCACTATGATAGAATGTTTTAAAATCTTAACTTAACCTTAACTAGTAACTTTACTTATTTATTAATTTTAACAAATGTATATTTTCATAGATTTCAGAGGTTCTAAATTATAAAATGTTATTGATCACCCAAAGAAAAAGGATTAACGAAAAAAAAAATTATACTTTTTTCTATTTTTTAATGAGTACTACAACCCGGCAATATTTCATGCAAGCCTTTTAGAGGATCCCTTGTTAGTACGCTAATGGCGCTAAGATTTTACGAATGCATGTACAACATAATGGGGTAATCATTGAATACTAATTTTCTAATAATTATCACTCAGAAACTTGGCGGTTCCCCAAATATATGTACTGCCGAACATTTTTAATTGTTTTCTTATGCAATCCAAGCACATCTGCTATAACTTTATACTCAGCACACTATCCCAATTTATACAATGGTATAGCCAGTTAGTATTTTATGCCGGTATAACATATTGATTGGCTATTAGATTCGGCTTAGAAAGCTATAAAACATATATGTTATCAATAAGCATTCTGAAACAATTCATGGAAATACAAATAATGATTCGATCCATTCATGTGTATGACTATAAAATCTCTTTTTTGCAAATCATAAACATGTCACATCTAATTTTAGTACGTATAGACGCCAAGCCAAAGCCAAATAAATACGTCAGTTCGATCCAACTTGAGCTCAAGGTGCACTCATAAATATTTTCATCAATTTGATTTTTGTTGTTAAATGTAATGCACCAGAATAGGAAATGTAAATGGCGTCGTTATTCATTTAACCTACTCGACCGAAATCAAATGTATTAACAAAAAGTCAAAAGAAACTGTGATCTAATGGATAAGACTTTAATGGCAAAGTTTCCAGCATAATATAGGGTTGGCGGTGTTGTTTAATTAATGTTATCTGAAGCCAGACATTGTTTAATTGAATTAATATCCGTTTCTGATGGAATAGTGTAACAGACTTCGATTTAAATTTATAATTACCTAGAAACATAGTTATCTTTCAGATCTGTGTGCACCAACAAATCCATCTATTGATGATAAAAAGAAAACATTGTTTCGCAACGGCATTTGCATACCTTAAACGATACGAGCGCCGCAACTTCCCTTAAAATTCGATATTTGCTCTTTGAATGTCTTATTGCACAAATTCCATTATATCGTCGATGAATGAAAAAACAAATGATTCCAGATCACACTGCTTAACTCGATCCATTTATTTTGAAATAGTTCCAGGGAAATTACATAATCTGCCAAACTATCTGATAGAACTATGGTCGATAACAATTTTGCAGAACTTATCCTCTGCCTGTTATTTTAATTATGTGTGGCATAGGATTTAAGTTCTTCACTGATACCTCATTTTGTTTATTGTATGTCTCGACATAATCGTACCGCTACATTCTTTTTCGCAATACTACCATTGGATTATACTAAGGATTATCGGCTTCCTCTATAGCCCCTAATCTCAAGAGCATACGTATTTCCTTATCGGATTCCTCGCCGTAAATGTAATAATAAATAATATTTCTGTTTGCAGGGCTTTGAAAGGCCGGTATTTGAACTATGAGTCGTTAAATGTAATTTTCCTACAGCCTATCCTCGTATGTATGGAGAAGCTCATGACGTTTGTAACATTTATTTCTCAATGACCAATTATGGTTGCCTCCATTGTATTTTTCTATTTTTAAATTTAGGAGCCATATTACATAATGTGTGATGAAATTCACTGAAAAGAATTTTTGAACTAAATCCAAAAATTATGTAAAACTGTTGGATATTTTTTAGAACCATCGAAATAGATTTTCAAATTTTAAATTTCTCTATAAATACAGATGTACATGTACTCAGGCATGCGGTTTAATTTACTAATTTGCTTGTAATGACTGTTTGGTAGATGCATTTTATTGTCCAACTTAATTGATGATGATAATGGCAATCAAAGAGCAGCTTTGTTGCATCAACGAATTACTGAGGCCAACTTGACAAATACTTCACAGTAATGGTGGGCAACTGTCAGAATTCCCAACAGCATTCTGATTTTCACTGATAGATCAAATATTACTGACCTGCATTGATCGGAACAAATGGTAATCAGAAGGAGCAAGGTCTGGAGAGTACGGGGGGTGATCAAGATGATCCCAACCGAGCCTCTTTATTTTTTCCTTAACGATGTTTGCACGATGTGGTCTGGCATTGTCATCGTGAAATAAAACTTTGTGGTGTTTCCGAGCTATCAATGGTCGTTTTTCGTTAAATTTTTTTGCCAATTCGCCCAGTTGTCGTCGTCGTCGGTAGCGATCAGCTGTAACCGTTTCATTTGGTTTTAACAGCTCGTTATACACCACACCTTTCTGATCCCACCAAATGCACAGCATTACCTTCTGGCAATGAATATCGCGTTTTGATTGTGAAGTTGATGCGTGTAAACCACCGTTCACAAGTTTTTTGATTTGGAGCATGTTCACCGTAAGCTTCTACCAAAAATCGATAACTATCAGCAGCGGTTTTCTTCAAATTAAAAGAAAGTTATTAAAATTCCCCGCAAAACAACTTTTTCAGGCACATAATTCGACATGTTCGAAGCAAAAAAAAACTTTGTTGTTTACACTTCAACGAAATGACATATACTGAAATTTATAGAGTAATGACAGACAAAAAAAAAGAATATGGCCGCGGTGTGTTCCGATGCACACAACGCCAGTTACGCCAACTGTTAACAAATCGATATTATTAATACAAGGTCCTAATACAAAGATTTGGAAAAGTGTTTTCTCAATAGAATTACACATTAGCAGAACCTGGAGGCTTAGCTCATTTAATATAGTAACACTTCCGATAGATTTCTGCTTTCATTTCGTTGTAACTGGAAACGACAAAATAAGTAAACGTGTTGAAAAAATTTTGAAAATTGTGACCAAGGTTAAACTGGGCGAAACAGAGAAATCTGATCTTTAACAGAGAACCAATTGGTATACTGTCACGGTTGCTATTAAGCGTTGCATTGCCAAATAGAAATATGATCAACGACATCTATTTATAAACACATGGGAATACACACAATATTGAAGATCGTCGCCACTTATACAATTTTATATTGACATCGGATTGATCTTAGACTCTGCTTAGTCCTATTGTGTGCCTTCGTTAAAGAATATATTTTATGATTTTTTCAAAACATGGAAAAGAAAAACCCAGCAGTCATTGGAAATGTATTTAAAAAAGGTTTAGCCGGACAAGAAATTCATAACGATATGGCAAATGGGTGAAAGGTGAAAGTGCTCCATCAAAACGTGGCCGTAAAAACCTTAAAGACAAACCATGCGTGGAACGTCCAAAAACTGCATCAACATCAGAAAATATTGAAAAAATACACGAAATTGTTAGCGGAAGATTCAAGTTTAACGCTCTGATACTATAGGCATCTCAGATGAATGTGTACGTCATATTTTATATAAAGAATAACAAATGAAAACAGTTGTTTGGAAAAGAGCGGTGTTGCTACGCACACGTTAACAATTCAACAAAAACTCAATCGTGAACAAATTTGTCGGCGGTATTTGGATAGTTTTAAGATAAATAAAACCGTTGAAGCAAAAAAGGTTATGGCGGCAACAATGTTTTGACCATGATTAAATTTAAGGATATTGAGTTTACGAATTGCTTGAACATCCGCCATATTCACCAGATTTGGCTCCCAGCATTTAGTACCTCTTCAGAAATCTCAAACAATTTCTCCGAATGAAGAGGCCATAGCAACCGCAGAGCTTCCGGAATCGTTCTTCAGTCATGGGATACAATTATTGGCGGAACACTGGAGTATATTGATTGAATTGTCGGGCGATAATATTAAATAAAATACACTACCTCAAGCCAAAAATAACAGTGTTTCATTTCACGCAACCTGTAACAATACAATCGGCCCCGATCGCACCATAAAAAATAAATTAAATGTAAACATAAATTAAATTACACCATAAAACTGATGTATTTCAAAATTCAAAAGTTATTACACAAAACATTACTCGTTATCTGTTGAATAATAACATTTAAAAAATGTTACAACAATAATAAAATTATGTAAATAAAATATTACGTAATTAACATTATTTGCATAAGAAACATTACGAAAAAAAAATATTACAAACTTATCTGAACAAAAAAGTAAGGCGACAGAAAATATGATTAAATTTAATGGGAACAAATTTCAATTTATATTTATTTTAATCTTTTTAGAGTGAAGTTAGCTTTTTTGTTTTCACTTAATGACAATTTGCTGATGTTATTAAAAACTATTATTTAATTAATTTGTTTCTTGCATAAATACATTTAATTACACTCTGTCGTCGTACATGAAATTATATCAAATAGACGCCGGAAATGGAATATAATGTTTTACAGATGCTGGATCGGGACATTTTTTAGAAAACATATTATTAATATAAACAATAATTTGACAGTAAAATCAGTTTTCGTGAATTTCGAATCTATTTACCAACCAAAAAGTGATAGTTTCATTGTGCAGTGGCGCATGAGTCGATGTATGTTGGTCGTTGCATTATTATGATATTTCCCATATACTTTCGTTATTGCAGTGAATTCTCTCCTTTGCTTTTTTCAGTTATGTTATTCATTAAAGCATCTTTTTAAGTTCAAACCATGAAAATTTCGATTCAATTCGATTTGCAATTATTTCAAATTCTTATATTTTCATAAAGTATAGCGGTGGAGTTTTTTACAGTTTTAATGTAATTAAATTGTGGCAATACTTTCGTTTGTCTACTGATTTCTAATAAACATTGACAATTTCGAATTTATTAACTCGTATGGAAATTGACTGTAGTGTTAGCGAAAATAATAGTGAAATTGAAATTTATTTGTTCAGGTGCTAATGAATTTACCCATGACTTTGACATACAAACAAAAATGTGGACAACAATAACAAAATGTAATTCAACAAAATAATAATATAAACGATGATAATAACAAATTTAAAATGGAATTTTCAAATGAACTCCAAAGTATGTGCTATTTGATCAGAATACTATAACTCCAGTTCATAGTCAACAACAAACAAACAAATGTACACAATTATGAACTGCCCATGGAACTAAGAATAACTTCATCTGAACTTTTACCGTTAACACAATTTTCTGATTATCATAATTAAATTGAAGAAAATCGAAATTTAAATAGCACAGGAATAAATAAATGTATTAATACAGAACAAGTTAATGTTCAATTTAACAACAGCCAAACCACAAACTAGCGGTCAACAACAAAATCATCAAAAATAATATCGAAATGGACTCTGATTTAATTAATTTTATTTTTGTATGTAAAATGGAAACTAATACTCAATTCAACTGAAATCCAAATTTTTAGGATATTTTTGTAATGTTAAATGCAAAAAGGAATTTGGAAGGTGTGTACAACAATCCATACTAAGCTTAAAAATAAGACTAACAAGGGAACCACCTAAGGTGTAGTAATCCGAATCCAATGAAATTCTTCCAGGTTGTAGTACTCACCAATGTATAGAACAAAGTTAATTTTGTTTCTCCCCATTTCACTTTGAAGCGGGTAACGATCCCTCCGAAGGACTCAAAAACATGATATTTTATAGAAATCTATAACTTTTGATCCCGAAATGCCATAATAATTATTGAAGTTGGAAATAATAGCTACCTTAGTGTGCTTCAGTTCACAAAAAAAATTTCTTAAAAATTAATTGGATTGGGTCACAAAGTGTATCAGAAGTAAATAATTTTGAAAAATTGTGTAAAAAAATGTAAATTTATCCTTATAACTTTGTCAAGAGTTATTTCGAAATATATAATACTTCTTTTATCGTTAGGAAAGTGGTAATTTGTAAAAAAATCTTGGAGGCACATAGATATTTTACACCATGAACATCTGATTATGGCCACATTTGTGACTCCATTAAAGCGAAGTCTACCGGGTTTTCAAATTTCGGTGGTCTCTCGCTCGGCTATTTGCTTGCAAACCATGAATATTTAAATATGTTAACATATTTCTGTGTTGACAGATGATTATGGACAAGTGATTATAATTGAATTGTAGTGTTCTGGTTATGTAGATTATAATGTCTTGGTTATTTAAAACAACTATATAAATGTAATAACCATAACCTATAACCATTCCCCACTCTGAATCCGTGCAAATCCAGCAACTTAAATATACTCGTTGAGCTCTCGTAATACAGTGTATAGTTTTTTAAATTAGCAAGATATTATAATCTACATAATCGGAACACTATAAATAAATTACAATCACTTGTCCATAATCAGCTGTCAGCACAGAGATATATCAACTTATTTAAATATTCATTGTTTGCAAGCAAATACCTGAACCACCAAAATTTGAAAACCCGATAGTCTTCGCTTTTAAGGAATCACAAATGTGACCATAATCAGATGTTCATGGTGTAAAATATCTTTGTGTCTATAACACTTTTTTAAAAATTATCATTTTCCTAACGATTAAAAAAGTACAATACATTACGAAATAATGCGTTAAAGAAAAGCAGTTACTCATTAATTATAAACAATGTATTATTTATATGTAAATGTATATCAAGAGCTTTAAAAATTATCGGAATTTATGAAAACTGTTTTAAAATGGATTAAAATATGATAAAAAAAAATTAAAATTTTTTGTTCTGTATTTCCAACATTTTGGACAGCTCAATCGTCAAACTGACATCACTTTTATATTACACCAACCAAAACACCACAGATGCAATCATAAATATTACAATTTTAACTTTAAAAATATTATTTATTTGAAACACCCTGTTATAAAATTATACATAACTTTATAAGTGGTAACCCTATATTCAAAAATTATGGCTCAAATTAAAGATGAAGAATTTCTTCATCGACTTTATTTGAAGTAATTTTTTAAAAAACATGCATCTGACCAAGTTATAACCATAAATTCACATTTTTTTATACAATTTTTCAAAATTATTAACTTTTGATGCACCCTGTGACCCAATCCAATTAATTTTTAAGAATTTTATTTTTGTGAAATGAAGCACACTTTAGATGGCTATTATTTCCAACTTCAAAAATTATTGTGACACTTCGGAATCAAATGTCATAAATGTTTATAAAATGCCATATTATTCACTCCTTCGGAGGGATCGTTACCCGCTTCAAAGTGAAATGGGCGGAAAAAAAACTTTGTTCTATACTTTGATGAGTACTACAACCTGGCAAAATTTCATTGGATTCCCCTGTACCTCAGGTGGTTCCCTTGTCAGATTTAATTCAAGATTTTCAATAAATTGTGACCAACTAAATTACGATGATACCATTTACAATATTTATCCAGTGTCTCGTGTTAATGTTTTTTGTGTTGATGTTTAAATTTTTATTCATCGGATAAACTTAACATTTTCAAATAGCTTCGAAATTTAATATGGCAATACTTAATACATTATTTTAAATAAATAGCATGTGAAACTTACAGAAAAGTGGAGAAATATCTTTCGTAATTTTATGGTACGATTATTTCAAATCTGGTAATACTTTTTTATTATTTGTCAACAAGAACTTTGAATTTTCAATTAGTTCTTATAAAACCTTCAATTGAAATAGATAATTTAATCAAGTTTTAAGTAAAATCTAATAATTATTAAATAATACGAATTTTTTTCCAGAAATCAATTCAATATTCTAAACAGTTTTATTTTTACAATTAACTTAAATTAAATAAACAAAAGGCATTAAAAAAATATCTTCGAAATGGATTCCAACGAAATTTCACCAAATAAAGAAGTTTTAACTATTGACAAATCGAAAAGTAAATATAGATGCAAATATTGCCCAAAAACATTTGTGAAATCAAATTATTTAAACAGGCATGAACGAATACATACTGGTGAGAAACCATCTAAATGTGAAACGTGTCAGAAAACTTTTTTGCTGAAGTCATATTTGGTACGTCACATAAGAACGCATACCGGTGAGAAACCATATGAATGTAATACGTGTCAGAAAACATTTGTGTGTAAGCAAAACTTGATACATCACATAAGAACGCATACCTTTGAGAAACCATATGAATGTGAAACGTGTCAGCAAGCGTTTTCGATTAATTCAAATTTAGTAAATCACATAAGAACGCATACAGGTGAGAAACCATATGAATGTAATATGTGTCAGAAGAGATTTGTGCAGAAATCAAACTTTGCAAGTCACATAAGAACGCATACTGGTGAGAAACCATATAAATGTGAAACGTGTCAACGATCATTTGGGCAAATTTCAACCTTAATCAAACACAAAAGAACACATAATGGTGAGAGACGATATGAATGTAATACGTGTCAGAAAAGATTTGTGTCTAATTCAAGCTTAGTAAATCACATAAGAACGCATACCGGTGAGAAACCATATGAATGTAATACGTGTCAGAAAACTTTTTTGCTGAAGTCATATTTGGTACGTCACATAAGAACGCATACCGGTGAGAAACCATATGAATGTAATACGTGTCAGAAAACATTTGTGTGTAAGCAAAACTTGATACATCACATAAGAACGCATACCTTTGAGAAACCATATGAATGTGAAACGTGTCAGCAAGCGTTTTCGATTAATTCAAATATAGTAAATCACATAAGAACGCATACAGGTGAGAAACCATATGAATGTAATATGTGTCAGAAGAGATTTGTGCAGAAATCAAACTTTGCAAGTCACATAAGAACGCATACTGGTGAGAAACCATATAAATGTGAAACGTGTCAACGATCATTTGGGCAAATTTCAACCTTAATCAAACACAAAAGAACACATAATGGTGAGAGACCATATGAATGTAATTCGTGTCAGAAAAGATTTGTGTCTAAGTCAAGCTTAGTAAATCACAGAAGAACGCATACCGGTGAGAAACCATATAAATGTGAAACGTGTGAACGATCATTTCGGCACAATTCAACCTTAATAACTCACAGAAGTACGCATATTGTTGAGAAACCATATAAATGTGAAACGTGTCACCGATCATTTGGACACATTTCAACCTTAATCAAACACAAAAGATCGCATAATGATGAGAAACCATATGAATGTAATACGTGTCAGAAAACTTTTATGCTGAAGGCAAATTTGGTACGTCACATAAGAACTCATACCGGTGCGAAACCATATGAATGTAATACGTGTCAGAAAACATTTGTGAGTAAATCAAACTTGATACGTCACGTAAGAACGCATACCGGTGAGAAACCATATGAATGTAATACGTGTCAGAAAACTCTTGTGAGTAAGTCAAACTTGATATGTCATATAAGAACGCATACCGGTGAGAAACCATATGAATGTGAAACGTGTCAACGATCATTTAGGCATATTTCAAGCTTAGTCAAACACAGAAGGACGCACAGCGGTGAGAAATCATATAAATGTGAAACGCGTCAGCGTGCGTTTTCTACTAATTCAAACTTAGTAAGGCACAAAAGAATGCATACAGTCAACCGATCTTATAATTGGAATCTATCCCAGATAGAATTAAAGCACAAAACCAAACACAATAACAAGTTGCAATTAAATTGTAATATTGAACCAGTGCCAGTTGAAAATCCACCACTTGAAATCACATACAATGAATCGCAAAGTCAAAGCATAAACATTGCTAGTATTGAAACCCAACGTAGCACCTGCAAAAGTACACACGAGTCGACTTTACAGCAAGCAAATAATACAGAAGTTCTAGATGACAGAAATACCTTCAAAATACCATTTTCAATTCAATATCAATATAAAGTAAATCAAATTTTACAATCAGAAAATAATGATGATATTCAACAACAATTAAATACGGAAAATAAGGAACCACTAAATAAAATCATCAATTCAGAAATATCATCGCCAGAAATTACAACTTTTGCAAATTTTTCTGATGGTATAAAAAAACAAGTGACTATCAATTCAGTACAATCGGAAATCCAAAAACAAACAATTAATAGGCAATTTTTGGGTTCACAAAAACATATCGAAAATATTAATGAAATTTCATACGAAATCGAAACTGAATTTGACATTGATTTAATTAATTTTATTTTAGAATACACTACGGAAAATAACGAGGCGAAATCTAACAACAATCCAAATTATGCCGATATTCTGGAAATGTTATATGCAGGAGAAAGTAATTTTGAAGGTGTCAATAATTAATCAGCAGATGGTGATTCAAAATAAACAATAAATCAAAATATTTTGACGATAATTTCTGAATAATAATAAATGACAAATGGATTCAGGAACTTAAATTGTATCCAAAGTGCTCCTGCACATATTTAGAATAGAAATGAATTATTTGACGAAAATTATATTTAAAATTTTATTCGAAAATATATTACAAAATATTTCATAGTTCAATTATTTATGAATTCATTTTGACCAGATTTTGTTGCTATTAATTTAGTTTTTGATCTGTGGGATAATATTGTATTGTTTTTCAATTAAATATTGACCGATGGGTGGTAAATATTCATGGTTTGCAAGCAAATACCTGAACGAGAGACCACCAAAATTTGAAAACCCGATAGTCTTCGCTTTTAAGGAATCACAAATGTGACCATAATCAGATGTTCATGGTTATCATTTTCCTAACGATTAAATAAGTGCAATACATTACGAAATAATGCTTTAAAGAAAAGCAGTTACTCGTTAATTATAAACAATGTATTATTTAAATGTGTTGTATATTACCCTACATGGTTAACGGTCCATCATTATTCTTAATTTGTATATGAATTATGTATATGTGTTTGTGTTGTGATGGAATATATTTTAACGTTTTGTTAGAATAATAAAATGAATTGAGCAGAGTTGACTGGTGTTTTAACTTAAAAAGATTAACTGATATATCTGGTCTGAGATATAAAAATACTTAAATGCTTTTATGCAATTCGTCCGCCACATCAGATAAACACACACAGTGTGCCTTTAAATAACAGCAATTTGAATTAAAAAAATCGTGCACGTAGTGGCCTATATGAAGTTGGAAAAATTAAAAAAATTCTTCTAACCTTTTTCAAACGCATTGTTTTATTGTTATTGTTTTCGTTTTCTTTATCTATTCGAAACAAAACTTATTGAAATTTCAATTTATCGAGGTTTTTATCAGTAACTTGTAATGCCATTCCCATGCTATCAAAAGACGTCATTAGTTAACCGAGTATAAACATCATATATCGGAATACGGGTCTAATTTAACATATTTCTCTAATTATTTAGTGTTCAACGGTTCTATTACATATTATCATGGTGAGCATATATTTACTTAAAACTTTTTTGGACATCATGTGCGAAATGTAGTTACTTTCAATTTTAATGTAATTTTATGAGAATTACTCAAAGTTTACAGAAAATTGTTATTAAGATAAGATATCACAAGGTTATATATTTATTTAATAATTTATAGATGTTGCGATTATGTTTCTCAGTATTTAAGGAGTTGCCAAAGATTTAATTGTAACGATAAAATCAACCTGTCACCTGTCTTTCCCATCATTTTTGAAATTTTAGTTATCTCATTTCAAACATGATCCCCACATTACACACCACTATAACTATTGCAGTGCATATCTTTCCCAACCATATGTGCAACAACTACGAACACAATCTCAATCTCGTCCAAAAACATTATATCCAATACGTATACCACTAAAAAGGGTACAATATCATCAAGATGAATTAACAGATAAACATTGATTTGGAGTTGCCCAACTTTAAAAATGTATGTATGTTTCTGGTTAATAATTTAGTAAATCACATTAATACAATTATGAAATATAAAAATTGTTTGAAGATTGAGTAGTTAAATAATGTGAAACATGTTGGTAGCTAAACATCTTCTAAGATCTTTGTACTTATTGATATCTGTATATATAATTGGTAAATCGAGGACATAAGATTGTAGTTCATGTGTTGTGTGTGAAATGCACTGGATAAGTCACGTACGATAAAATTCAATACTTTTTATAAAATCTAAAGTATTTTCAGAACTAAACCCGAATCGTTGATTACTACATTCGTCAATTAATACAGCTGATATTTATGATTTAACTGAGGATAGAAATTTTCACGAAATCATACACTTTTTCAATTCACTTATAGAATCATTTATGCCATTTAAAACTTATGCTTTTTACACACAATTATCACCATACGCGATTGTAAGCGTATCATACGTTTGAGTAGCATTTCTATCAATTTAAAACCAAATTTATTGCTGGTTTTTTTGTTTTTATATTCACTTTTCCATCAACTCACAAAAACAACGGTAACTTTATGTGTTGTATTTTCGTTTCTACTGAATGTAATGTCATGAAATTTTGACAGTTTGTTAAAGAACTTTCACAGCTCATAATCACAAAGACACTAAGATGTGACGCTACGTGTTCTATGTTTTAGATAGCCATTCCGGTTTATTATGGGACAGAGGTTGTGTATTATAAAAGGGAAAATAATGTATTTGGTGGTGTATTTTTTATCTCAGAATGAGGATAGATATATTACATCCTTGTATTAGGAAAAAATAAAAGCTTAATCCACTTACAATTATTAATTTATTGGGTTATCGAAACAAATAATTTATAGTAATAATATGTAGTTATCACACATACATCACACTACGCTACAAGCGGTAGTACTAAACCAAAACGGTTGAATTATTTTTTGTTTAAAAGCTGTGACATTTCTCTCCAAAAATTAGTTGACAGCAGACCTCTTATCGAGCAACAACATTGTTAAAAAAATAATTGAAAATGTCGAATTTAGTGTCAGTAAAACGCGAAATGCAGACATCATTGGTTTTTTGTTTTCGTTTTAAGAAAATTACGGCAGAATCACATCGAATGCTTGTAGAAGCTTATGGGCGATAACACATTATCAGAAAGAACAAGCAGAGAATGGTTTCACCGATTCAAAAGTAATGATTTTGATGTGGAAGACAAAGAGCGCCTAGAACAGCCGAAAAAGTTTGAGGACAACGAAGTGCAGTCTCTATTGAATGAAGACGACATGCAAACGCAACAACAACTTGTAGAACAACTAGCAGTTGCTCAACAAACCGTTTTCGATCGCTTGAAAGCAATGGTAAAGATCCAAAAGTAAGGTAAGTGGGTGCCGCATGAATTGATTGAAAGGCAACAAGAAAATCGAAAAACCATCTGTGAAATGCATCTTCAACGATACAAAAGGAAGTCTTTTTTGCATCGAATCGTGACTGGTGATGAAAAATGGATTTATTTTAAGAATACTAAATGGAAAAAATCATGGATTAATCCAGGACAACCATCAACATCGACTTCAAAACCAAAGTAAGAAGAGAATGCTTTGTGTTTGGTGGGAAAACGTATGGTGTACCACGAGCTTCTAAAACATGGTCGCTACCGACAACAAATGATCAATTTGAACCGTGCTTTGCTGCAAAAACGACAAGAATATCAAAAGAGACAACACAAGGTAATTTTCCTACATGACAATGCATCATCACACGTTAGAGGCGTTTAACTGGGAAGTTTTATCGCATGCGGCTTATTCACCAGACTTGGCTCCTTCAGACTACCATTAGTTTTCATCGAAGGGCCACGTTCTTAATGGCCAGCACTTCAAAACGTCTCAAGAACTCGAAAATTGGGTCTCTGACTGGTTTTCATCAAAGGAACAACATTTTTTTTTGGCATGGTATCCGCCTGAAAGGTGGACAAAATGTATAACTAGTGATGGAAAATATTTTGAATAAAAAATTTTTAGGTTTGCTCCCACAAAAAATATGTTTTTTCATGTTAAAAAACGGCGGACTTTAACCGGTATACCTGATATAACTTATATTTGGTATTTAAATTTCAATTAATACAGTCAATTTAAGATAAAATCAGTGACTTTTGCGATATTACTTTATTCACTACATCGTCCAAATTCCTTTTTGCATTTAACATTACAAAAATATCCTAAAAATTTGGATTTCAGTTGAATTGAGTATTAGTTTCCATTTTATATACAAAAATAAAATTAATTAAATCAGAGTCCATTTCGATATTATTTTGATGATTTTGTTGTTGACCGCTAGTTTGTGGGTTTGGCTGTTATTAAATTGATCATTGACTTGTTCTGTATTAATACATTTATTTATTCCTGTGCTATTTAAATTTCGATTTTCTTCAATTTAATTATGATAATCAGAAAATTGTGTTAACGGTAAAAGTTCAGATGAAGTTATTCTTAGTTCCATGGGCAGTTCATAATTGTGTACATTTGTATGTTTGTTGTTGACTATGAACTGGAGTTATAGTATTCTGATCAAATAGCACATACTTTGGAGTTCATTTGAAAATTCCATTTTAAATTTGTTATTATCATCTTTTATAATATTATTTTGTTGAATTACATTTTGTTGTTGTTGTCCACATTTTTGTTTGTATGTCAAAGTCATGAGTAAATTCATCAATTTCACTATTATTTTTGCTAACACATTGGGATTTATTTAATAAATTCGAAAGGGATTGGTATTCAATTGATTTTATTAATTCAATGCATTTCAAATTGGAACTTGTGTTGTGAACTTCCACTTGGGTATTCTGTTAGTTATTGTCAAGCGCAATACCAAATGTTCTTTTCGAGTAAATAATATCTTTAATATTTTACATTTAAATGGTTTTTCACTGGAGCGAATATTCATATGAGTTAATAAAACACATTTAAACACAATTCACTTTTTAATGGATTTTCACCTGCGTGAATTTCCATGTGTCTAACCAAGTGTGATTTCAACCTAAATACATTTGAGCATATGTGACATGTAAACGGTTGATAATCTTTAACAAATTCCGAATTTAATTAGAATTAGTTGAAATTCAGGATAGAATTTCCAAAAATTCACTAACGCGATACGTCAGTACATTTAATACTAAAAATAAATCAAATATTTTTAAATTTAAAAATTAATTTTGATTTTAAAATTGCGAATAACTAAATTTATAATTCAAAAGTAATTTTTTTTATGGTCTGACCTATGACTTATTTTTAAAGATTTTTCTGTTAGATAATTATTGCAAAGAATACAATGAGTTGGCCAATTATTTGATATTGGATTAGGAAATAAATTGCAACAAATTATCCTGGTATTTCAAATCTAAATTACTGCTCTCGATATTTAGATTTATTTATATTGAGAACGCAAGATATCCATTTATGGAATACTATTGTAGTACTCTTTGTTTTCAAATATTTAAATATCATGTCAAATTATTCGTCTAAATTAGCAAGCACTTTGATAATCTTAGTTCGAGATATTATAATATTGGATTTCACAAAAATATGTTTATGAGATTGATTTGTCTTATCTTGAAGGAATACACATCAAAGACGGATGCAAAACAGATGACACAACCCACTTGAAATGAGCAGTATCGATTAATTTTAAATGTAGCTGTAATACTTATGAATTCTTTACCACCCATCGGTCAATATTTAATTGAAAAACAATACAATATTATCCCACAGATCATAAACATTCAAAATGAATTCATAAACAATTGAACTATGAAATATTTTGTAATATATTTTCGAATAAAATTTTTATATAATCTTCGTCAAATAATTCATTTCTATTCTAAATATGTGCAGGAGCACTTTGGATGCAATTTAAGTTCCTGAATCAATTTGTCATTTATTATTATTCAGAAATTATCGTCAAAAAATTTTGATTTATTGTTTATTTTGAATCACCATCTGCTGATTTATTATTGACACCTTCAAAATTACTTTCTTCTGCATATAACATTTCCAGAATATCAGCATAATTTGGATTGTTGTTAGATTGCGCCTCGTAATTTTCTGTAGTGTATTCTAAAATAAAATTAATTAAATCAATGTCAAATTCAGTTTCAATTTCGTATGAAATTTCATTAATATTTTCGATATGTTCTTGTGAACCCAAAAATTGCCTATTAATTGTTTGTTTTTGAATATCAGATTGTACTGAATTGATAGTCACTTGTTTGTTTATACCATCAGAAAAATTTGCAAAAGTTATAATTTCTGGCGATGATATTTCTGAATTGATGATTTTATTTAGTGGTTCCTTATTTTCCGTATTTAATTGTTGTTGAATATCATCATTATTTTCTGATTGTAAAAATTGATTTACTTTATATTGATATTGAATTGAAAATGATATTTTGAAAGTATTTCTGCCATCTAGAACTTCTGTATTATTTGCTTGCTGTAAAGTCGACTCATGTGTAGTTTTACAGGTGCTACGTTGGGTTTCAATACGAGCAATGTTTATGCTTTGACTTTGCGATTCATTGTATGTGATTTCAAGTGGTGGATTTTCAACTGGCACTGGTTCAATATTACAATTTAATTGCAACTTGTTATTGTGTTTGGTTTTGTGCTTTAACAAATCATCATTTCCTTTCAATTCTATCTTGTGACTTACTAAGTTTGAATTAATCGAAAAAGCACGCTGACGCGTTTCACATTTATATGATTTCTCACCGGTGTGCGTCCTTCTGTGTTTGACTAAGCTTGAAATATGCCTAAATGTTCGTTGACACGTTTCACATTTATATGGTTTCTCACCAGTATGCGTTCTCCTGTGAGTTATTAAGTTTGAATTATGCCCAAATGATCGTTGACACGTTTCACATTTATATGATTTCTCACCGGTATGCGTTCTTATGTGACGTATCAAGTTTGGCTTGAACAAAAATGTTTTCTGACACGTATTACATTCATATGGTGTCTCACCAGTATGCGTTCTTCTGTGATTGATTAAGCTTGAAATTTGCCCATATGATCGTTTACACGTTTCACATTTATATGGTTTCTCACCAGTATGCGTTCTTCTGTGATTTACTAAATTTGAATTAATCGAAAACGCTTGCTGACACGTTTCACATTCATATGGTTTCTCACCGGTATGCGTTCTTATGTGACGTATCAAGTTTTGCTTACACACAAATGTTTTCTGACACGTATTACATTCATATGGTTTCTCACCGGTATGCGTTCTTATGTGACTTGCTAAGTTTGATTTCTGCACAAATCTCTTCTGACACATATTACATTCATATGGTTTCTCACCTGTATGCGTTCTTATGTGATTTACTAAGCTTGACTTAGACACAAATCTTTTCTGACACGTATTACATTCATATCGTCTCTCACCATTATGTGTTCTTTTGTGTTTGATTAAGGTTGAAATTTGCCCAAATGATCGTTGACGTGTTTCACATTTAGATGGTTTCTCACCGGTATGTATTCGTTCATGCCTGTTTAAATAATTTGATTTCACAAATGTTTTTGGGCAATATTTGCATGTATATTTACTTTTCGATTTGTCAATAGTTAAAACTTCTTTAATTGGTGAAATTTCGTTGGAATCCATTTTGAAGATATTTTTTTAATGCCTTTTGTTTATTTAATTTAAGTTGATTGTAAAAATAAAACTGTTTAGAATATTGAATTGATTTCTGGAAAAAAATTCGTATTATTTAATAATTATTAGATTTTACTTATAACTTGATTAAATTATCTGTTTCAATTGAAGGTTTTATAAGAACTAATTGAAAATTCAAAGTTCTTGTTGACAAATAATAAAAAAGTATTACCAGATTTGAAATAATCGTACCATAAAATTGCGAAAGATATTTCTCCACTTTTCTGTAAGTTTCATATGCTATTTATTTAAAATAATGTATTAAGTATTGCCATATTAAATTTCGAAGCTATTTGAAAATGTTAAGTTTATCCGATGAATAAAAATTTAAACATCAACACAAAAAACATTAACACGAGACACTGGATAAATATTGTAAATGGTATCATCGTAATTTAGTTGGTCACAATTTATTGAATATCTTGAATTAAATCTGACAAGGGAACCTGAGGTACACGGGAATCCAATGAAATTTTGCCAGGTTGTAGTACTCATCAAAGTATAGAACATAGTTTTTTTTTTCCTCCCAATTCACTTTGAAGCGGTTAACGATCCCTCCGAAGGAGTAAATAATATGGCATTTTATAAAAATTTATGACATTTGAATCCGAAGTGTCACAATAATTTTTGAAGTTGGAAATAATAGCCATCTAAAGTGTGCTTCATTTCACAAAAATAAAATTTTTAAAAATTAATTGGATTGCGTCACAGGGTGCATCAAAAGTTAATAATTTTGAAAAATTGTGTAAAAAAATGTGAATTTATGGTTATAACTTGGTCAGGTGCATGTTTTTTAAAAAATTACTTCAAATAAAGTCGATGAAAAAATTCATTACCTTTAATATGAACCATAATTTTTGAATATAGGGTTACCAGTTATAAAGTTATGTATAATTTTATAACAGGGTGTTTCAAATAAATAATATTTTTAAAGTTAAAATTGTAATATTTATGATTGCATCTGTGGTGTTTTGGTTGGTGTAATATAAAAGTGATGTCAGTTTGACGATTGAGCTGTCCAAAATGTTGGAAATACAGGTTGTCTCAAAAAATCGAACAAAAAATTTTAATTGTTTTTATCATATTTTAATCCATTTTACAGCAGTTTTCATAAATTCCGATAATTTTTAAAGCTCTTGATATACATTTACATTTTTTTATATCTCAGACCAGATATATCAGTTTATCTTTTTAAGTTAAAACACCAGTCAACTCTGCTCAATTGATTTTATTATTCTAACAAAACGTTAAAATATATTCCATCACAACACAAACACATATATATAATTCATATACAAATTAAGAATAATGATGGACCGTTAACCATGTAGGGTAATATACAACATTTTCCCCCACTTTAATATAGACGTTGTTAACACTTGTAGTTGATGTTCCGACCTTGATAAGCGCTCTTTGACCGTTTGCTTCTTCGTGGCACTTCAGGACTTGTTGACTCTGAAGCACTTGAATCAGAACGAGGTCTTTTAAAAAACTTCCCTTGGACTGACAAGTTAGGTTCTTTAAAATGAACTTTCCTATGACCATTCTGATTTTTAATACACGAGTGACTTGGATATTGACATATTATTGGAACATTCGTTGGATATTTATCATGTAACGTTTGTTTCCTAATCTGATTTTTATACACCATTCTGATCATGCCTTTTAACTTTATCAGACATGTATAACGACTTATATCTTGCAGGAATGTTGCCGGTAACCATTTAATATATTCTTTAATATGATTCCGATAGTAGACTGCTTCATTTTCACTATATTTAACATTTGACAATGATGACTTCATGATATTTTTACAATTCAATTTATTTCTTGAAGACGATTTCAATATACTTTTATAATTCAACTTATTTTCTGGAGACGATTTCAATATACTTTTATAATTCAATTTATTATCATTTTGTTTACATTTTTTAAAATATGGTATTGGATTGACCTCATCCAACTCTATTTTTGTCTTATAATTAAATACTAAGCTATTTGGTGACTGCTTAGTGACTGTTGAAGGTGTGTTCCTAAAATGAAATAAGAATTTATTTATTAATTTATTTAATGAAATACTATTTTTTTCCAGAACCATTTTCTTCAGAGCATTTTTTGCTGTTTGCACTGCTCTCTCCCCCATTCCATTTGACTGTGGATGATAGGGTGGACTATGACTTAATTTGATTGATTTCTTTTCACAAAATACTTTAAATTCATATGAATTAAACGGAGGACCATTATCCGTAACAATCTCGGTAGGATAACCGAAAATAACAAAAATATCTTCCAATGTATCTATTAAATGTTGTGCATTTGTTGTTGACATCAATTTGACATCGATGTATTTACTAAATGCATCGACTAAAATAAGAAAATATTTTCCAGCAAATTGATAAAAATCCAAATGAACTCTTTCAAAAGGATAAGAACATTGAGGCCATTGACCCTCTAGCGCCTCTTTAGATACATTTTTCGTTAATTGACATACTTCACAAATATCTACATACCTTTCAATATCTTTGTCAATGTTCGTCCAAAATACATATGACCTAGCTTGCATTTTCATTCGTACGATCCCAATATGACTTTCATGCAAAATTCTTAAGACTTGATTTTGGCAATTTATTGGGACTATAATTCTGTTACCGTAAAATAAACACCCCGCTTCGGTACTAAGACTGTTTCTTAGTTTATAATAATGCTTTATTTCATCATTTAATGCAGATGAATTCGGCCAGGAGTTCATCACATACGAATAAATTTGACTTAATATTGGATCAGTTTTTGTATATTGCCTTATGTGTTCAATATTTAATGGCATTTTTGCGATTGCCTGAATTGCGTTTACTTCAGAACTATCTTCATTATCAACAGAATCTGATAAAGGAAGTCTGGACAATGCATCCGCGTTACCTACTTTTGATCCTGCCTTATGTATAATATTATATTATATTTATACATGCCCAAAATTACTGACCATCTTTGTAATCTTGTAGCAGCAACTGCGGGTATTCGTTTTGAGGAATCAAATAATTCTTTTAGAGCTTGATGATCCGTGACAATGGTAAAAGACTTACCATATATATAATTGTGAAATTTTTTTATAGCAAATATTATTGCAAGACCTTCTCTGCGTAAAGACGAATAATTCCTTTGTGCCGGTGATAGACTACTCGACACAAACATGACCGGTTTTTCTTCACCATTGATGATGTGAGACATCACTGCTCCTACTCCATAGGAACTAGCATCAGTAGTTATCACTACAGGTTTGTTCGGATCAAACAAAGCCAAGACATTATGACTAGTAACTAATTGCTTAGTATTTTCAAAAGCCGCCTGACATTTAGCGGACCATTCAAATTTTACATCCTTATTTAACAGACGATACAATTCAAATAACTTGGTTGATAAATTTGGAATAAACCGACGATAATAATTTATTAACCCTAAATAAGATTGTAATTGTAAAATATTTGTAGGATTTGGAGCATCTAAAATTGCTCTTATTTTATTAGGATTTGGCTGTACTTTATTTCCTGATAAAATATGTCCCAAATATTCGACTGACGTTTGCAAAAATTTACATTTTGATAAATTTATTTTGACATTATGATCGTTAAGACGACCCAATACTAAATGTAAATTTTTACGGCATTCTTCAACAGTGATACCTCCGATTAATATATCATCTAGATAACAAAATAAATTTTTTAGATTTACTAAAATCTGATCCATCCACAGACTGAAAAATGGATGGTGCTGCTGATACACCAAAAGGAAGTCTACTATATTGAAATAAACCTCTATGTGTATTTATATAATAGTTAGATATTCCATTGAATTTTTAGACACTTTTAATTGCTGATATGCACCTGGCAAATCCAAGACACAAAAATGATTGCAATTTGCCAATGATGCGAAAATTTCCTCAATATTTGGCAATGGATAATGTACAGTTTTCAAATATTGATTTATGGTGACACCACAATCAATACATAACCGAATTTTGCCATCATTTTTTGGTACTACGACTATAGGACTAGCCCATTCACTATACTGAACGGGAACCAATATCTTGTCCTCTACTAAACGATTCAGCTCCCTCTCTACTTCATCTCTCAGACGTAGAGGAACGGAATACACCTTATGAAATATTGGTCGACACTGGTTTAAATGTAACTCAGCAACATGACCTTTAATAAATACATTAGCCTCACTAGATACAGTAAATGGAAATTTAGTTGCAATTTCTGTCTTCCAATCAATTTCACTATTTATCTGTAAATTATTATTATTAAATAACTTACCTTGACTTGACTGTGGACATATTGGTTGTCTTTGCCTAGACATACTACATACATTTGAATACATAGACTTTTTATTTGTATTTACGACTAATTCTTCTCGCCAATTTGGATTGATGACATCTAACCATTTTCGTCCAAGTAAAGGCTTAAATGGTCTGGGCGAGGCAATGACTATAAGCTCCAACTGATGTTTTTTATTCGCTACTACTACTTGCAGGCTCAGCGAACCTAACACGTTTAGAAGCGATCTGTAACGGCATATAAATTGACATTAGTTTCTTTTAACTTAAAATTACCTAATTTAATGCGATACTCTTCTTCTGCCATAATTGATGCTGAACTGCCCGTATCAATCTCCATCGTGACATTGATGCCTTCAATATTGACATTACAATGCAGGACATACATTATGCACTCTTTCAATGCGACGACTTTTAGCGAACAGTTCTCTCCGTAATTTAATTTGATTAATGAAATCAGCAACAGCATTTGACTTTTCACGTAAACCTGGACGTGACTGACTTGATGTGCTAGCTTTATGTCTACAAACGACGCTTGTATGACCCATACTACCACAAGTAAAACATTTCCAGTTGACTGCTGGACAAGCCTTATAGTTATGCGACGCGTTATTGCGCCCACATCTTCTGCAGCTACTTTTTACAGTTGTTTCATAATTTACCTTATTCGTTGACTGATCACGCTTATGTGTACAACTACGTCTTCGTGAACTAGATCGAAAACTTCTACCTCGAGACGGACTTCTTTCGAATTGTTTATTATCTCGGATGACATTAGTGTAGGATGAACGACTTATGACTGCCTGTTCCTTCCTAGATAAATCTATATTATTGGCTATTTCCACACCTTTTTCAAAAGTTAAATTTGACCTTTCTAATAACTTTTGCTGGATACCACTGTCTGAAATACCCATTATTAATTGACTGATCAAAACATCTTCTAAAGCACTTGTTCTAAGTTCCGCGAGTGTCTTCGTTGCAAAATTTTCTGGAATAAATTCGCCGAATTTGCAATGTTCAGACAGTTGTTTTATTCTTACGACATAATCTGCGACAGATTCACCTTGTTCTTGATGTGCCTTTAGAAATTTGAAACGATTAGCTAAAGTTCTTGACTGCTGACTGTAACATTTTTCTAAAACATCCCAAATCACTTCCATTGTGCAGGTCGATGGTTTTCTTGGATGTAAGCTCGTTCTTAACCTTTCATAAACAACAGAACCAAGACAAGTGATTAATATTGACTTTTTTACATTTTCACGTATATCATTAGCAATAAAATATTCTTCTACTACTTCTCTATACGCTTGTATGCAATCACCTGGCACATACTGATCTATGCGAACATAAAATATTCGACCTCTACTAACTTCTTCCTCGCTCGTATCCATCATGTCATTCACCTTTTGCATTTTTAACAATTTTACTATTTATATACCAGACCGTATATACTAATTTCAAAAATCCAAAAATTTATTCAACAATATAATTAACTTAATTTTGATATATACTACTGACCTTGACAAGACCTTGACTTATTTATATGACTATTTCATAATAATTAATTAATTAATATCTATAATAATGACCAATATTATATCTCACTGACTTTTTATTCTATATTTAATAATTCAAATTTTTCACTTATAATAATATATACACACACTTATGGACTATTTAGTTATGGATAGACTTTTATCCCATTATTACCACTTGATTAACTTAACCGACTTTTCAAAATTCATTCACTTATGATTCTGTTTATCACAAAACTAGACTTTTTATCTTCGTCGCCAATTTTATATCTCAGACCAGATATATCAGTTTATCTTTTTAAGTTAAAACACCAGTCCACTCTACTCAATTCATTTTATTGTTCTAACAAAACGTTATAATATATTCCATCACAACACAAACACATATACATAATTCATATACAAATTAAGAATAATGATGGACCGTTAACCATGTAGGGTAATATACAACACAAACCATGACTATTTTAATAAGTTAACATATTTCTGTGTTGACAGATGATTATGGACAAGTGATTATAATTGAATTGTAGTGTCCTGGTTATGTAGATTATAATGTCTTGGTTATTTAAAACAATTATATAAATGTAATAACCATAACCCATAACCATTCCCCACTCTAAATCCGTGCAAATCCAGCAACTTAAATATACTCGTTGAGATCTCGTAATCCAGTGTATAGTTTTTTAAATTAGCAAGATATTATAATCTACATAATCGGAACACTATAAATAAATTACAATCACTTGTTCATAATCAGCTGTCAGCACAGAGATATATCAACTTATTTAAATATTCATGGTTTGCAAGCAAATACCTGAACGAGAGACCACCAAAATTTGAAAACCCGATAGTCTTCGCTTTTAAGGAATCACAAATGTGACCATAATCAGATGTTCATGGTGTAAAATATTTTTGTGTCTACAACACTTTTTTAAAAATTATCATTTTCCTAACGATTAAATAAGTACAATTCATTACGAGATAATGCTTTAAAGAAAAGCAGTTATTCATTAATTATAAACAATGTATTATTTATATGTAAATTTATATCAAGAGCTATAAAAATTATCGGAATTTATGAAAACTGCTGTAAAATGAATTAAAATATGATAAAAAAAAATTAAAATTTTTTGTTCGATTTTTTGAGACAGCCTGTATTTCCAACATTTTGGACAGCTCAATCGTCAAACTGACATCACTTTTATATTACACCAACCAAAACACCACAGATGCAATCATAAATATTACAATTTTAACTTTAAAAATATTATTTATTTGAAACATCCTGTTATAAAATTAGACATAACTTTATAACTGGTAACCCTATATTCAAAAATTATGGCTCAAATTAAAGATGAAGAATTTCTTCATCGACTTTATTTGAAGTAATTTTTTAAAAAACATGCACCTGACCAAGTTATAACCATAAATTTTCATTTTTTTACACAATTTTTCAAAATTAGTAACTTTTGATGCACCCTGTGACCCAATCCAATTAATTTTTAAGAAATTTATTTTTGTGAAATGAAGCACACTTTAGATGGCTATTATTTCCAACTTCAAAAATTATTGTGACACTTCGGGATCAAATGTCATAAATTTTTATAAAATGCCATATCATTTACTCCTTCGGAGGTATCGATACCCGCTTCAAAGTGAAATGGGCGGAAAAAAAAACAATGTTCTATACTTTGATGAGTACTACAACCTGGCAAAATTTCATTGGATTCCCCTGTACATCAGGTGGTTCCCTTGTCAGATTTAATTCAAGATTTTCAATAAATTGTGACCAACTAAATTACGATGATACCATTTACAATATTTATCCAGTGTCTCGTGTTAATGTTTTTTGTGTTGATGTTTAAATTTTTATTCATCGGATAAACTTAACATTTTCAAATAGCTTCGAAATTTAATATGGCAATACTTAATACATTATTTTAAATAAATAGCATATGAAACTTACAGAAAAGTGGAGAAATATCTTTCGCAATTTTATGGTACGATTATTTCAAATCTGGTAATACTTTTTTATTATTTGTCAACAAGAACTTTGAATTTTCAATTAGTTCTTATAAAACCTTCAATTGAAACAGATAATTTAATCAAGTTATAAGTAAAATCTAATAATTATTAAATAATACGAATTTTTTTCCAGAAATCAATTCAATATTCTAAACAGTTTTATTTTTACAATCAACTTAAATTAAATAAACAAAAGGCATTAAAAAAATATCTTCAAAATGGATTCCAACGAAATTTCACCAATTAAAGAAGTTTTAACTATTGACAAATCGAAAAGTAAATATACATGCAAATATTGCCCAAAAACATTTGTGAAATCAAATTATTTAAACAGGCATGAACGAATACATACCGGTGAGAAACCATCTAAATGTGAAACACGTCAACGATCATTTGGGCAAATTTCAACCTTAATCAAACACAAAAGAACACATAATGGTGAGATACGATATGAATGTAATACGTGTCAGAAAAGATTTGTGTCTAAGTCAAGCTTAGTAAATCACATAAGAACGCATACCGGTGAGAAACCATATGAATGTAATATGTGTCAGAAGAGATTTGTGCAGAAATCAAACTTAGCAAGTCACATAAGAACGCATACCGGTGAGAAACCATATAAATGCGATACTTGCCAACGATCATTTCGACTTATTTCATTCTTAGTCAAACACAAAAGAACGCATACTGGTGAGAAACCATATAAATGTGAAACGTGTCAACGATCATTTGGGCAAATTTCAACCTTAATCAAACACAAAAGAACACATAATGGTGAGAGACCATATGAATGTAATACGTGTCAGAAAAGATTTGTGTCTAAGTCAAGCTTAGTAAATCACAGAAGAACGCATACTGGTGAGAAACCATATGAATGTAATACGTGTCAGAAAAGATTTGTGTCTAAGTCAAACTTAGTAAATCACAGAAGAACGCATACTGGTGAGAAACCATATGAATGTAATACGTGTCAGAAAAGATTTGTGTCTAAGTCAAGCTTAGTAAATCACAGAAGAACGCATATTGTTGAGAAACCATATAAATCTGAAACGTGTCAAAGATCATTTGGACACATTTCAACCTTAATCAAACACAAAAGATCGCATAATGATGAGAAACCATATGAATGTAATACGTGTCAGAAAAGATTTGTGTCTAAGTCAAGCTTAGTAAATCACAGAAGAACGCATACTGGTGAGAAACCATATGAATGTAATACGTGTCAAAAAAGATTTGTGTCTAAGTCAAACTTAGTAAATCACAGAAGAACGCATACTGGTGAGAAACTATATGAATGTAATACGTGTCAGAAAACTTTTGTGAGTAAGTCAAACTTGATATGTCATATAAGAACGCATACCGGTGAGAAACCATATGAATGTGAAACGTGTCAACGATCATTTGGGCATATTTCAACCTTAATAACTCACAGGAGAACGCATACCGGTGAGAAACCATATAAATGTGAAACGTGTCAACGATCATTTAGGCAAATTTCAAGCTTAGTCAAACACAGAAGGACGCACACCGGTGAGAAATCATATAAATGTAATACGCGTCAGCGTGCTTTTTCGATTAATTCAAACTTAGTAAGTCACAAGATAGAATTGAAAGGAAATGATGATTTGTTAAAGCACAAAACCAAACACAATAACAAGTTGCAATTAAATTGTAATATTGAACCAGTTGAAAATCCACCACTTGAAATCACATACAATGAATCGCAAAGTCAAAGCATAAACATTGCTCGTATTGAAACCCAACGTAGCACCTGCAAAACTACACATGAGTCGACTTTACAGCAAGCAAATAATACAGAAGTTCTAGATGGCAGAAATACTTTCAAAATACCATTTTCAATTCAATATCAATATAAAGTAAATCAAATTTTACAATCAGAAAATAATGATGATATTCAACAACAATTAAATACGGAAAATAAGGAACCACTAAATAAAATCATCAATTCAGAAATATCATCGCCAGAAATTATAACTTTTGCAAATTTTTCTGATGGTATAAACAAACAAGTGACTATCAATTCAGTACAATCTGATATTCAAAAACAAACAATTAATAGGCAATTTTTGGGTTCACAAGAACATATCGAAAATATTAATGAAATTTCATACGAAATTGAAACTGAATTTGACATTGATTTAATTAATTTTATTTTAGAATACACTACAGAAAATTACGAGGCGCAATCTAACAACAATCCAAATTATGCTGATATTCTGGAAATGTTATATGCAGAAGAAAGTAATTTTGAAGGTGTCAATAATAAATCAGCAGATGGTGATTCAAAATAAACAATAAATCAAAATATTTTGACGATAATTTCTGAATAATAATAAATGACAAATTGATTCAGGAACTTAAATTGTATCCAAAGTGCTCCTGCACATATTTAGAATAGAAATGAATTATTTGACGAAAATTATATTTAAAATTTTATTCGAAAATATATTACAAAATATTTCATAGTTCAATTATTTTTGAATTCATTTTGAATGTTTATGATCTGTGGGATAATATTGTATTGTTTTTCAATTAAATATTGACCGATGGGTGGTAAAGAATTCATAAGTATTACAGCTATATTTAAAATTAATCGATACTGCTCATTTCAAGTGGGTTGTGTCATCTGTTTTGCATCCGTCTTTGATGTGTATTCCTTCAAGATAAGACAAATCAATCTCATAAACATATTTTTGTGAAATCCAATATTATAATATCTCGAACTAAGATTATCAAAGTGCTTGCTAATTTAGACGAATAATTTGACATGATATTTAAATATTTGAAAACAAAGAGTACTACAATAGTATTCCATAAATGGATATCTTGCGTTCTCAATATAAATAAATCTAAATATCGAGAGCAGTAATTTAGATTTGAAATACCAGGATAATTTGTTGCAATTTATTTCCTAATCCAATATCAAATAATTGGCCAACTCATTGTATTCTTTGCAATAATTATCTAACAGAAAAATCTTTAAAAATAAGTCATAGGTCAGACCATAAAAAAAATTACTTTTGAATTATAAATTTAGTTATTCGCAATTTTAAAATCAAAATTAATTTTTAAATTTAAAAATATTTGATTTATTTTTAGTATTAAATGTACTGACGTATCGCGTTAGTGAATTTTTGGAAATTCTATCCTGAATTTCAACTAATTCTAATTAAATTCGGAATTTGTTAAAGATTATCAACCGTTTACATGTCACATATGCTCAAATGTATTTAGGTTGAAATCACACTTGGTTAGACACATGGAAATTCACGCAGGTGAAAATCCATTAAAAAGTGAATTGTGTTTAAATGTGTTTTATTAACTCATATGAATATTCGCTCCAGTGAAAAACCATTTAAATGTAAAATATTAAAGATATTATTTACTCGAAAAGAACATTTGGTATTGCGCTTGACAATAACTAACAGAATACCCAAGTGGAAGTTCACAACACAAGTTCCAATTTGAAATGCATTGAATTAATAAAATCAATTGAATACCAATCCCTTTCGAATTTATTAAATAAATCCCAATGTGTTAGCAAAAATAATAGTGAAATTGATGAATTTACTCATGACTTTGACATACAAACAAAAATGTGGACAACAACAACAAAATGTAATTCAACAAAATAATATTATAAAAGATGATAATAACAAATTTAAAATGGAATTTTCAAATGAACTCCAAAGTATGTGCTATTTGATTAGAATACTATAACTCCAGTTCATAGTCAACAACAAACATACAAATGTACACAATTATGAACTGCCCATGGAACTAAGAATAACTTCATCTGAACTTTTACCGTTAATACAATTTTCTGATTATCATAATTAAATTGAAGAAAATCGAAATTTAAATAGCACAGGAATAAATAAATGTATTAATACAGAACAAGTCAATGATCAATTTAATAACAGCCAAACCCACAAACTAGCGGTCAACAACAAAATCATCAAAAATAATATCGAAATGGACTCTGTTTTAATTAATATTATTTTTGTATATAAAATGGAAACTAATACTCAATTCAACTGAAATCCAAATTTTTAGGATATTTTTGTAATGTTAAATGCAAAAAGGAATTTGGAAGGTGTGTACAACAATCCATACTAAGCTTAAAAATAAGACTAACAAGGGAACCACCTAAGGTGTCGTAATCCGAATCCAATGAAATTTTTCCAGGTTGTAGTACTCACCAATGTATAGAACAAAGTTAATTTTGTTTCCCCCCATTTCACTTTGAAGCGGGCAACGATCCCTCCGAAGGACTCAAAAACATGATATTTTATAGAAATCTATAACTTTTGATCCCGAAGTGCCACAATAATTTTTGAAGTTGGAAATAATAGCTACCTTAGTGTGCTTCAGTTCACAAAAAAAAATTCTTAAAAATTAATTGGATTGGGTCACAAGGTGTATCAGAAGCAAATAATTTTGAAAAATTGTGTAAAAAAATGTGAATTTATCCTTATAACTTTGTCAAGAGTTATTTCGAAATATACTTCTTTTATCGTTAGGAAAGTGGTAATTTGTAAAAAAGTCTTGGAGGCACATAGATATTTTACACCATGAACATCTGATTATGGCCACATTTGTGATTCCATTAAAGCGAAGTCTACCGGGTTTTCAAATTTCGTTGGTCTCTCGCTCGGCTATTTGCTTGCAAACCATGAATATTGAAATATGTTAACATATTTCTGTGTTGACAGTTGATTATGGACAAGTGATTATAATTGAATTGTAGTGTTCTGGTTATGTAGATTATATTGTCTTGGTTATTTACAACAACTATATAAATGTAATAACCATAACCTATAACAATTCCCCACTCTGAATCCGTGCAAATCCAGCAACTGAAATATACTCGTTGAGCTCTCGTTATACAGTGTATAGTTTTTTAAATTAGCAAGATATTACAATCTACATAATCGGAACACTATAAATAAATTACAATCACTTGTTCATAATCAGCTGTCAGCACAGAGATATATCAACTTATTTAAATATTCATGGTTTGCAAGCAAATACCTGAACGAGAGACCACCAAAATTTGAAAACCCGATAGTCTTCGCTTTTAAGGAATCACAAATGTGACCATAATCAGATGTTCATGGTGTAAAATATCTTTGTGTCTACAACACTTTTTTAAAAATTATCATTTTCCTAACGATTAAATAAGTACAATACATTACGAAATAATGCTTTAAAGAAAAGCAGTTACTCATTAATTATAAACAATGTATTATTTATATGTAAATTTATATCAAGAGCTTTAAAAATTACCGGAATTTATGAAATCTGCTGTAAAATGGATTAAAATATGATAAAAAAAAATTAAAATTTTTTGTTCGATTTTTTGAGACAGCCTGTATTTCCAAAATTTTGGACAGCTCAATCGTCAAACTGGCATCAGTTTTATATTATACCAACCAAAACACCACAGATGCAATCATAAATATTACAATTTTAACTTTAAAAATATTATTTATTTGAAACATCCTGTTATAAAATTATACATAACTTTATAACTGGTAACCCTATATTCAAAAATTATGGCTCAAACTAAAGATGAAGAATTTCTTCATCGACTTTATTTGATGTAATTTTTTAAAAAACATGCACCTGACCAAGTTATAACCATAAATTCACATTTTTTTACACAATTTTTCAAAATTAATAACTTTTGATGCACCCTGTGACCCAATCCAATTAATTTTTATGAATTCTATTTTTGTGAAATGAAGCACACTTTAGATGGCTATTATTTCCAACTTCAAAAATTATTGTGACACTTCGGATTCAAATGCCATAAATTTTTATAAAATGCCATATTATTTACTCCTTCGGAGGGATCGTTAACCGCTTCAAAGTGAAATGGGCGGAAAAAAAAACAATGTTCTATACTTTGATGAGTACTACAACCTGGAAAAATTTCATAGGATTCCCTTGTACCTCAGGTGGTCAGATTTAATTCAAGATTTTCAATAAATTGTGACCAACTAAATTACGATGATACCATTTACAATATTTATCCAGTGTCTCGTGTTAATGTTTTTTGTGTTGATGTTTAAATTTTTATTCATCGGATAAACTTAACATTTTCAAATAACTTCGAAATTTAATATGGCAATACTTAATACATTATTTTAAATAAATAGCATGTGAAACTTACAGAAAAGTGGAGAAATATCTTTCGCAATTTTATGGTACGATTATTTCAAATCTGGTAATACTTTTTTATTATTTGTCAACAAGAACTTTGAATTTTCAATTAGTTCTTATAAAACCTTCAATTGAAATAGATAATTTAATCAAGTTTTAAGTAAAATCTAATAATTATTAAATAATACGAATTTTTTTCCAGAAATCAATTCAATATTCTAAACAGTTTTATTTTTACAATTAACTTAAATTAAATAAACAAAAGGCATTAAAAAAATATCTTCGAAATGGATTCCAACGAAATTCCACCAAATAAAGAAGTTTTAACTATTGACAAATCGAAAAGTAAATATAGATGCAAATATTGCCCAAAAACATTTGTGAAATCAAATTATTTAAACAGGCATGAACGAATACATACCGGTGAGAAACCATTTAAATGTGAAACACGTCAACGATCATTTGGGCAAATTTCAACCTTAATCAAACACAAAAGAACACATAATGGTGAGAGACGATATGAATGTAATACGTGTCAGAAAAGATTTGTGTCTAAGTCAAGCTTAGTAAATCACATAAGAACGCATACAGGTGAGAAACCGTATGAATGTAATATGTGTCAGAATAGATTTGTGCAGAAATCAAACTTAGCAAGTCACATAAGAACGCATACTGGTGAGAAACCATATGAATGTAATACGTGTCAGAAAACATTTGTGTGTAAGCAAAACTTGATACATCACATAAGAACGCATACCGGTGAGAAACCATATGAATGTGAAACGTGTCAGCAAGCGTTTTCGATTAATTCAAATTTAGTAAATCACAGAAGAACGCATACTGGTGAGAAAACATATAAATGTGAAACGTGTAAACGATCATATGGGCAAATTTCGAGCTTAATCAATCACAGAAGAACGCATACTGGTGAGACACCATATGAATGTAATACGTGTCAGAAAACATTTTTGTGCAAGCCAAACTTGATACGTCACATAAGAACGCATACCGGTGAGAAACCATATAAATGTGAAACGTGTCAACGATCATTTGGGCATAATTCAAACTTAATAACTCACAGGAGAACGCATACTGGTGAGAAACCATATAAATGTGAAACGTGTCAACGAACATTTGGGCATAATTCAAACTTAATAACTCACAGGAGAACGCATACTGGTGAGAAACCATATAAATGTGAAACGTGTCAACGAACATTTAGGCATATTTCAAGCTTAGTCAAACACAGAAGGACTCACATCGGTGAGAAATCATATAAATGTGAAACGCGTCAGCGTGCTTTTTCGATTAATTCAAACTTAGTAAGTCACAAGATAGAATTGAAAGGAAATGATGATTTGTTAAAGCACAAAACCAAACACAATAACAAGTTGCAATTAAATTGTAATATTGAACCAGTTGAAAATCCACCACTTGAAATCACATACAATGAATCGCAAAGTCAAAGCATAAACATTGCTCGTATTGAAACCCAACGTAGCACCTGCAAAACTACACATGAGTCGACTTTACAGCAAGCAAATAATACAGAAGTTCTAGATGGCAGAAATACTTTCAAAATACCATTTTCAATTCAATATCAATATAAAGTAAATCAAATTTTACAATCAGAAAATAATGATGATATTCAACAACAATTAAATACGGAAAATAAGGAACCACTAAATAAAATCATCAATTCAGAAATATCATCGCCAGAAATTATAACTTTTGCAAATTTTTCTGATGGTATAAACAAACAAGTGACTATCAATTCAGTACAATCTGATATTCAAAAACAAACAATTAATAGGCAATTTTTGGGTTCACAAGAACATATCGAAAATATTAATGAAATTTCATACGAAATTGAAACTGAATTTGACATTGATTTAATTAATTTTATTTTAGAATACACTACAGAAAATTACGAGGCGCAATCTAACAACAATCCAAATTATGCTGATATTCTGGAAATGTTATATGCAGAAGAAAGTAATTTTGAAGGTGTCAATAATAAATCAGCAGATGGTGATTCAAAATAAACAATAAATCAAAATATTTTGACGATAATTTCTGAATAATAATAAATGACAAATTGATTCAGGAACTTAAATTGTATCCAAAGTGCTCCTGCACATATTTAGAATAGAAATGAATTATTTGACGAAAATTATATTTAAAATTTTATTCGAAAATATATTACAAAATATTTCATAGTTCAATTATTTTTGAATTCATTTTGAATGTTTATGATCTGTGGGATAATATTGTATTGTTTTTCAATTAAATATTGACCGATGGGTGGTAAAGAATTCATAAGTATTACAGCTACATTTAAAATTAATCGATACTGCTCATTTCAAGTGGGTTGTGTCATCTGTTTTGCATCCGTCTTTGATGTGTATTCCTTCAAGATAAGACAAATCAATCTCATAAACATATTTTTGTGAAATCCAATATTATAATATCTCGAACTAAGATTATCAAAGTGCTTGCTCATTTAGACGAATAATTTGACATGATATTTAAATATTTGAAAACAAAGAGTACTACAATAGTATTCCATAAATGGATATCTTGCGTTCTCAATATAAATAAATCTAAATATCGAGAGCAGTAATTTAGATTTGAAATACCAGGATAATTTGTTGCAATTTATTTCCTAATCCAATATCAAATAATTGGCCAACTCATTGTATTCTTTGCAATAATTATCTAACAGAAAAATCTTTAAAAATAAGTCATAGGTCAGACCATAAAAAAAATTACTTTTGAATTATAAATTTAGTTATTCGCAATTTTAAAATCAAAATTAATTTTTAAATTTAAAAATATTTGATTTATTTTTAGTATTAAATGTACTGACGTATCGCGTTAGTGAATTTTTGGAAATTCTATCCTGAATTTCAACTAATTCTAATTAAATTCGGAATTTGTTAAAGATTATCAACCGTTTACATGTCACATATGCTCAAATGTATTTAGGTTGAAATCACACTTGGTTAGACACATGGAAATTCACGCAGGTGAAAATCCATTAAAAAGTGAATTGTGTTTAAATGTGTTTTATTAACTCATATGAATATTCGCTCCAGTGAAAAACCATTTAAATGTAAAATATTAAAGATATTATTTACTCGAAAAGAACATTTGGTATTGCGCTTGACAATAACTAACAGAATACCCAAGTGGAAGTTCACAACACAAGTTCCAATTTGAAATGCATTGAATTAATAAAATCAATTGAATACCAATCCCTTTCGAATTTATTAAATAAATCCCAATGTGTTAGCAAAAATAATAGTGAAATTGATGAATTTACTCATGACTTTGACATACAAACAAAAATGTGGACAACAACAACAAAATGTAATTCAACAAAATAATATTATAAAAGATGATAATAACAAATTTAAAATGGAATTTTCAAATGAACTCCAAAGTATGTGCTATTTGATCAGAATACTATAACTCCAGTTCATAGTCAACAACAAACATACAAATGTACACAATTATGAACTGCCCATGGAACTAAGAATAACTTCATCTGAACTTTTACCGTTAATACAATTTTCTGATTATCATAATTAAATTGAAGAAAATCGAAATTTAAATAGCACAGGAATAAATAAATGTATTAATACAGAACAAGTCAATGATCAATTTAATAACAGCCAAACCCACAAACTAGCGGTCAACAACAAAATCATCAAAAATAATATCGAAATGGACTCTGTTTTAATTAATATTATTTTTGTATATAAAATGGAAACTAATACTCAATTCAACTGAAATCCAAATTTTTAGGATATTTTTGTAATGTTAAATGCAAAAAGGAATTTGGAAGGTGTGTACAACAATCCATACTAAGCTTAAAAATAAGACTAACAAGGGAACCACCTAAGGTGTCGTAATCCGAATCCAATGAAATTTTTCCAGGTTGTAGTACTCACCAATGTATAGAACAAAGTTAATTTTGTTTCCCCCCATTTCACTTTGAAGCGGGCAACGATCCCTCCGAAGGACTCAAAAACATGATATTTTATAGAAATCTATAACTTTTGATCCCGAAGTGCCACAATAATTTTTGAAGTTGGAAATAATAGCTACCTTAGTGTGCTTCAGTTCACAAAAAAAAATTCTTAAAAATTAATTGGATTGGGTCACAAGGTGTATCAGAAGCAAATAATTTTGAAAAATTGTGTAAAAAAATGTGAATTTATCCTTATAACTTTGTCAAGAGTTATTTCGAAATATACTTCTTTTATCGTTAGGAAAGTGGTAATTTGTAAAAAAGTCTTGGAGGCACATAGATATTTTACACCATGAACATCTGATTATGGCCACATTTGTGATTCCATTAAAGCGAAGTCTACCGGGTTTTCAAATTTCGTTGGTCTCTCGCTCGGCTATTTGCTTGCAAACCATGAATATTTAAATATGTTAACATATTTCTGTGTTGACAGTTGATTATGGACAAGTGATTATAATTGAATTGTAGTGTTCTGGTTATGTAGATTATATTGTCTTGGTTATTTACAACAACTATATAAATGTAATAACCATAACCTATAACAATTCCCCACTCTGAATCCGTGCAAATCCAGCAACTGAAATATACTCGTTGAGCTCTCGTTATACAGTGTATAGTTTTTTAAATTAGCAAGATATTACAATCTACATAATCGGAACACTATAAATAAATTACAATCACTTGTTCATAATCAGCTGTCAGCACAGAGATATATCAACTTATTTAAATATTCATGGTTTGCAAGCAAATACCTGAACGAGAGACCACCAAAATTTGAAAACCCGATAGTCTTCGCTTTTAAGGAATCACAAATGTGACCATAATCAGATGTTCATGGTGTAAAATATCTTTGTGTCTACAACACTTTTTTAAAAATTATCATTTTCCTAACGATTAAATAAGTACAATTCATTACGAGATAATGCTTTAAAGAAAAGCAGTTACTCATTAATTATAAACAATGTATTATTTATATGTAAATATATATCAAGAGCTTTAAAAATTACCGGAATTTATGAAATCTGCTGTAAAATGGATTAAAATATGATAAAAAAAAATTAAAATTTTTTGTTCGATTTTTTGAGACAGCCTGTATTTCCAAAATTTTGGACAGCTCAATCGTCAAACTGGCATCAGTTTTATATTATACCAACCAAAACACCACAGATGCAATCATAAATATTACAATTTTAACTTTAAAAATATTATTTATTTGAAACATCCTGTTATAAAATTATACATAACTTTATAACTGGTAACCCTATATTCAAAAATTATGGCTCAAACTAAAGATGAAGAATTTCTTCATCGACTTTATTTGATGTAATTTTTTAAAAAACATGCACCTGACCAAGTTATAACCATAAATTCACATTTTTTTACACAATTTTTCAAAATTAATAACTTTTGATGCACCCTGTGACCCAATCCAATTAATTTTTAAGAATTTTCTTTTTGTGAAATGAAGCACACTTTAGATGGCTATTATTTCCAACTTCAAAAATTATTGTGACACTTCGGGATCAAATGTCATAAATGTTTATAAAATGTCATATTATTCACTCCTTTGGAGGGATCGTTACCCGCTTCAAAGTGAAATGGGCGGAAAAAAAAACAATGTTCTATACTTTGATGAGTACTACAACCTGGAAAAATTTCATAGGATTCCCTTGTACCTCAGGTGGTCAGATTTAATTCAAGATTTTCAATAAATTGTGACCAACTAAATTACGATGATACCATTTACAATATTTATCCAGTGTCTCGTGTTAATGTTTTTTGTGTTTATGTTTAAATTTTTATTCATCGGATAAACTTAACATTTTCAAATAGCTTCGAAATTTAATATGGCAATACTTAATACATTATTTTAAATAAATAGCATGTGAAACTTACAGAAAAGTGGAGAAATATCTTTCGCAATTTTATGGTACGATTATTTCAAATCTGGTAATACTTTTTTATTATTTGTCAACAAGAACTTTGAATTTTCAATTAGTTCTTATAAAACCTTCAATTGAAATAGATAATTTAATCAAGTTTTAAGTAAAATCTAATAATTATTAAATAATACGAATTTTTTTCCAGAAATCAATTCAATATTCTAAACAGTTTTATTTTTACAATTAACTTAAATTAAATAAACAAAAGGCATTAAAAAAATATCTTCGAAATGGATTCCAACGAAATTTCACCAAATAAAGAAGTTTTAACTATTGACAAATCGAAAAGTAAATATAGATGCAAATATTGCCCAAAAACATTTGTGAAACCAAATTATTTAAACAGGCATGAACGAATACATACCGGTGAGAAACCATCTAAATGTGAAACACGTCAACGATCATTTGGGCAAATTTCAACCTTAATCAAACACAAAAGAACACATAATGGTGAGAGACGATATGAATGTAATAAGTGTCAGAATAGATTTGTTCAGAAATCAAACTTAGCAAGTCACGTAAGAACGCATACCGGTGAGAAGCCATATAAATGCGATACTTGCCAACGATCATTTCGACTTATTTCAATCTTAGTCAAATCTTAGTCATACTGGTGAGAAACCATATAAATGTGAAACGTGTCAACGATCATTTGGGCAAATTTCAAGCTTAATCAATCACAGAAGAACGCATACCGTTGAGAGACCATATAAATGTGAAACGTGTCAACGATCATTTGGGCATATTTCAAAATTAAAAACTCACAGGAGAACGCATACCGGTGAGAAACCATATAAATGTGAATTGTGTCAACGATCATTTAGGCATATTTCAAGCTTAGTCAAACACAGAAGGACGCACACCGGTGAGAAATCATATAAATGTGAAACGCGTCAGCGTGCGTTTTCGACTAATTCAAACTTAGTAAGGCACAAAAGAATGCATACAGTCAACCGATCTTATAATTGGAATATATCCCAGATTGAATTGAAAGGAAATGATGATTTGTTAAAGCACAAAACCAAACACAATAACAAGTTGCAATTAAATTGTAATATTGAACCAGTGCCAGTTGAAAATGCACCATTTACAATGACATACAAAGAATCGCAAAGTCATAGCATAAACATTGCTGGTATTGAAACTCAACGTAGCACCTGCAAAACTAGACACGAGTCGACTTTACAGCAAGGAAATAATACAGCAATTCTAGATGGCAAAAATACTTTCAAAATACCATTTTCAATTCAATATCAATATAAATTAAATCAAATTTTACAATCAGAAAATAATGATGATATTCAACAACAATTAAATACGGAAAATAAGGAACCACTAAATAAAATCATCAATTCAGAAATATCATCGCCAGAAATTACAACTTTTGCAAATTTTTATCGTTTGATAAATTCCGCTTCTCGTTACTTCCACTTTGTTTTGAATCCATTGTCTTTGTTAAGAATACGGTAATTCAAAATAATTCTATCACTTCGATTATTTTCCAAATTTTTGAATAAGTTTTTGTGTAAAAATGTTGAAATTTATTATCCTTTTACCGCTTTTTATTTATAAGAGAAGAAATTGAACAGCGTGTCCACTCACTTTGAAAATCCCAATAGAACTAATTTAACCATTCGAAAATATTATAAAAATTGGCGATTAAACGAAATTATTAAAAAAGTATTGCCATATTGAAATAGTAAGAAATTATTGTTTAGAAACTTCTTGAACTTTCTTCAAGAATGTGACTTGTAACTGATCGAAAGATAAAAAGTATTACACGATTACACGTATGCGTAAGTGAACAACGCATCAAATGTGTTGAGTTATCTGATTATGTTACCTATCGCAAAAATCGAAGTCTTATTCAATGGTTGGAATGAGTATAAGAAAAAGTACAAGCTTTCCATTTTTAAAATCTACTTTTAATGAAATAAAGTTTTAGTTTACAATAATTTTGTCAAAATACATTTTCAATGAAAGAATCCTTTCAATCGTCCTTAAATTTCAATAACAATTCAATGAACATTTTATATTTGTATTTTTAAAATTTCATTTATATTTTCAAATGATTTCTCGTCAAAAAACTGTGGATTTTAAAATGGCGTCAGTGAAATTACACTTTAGTTTCCGATTGCATAAAATTTTAGATTTAGTGATAAATTGTATTTGTCTTTGGTGTTGTGTGTGCTTGTGTGTGAATATTAATCACTGTGTTCACGTTCAGGTTTAACGATGTCTATGATGGAATGTAATTCACCGTCGTCTTGTTGCTCCATACCCAATGAAATATTATCAGTTTCGAAGTTTTCATCTGACTCTTGTATAATTGTAATTGGATTTTCTTGTGTATCGGGATAAATTATATCTAGCTATATATTACAAAATATTTCATAGTTCAATTATTTATGAATTCATTTTGACCAGATTCTGTTGCTATTAATTTAGTTTGTGATCTGTGGGATAATATTGTATTGTTTTTCAATTAAAAATTGACCGATGGGTGGTAAATATTCATGGTTTGCAAGCAAATACCTGAACGAGAGACCACCAAAATTTGAAAACCCGATAGTCTTCGCTTTTAAGGAATCACAAATGTGACCATAATCAGATGTTCATGGTGTAAAATATCTTTGTGTCTACAACACTTTTTTAAAAATTATCATTTTCCTAACGATTAAATAAGTACAATACATTACGAAATAATGCTTTAAAGAAAAGCATTTACTCATTAATTATAAACAATGTATTATTTATATGTAAATGTATATCAAGAGCTTTAAAAATTACCGGAATTTATGAAATCTGCTGTAAAATGGATTAAAATATGATAAAAAAAAATTAAAATTTTTTGTTCGATTTTTTGAGACAGCCTGTATTTCCAAAATTTTGGACAGCTCAATCGTCAAACTGGCATCAGTTTTATATTATACCAACCAAAACACCACAGATGCAATCATAAATATTACAATTTTAACTTTAAAAATATTATTTATTTGAAACACCCTGTTATAAAATTAGACATAACTTTATAACTGGTAACCCTATATTCAAAAATTATGGTTCATATTAAAGGTAAAGAATTTCTTCATCGACTTTATTTGAAGTAATTTTTTAAAAAACATGCACCTGACCAAGTTATAACCATAAATTCACATTTTTTTATACAATTTTTCAAAATTATTAACTTTTGATGCACCCTGTGACCCAATCCAATTAATTTTTAAGAATTCTATTTTTGTGAAATGAAGCACACTTTAGATGGCTATTATTTCCAACTTCAAAAATTATTGTGACACTTCGGATTCAAATGCCATAAATTTTTTTAAAATGCCATATTATTTACTCCTTCGGAGGGATCGTTAACCGCTTCAAAGTGAAATGGGCGGAAAAAAAACTTTGTTCTATACTTTGATGAGTACTACAACCTGGCAAAATTTCATTGGATTCCCCTGTATCTCAGGTGGTTCCCTTGTCAGATTTAATTAAAGTTTTTCAATAAATTGTGACCAACTAAATTACGATGATACCATTTACAATATTTATCCAGTGTCTCGTGTTAATGTTTTTTGTGTTGATGTTTAAATTTTTATTCATCGGATAAACTTAACATTTTCAAATAGCTTCGAAATTTAATATGGCAATACTTAATACATTATTTTAAATAAATAGCATATGAAACTTACAGAAAAGTGGAGAAATATCTTTCGCAATTTTATGGTACGATTATTTCAAATCTGGTAATACTTTTTTATTATTTGTCAACAAGAACTTTGAATTTTCAATTAGTTCTTATAAAACCTTCAATTGAAATAGATAATTTAATCAAGTTTTAAGTAAAATCTAATAATTATTAAATAATACGAATTTTTTTCCAGAAATCAATTCAATATTCTAAACAGTTTTATTTTTACAATCAACTTAAATTAAATAAACAAAAGGCATTAAAAAAATATCTTCGAAATGGATTCCAACGAAATTCCACCAAATAAAGAAGTTTTAACTATTGACAAATCGAAAAGTAAATATAGATGCAAATATTGCCCAAAAACATTTGTGAAATCAAATTATTTAAACAGGCATGAACGAATACATACCGGTGAGAAACCATTTAAATGTGAAACACGTCAACGATCATTTGGGCAAATTTCAACCTTAATCAAACACAAAAGAACACATAATGGTGAGAGACGATATGAATGTAATACGTGTCAGAAAAGATTTGTGTCTAAGTCAAGCTTAGTAAATCACATAAGAACGCATACAGGTGAGAAACCATATGAATGTAATATGTGTCAGAATAGATTTGTGCAGAAATCAAACTTAGCAAGTCACATAAGAACGCATACTGGTGAGAAACCATATGAATGTAATACGTGTCAGAAAACATTTGTGTGTAAGCAAAACTTGATACATCACATAAGAACGCATACCGGTGAGAAACCATATGAATGTGAAACGTGTCAGCAAGCGTTTTCGATTAATTCAAATTTAGTAAATCACAGAAGAACGCATACTGGTGAGAAACCATATAAATGTGAAACGTGTAAACGATCATATGGGCAAATTTCAAGCTTAATCAATCACAGAAGAACGCATACTGGTGAGACACCATATGAATGTAATACGTGTCAGAAAACATTTTTGTGCAAGCCAAACTTGATACGTCACATAAGAACGCATACCGGTGAGAAACCATATAAATGTGAAACGTGTCAACGATCATTTGGGCATAATTCAAACTTAATAACTCACAGGAGAACGCATACTGGTGAGAAACCATATAAATGTGAAACGTGTCAACGAACATTTAGGCATATTTCAAGCTTAGTCAAACACAGAAGGACTCACACCGGTGAGAAATCATATAAATGTGAAACGCGTCAGCGTGCTTTTTCGATTAATTCAAACTTAGTAAGTCACAAGATAGAATTGAAAGGAAATGATGATTTGTTAAAGCACAAAACCAAACACAATAACAAGTTGCAATTAAATTGTAATATTGAACCAGTTGAAAATCCACCACTTGAAATCACATACAATGAATCGCAAAGTCAAAGCATAAACATTGCTCGTATTGAAACCCAACGTAGCACCTGCAAAACTACACATGAGTCGACTTTACAGCAAGCAAATAATACAGAAGTTCTAGATGGCAGAAATACTTTCAAAATACCATTTTCAATTCAATATCAATATAAAGTAAATCAAATTTTACAATCAGAAAATAATGATGATATTCAACAACAATTAAATACGGAAAATAAGGAACCACTAAATAAAATCATCAATTCAGAAATATCATCGCCAGAAATTATAACTTTTGCAAATTTTTCTGATGGTATAAACAAACAAGTGACTATCAATTCAGTACAATCTGATATTCAAAAACAAACAATTAATAGGCAATTTTTGGGTTCACAAGAACATATCGAAAATATTAATGAAATTTCATACGAAATTGAAACTGAATTTGACATTGATTTAATTAATTTTATTTTAGAATACACTACAGAAAATTACGAGGCGCAATCTAACAACAATCCAAATTATGCTGATATTCTGGAAATGTTATATGCAGAAGAAAGTAATTTTGAAGGTGTCAATAATAAATCAGCAGGTGGTGATTCAAAATAAACAATAAATCAAAATATTTTGACGATAATTTCTGAATAATAATAAATGACAAATTGATTCAGGAACTTAAATTGTATCCAAAGTGCTCCTGCACATATTTAGAATAGAAATGAATTATTTGACGAAAATTATATTTAAAATTTTATTCGAAAATATATTACAAAATATTTCATAGTTCAATTATTTATGAATTCATTTTGACCAGATTCTGTTGTTAAGAATTTAGTTTGTGATCTGTGGGATAATATTGTATTGTTTTTCAATTAAATATTGACCGATGTGTGGTAAAGAATTCATAAGTATTACAGCTACATTTAAAATTAATCGATAATGCTCATTTCAAGTGGGTTGTGTCATCTGTTTTGCATCCGTCTTTGATGTGTATTCCTTCAAGATAAGACAAATCAATCTCATAAGCATATTTTTGTGAAATCCAATATTATAATATCTCGAACTAAGATTATCAAAGAGCTTGCTAATTTAGACGAATAATTTGACATGATATTTAAATATTTGAAAACAAAGAGTACTACAATAGTATTCCATAAATGGATATCTTGCGTTCTCAATATAAATAAATCTAAATATCGAGAGAGTAAGTGCTCTTAACGCACCTTGTCGTAACAAAGTTCTAACATTCCAAGATGCAAGTTTTAAATCATTGTCCTTAAATTTTCTTTGCTGGGGTCGTTGCCGTTTATTCTGTCCGATCCGAGGCTGTGTTGTCGAATTCATAACTAGTTGTTTTTCGAAGTTGGTAGTTAACCATACGTTCAACCTACTAATCATTCTGCAAATTCGTAGGATCATTTACAGGGGTATATCACCTCTGCCGAAAGCGGTTACATTGGCGCCGCTGATTCGCCTTTACTGTGTAATCACTGAATCATTAACTCAGTTTTAATCGAGTGCTGCTTTCACACAACACCCCAAAGTAATTCTCATACACAGCAGCCAGATTGTCCGCGACTACTTATTCTTTATTCGTAGCTAACCCATATGTATCATAGGGCGTTCCACTATCCGCAACCTGTGGACGCGTTCGGTCGCAACTGGCATTGCAAGTATGCTATACCCAACATGCTAATCCGAAAAATACTACTTTTAATATGCCGTTCGGAAATTATCAATTTAATGGACTTCCATTTGGAATCACAACGGCATCAGAAATTTTTTAGGCCTATGACATTAAAAATTTTGGTCACATAGATGATATTTTAATAACTGGAAAAACTAAAAGCGAACATGATAGAATTTTAAATAGGGTAATAGAACGAGCAAAATTATTAAATATAAAGTTTGGACCAAATAAGTTTCAATATCGAACAAATGAGATTCAATATCTGGTTCACATATTTTCAGCTGATAGAATAAAGTTAAGTGCTGAGAGAATAGCCGCAATACAATGTATACCATATCCTAACGATAGAAAAGATTTGCAAAAATTCTTGGGAAATTTTATACCAAATTTGTCAGTAATGACAAATCCTTTAAGAGAATTATTAAAGATAAAAAGCAGTTTGTTTCATTGGTCTCAAATCCATTCAACAGCAATAGACAAAATTAAGGATGCTCTTGTAAATAGTCCTGTATTAAAACCATTTGATATTAACAGGCCAATAACAATCCAAACTGATGCTTCACAATGTGGAATTTGATTCTGTAAGTTGGGTTGGCCTAATCAGAAAATTAAAGTACCCGACACAATAAAATCATATTATCAATTAAAAGGAGAGATTTTCGTAGAAAATGAAATACTGTTTTTGGGGTATAAAATTATTATACCCACAAAACTAAAAAATGAACTCCCAAGGCTCTTACACGAATCCCACATGGGAATATATAAAACAAAACAAAGAGCAAAACAATTATTTTATTGGCAAACAATGAATAAAGACATAGAAAATTTAATAAATGCCTGAGCAATTTGTAATAAATTCAAAAATTCGAATATTAGAGAACCGTAAAATACCACATACCTGATTTACCACCTTTTACAAAAATTGGGTGTGATATTCTGGAATTTAACGGAAAAACTTATTTAGTAATTGTAGATTGCGACAGTAAATGGATAGAATATAAATTACTTCGTAATAAATCTTCAAATGAGGTAATAAAAGTGTGGATGGAGGTTTTTTCACAATTGGGAATACCTAAGACAATAATTGCTGATAACGTTCCATTCAATTCCTTCACTTGTCGAGAATTCGCGACTAGGTGGGGAATTAAAATTATAACTAGCTCACCATTATACCATAGGTCTAATGGTATGGCTGAAAGAGCGGTACAAATAATAAAAAATCGAAGGGAGAAGAAGACAGATACATTGGTATTTTAGAATACAGAAATACTCCAACTAAAGATTTGGAATGGTTGCCGTCTCAATTATTATTTAACAGATGTTTAAAAACTAAATTGCCTATGAGAAATAAAATGTTAATACCAAAATTAAACATAAATTCATACCAGCAGATAAAACAGAAGGCATTTAATAATAAGAAATATTTTGATGCACATTCAAGAAATCGTAGACCTTTTAAATCAAATCAAAAAGTTCTAATTCAAAATAATAAGGCAAATGGAAAAATGGTATAATACAAAACAAATGGGATACGCCCAGGTGATATATCGTGGAGGATGATAATGGTAATAAATATAGAAGAAATAGTATATAGTATATAAAAGAAAGATCTGAACCAGTTACTGATTTGGGTAAGAATAATAATAATAATAATATTCTATTTTCTACTAGTCCATCAAAGACTAGAAGTGGAAAAATTTACAAAGAATAAAACATAATAGTGAAAATCTAAAATAAATTAAATTTGATAGAGTTAAAGGGAGGTGTAGGACAGTTCAATACAAAATTAATTATATAATTAATAGAACTCTTATTCATACTCACTAATTAATAAGTATAAATTTATATATTAGATTAGTTTTAAGTAATAATATGTATCTGAACTTTATAATAAATAGTTGTTAATATAAAACATATTACACGGTCAGTTCCTTACAATGGTATTAATACTGGGATGGTAACAAAGTCAGTGCTGGTTTTTTAATGAATACAAAACTTAATTCTTTCATAGACATTAGACTTTAACATTTGCCATATCGTTTTGCTAACTTCATGCTTCCGAGCACATAGAAATTCTGGTCCTCATCGTCAAGAAACTGAAGCAAATGCCTATTTACATTATCATCATTATTGAAATTTTAATTATTCAAGTGGTTGTGCAATCTTTAAAATAAATGGTAGTCTGATGGTGGATGTGGCAACATTCCACAACCAAGCTCCAATAATTGTTCACCGAGTGACCAAACATGACTGTGATCTTGCGTTGTTATGGTGGAACACAACGTCTTTTCAATTTGCTTAGTCTGGTTGCTTTTCTCGAAAAAACATTGTTCAATTGTTGGTTAGTTGTTGTATGTACACATCCGATCGTTGATAGTTTGGTTGCTTGGTTAAATTTTTCGATTTACATGGTTTTAAACAATCCATTTTGCTTCACCAGTTATCAAAAGCGTTTCAAAAATGGATCATTTGCGTTACGTTTCATAAGCAAATCACTGTTGGAAATGCGTTGTGTTAAGTGAATTTCTTTAAGTTGATGAGATATCCATTTATTGAGTTCATTTTATCGTATCCAAGTTGTTTTTAAACACTTTTCAATGCATGCGGTTGTGACACAATGGGCTTCTTTGCAATCTCATGTGTTGTACTATGATGATCAGCATCGATTATTGCATTGATTTTTCGTCATCTACCTCACCTGAACGATCTGAACGGTGTGCGTCGATGAGTAAGAAATCTCCAGAACGAAATTTTGTAAACCATTTTTGACACTGTCGTTCTTTTAACGGCTCTGTATCCATACACAGCAAATCATTTTTTGTGAGCCTGCCCTGCGTTGTTTCCTCCGTCGAAGCAAGAAAAGCAAGAAATGACGAAAATGCTCACTTTGATTTTTCCATTTTTCAACTAAGAATGAACAAAAAATACACAACCGATCAACACATAATTTTTTTCGTAATTACAATTGAAGTAACAACTATAAATAAAAAAAAAACAAATATGGTTTGACATTTCGAATATGTTAATATAAGTCAAAAGTCATAAAAAGCCATCTATATGTGAAATTCGCATCGACTATGTTGCCAACCCAATGCTTAAATTACAAATTTTTGGAATTCTTTTACAACCATTATAAGTTATCATTCCCATATCGAATCATCCGTCGCCATAGAACATTGTACATACTTTTTAATCAATTAACTATTTGATAGTTCAACATTGTACAAACCCATTTTTATTATATTTCATGGTGAATGGTCCATCGGCGCCCCAAAACTAAATTGACATATAATATTACAGCAAATGCGTTTTAGGAAAAAGTACCGTATTTTAAATCCCGTTAACCATCAACATACCACACTATTTTTCTGAAACCTGATTTATTAAATTGAAGTTCTAAGCGGTTTTATGACTTCCATTCATAAAATTATGATAAAATTGATTTTGGAAATAAAGATTTATAATATTCTTGAAATCCGTTCGCATTCTAATCATACTCCCGGCCAACAACAACGTAGAAAATATTTAAAAAGTGTTTGATTTTCTGAAATTTAACAAGAAATATTCAGCGAGTGATTCATGGGAATGAAATTAGGTATACTAAAACCGGAAAAACATTGGTCCTGAAGTGATCAAAACAATTATCATTAAAAACTGATCATGAAACATTGAAATCTGAAACTGAGAGTCAAAGTTCTGAATGATTTTTACGTAGCATTTATTCTAAGGTGTACAACCGTTATTGCTTTTATGTGTTACTCTCTGCTGTATGTTTAATAGTTTGCTAAGCCATAATGTTTTCGTCCTATTGAATATCGAGGGGTATGCAATTTAGGCATTTTTTGTACGATAATGCAACATTCCTAAACATTAAATTTATTTGCATCAGCAATCACTGACATTCATCCGATGTGCTATTATATAAACTTAATTGGGCGATCAAGGAAAATCGGTTTACATTAATTGAAGGCATTTCAACGTGTCAAGACCGACATTAGTTCGGATGATATGTTGGCTATACCATACTTGCAAAGCCAGTCATAATGGGTTAGCTACGAATAAAGAATAAAAAATCGTGGTCAACCTGGCAGCTGTATATGAGAATTACTATGAGTACGCTTTCGGCGTAGGTGTTATAAAAAGGACTAATATTGCATCATGGAATGTAAGAACTATGTTACGAGAAGGTGCCTAAGGGCACTTTCTGATACACTAAGAAAAGCCAAATTGAATATAACAACTATTCAAGACACTAGGTGGCCCGGAATAATTCTATTGAAAGGAAAACTATAAACTTTTTATTAAAACGGAATTGATATTAATAAAAGAAGAGAGTTCAGAACCGGTTTTGGTAAAACAAGAATGGAACAATTAATCAAATTAACCATTTACTAATTGATGGACGTCACTGTTCAAATATAATGGATGTTCGAACTTGTCGTGATTTCAATATTTACTCTAATCATTATCTAGTGAGGGTAGTGCTACTGGCAAGAATTTCAGCCATTAATTACACACAACCTGTGAGGATGAAGTGTCAATTTTATACGCAATGGATAATTGATGCGTTGTGCACTTGAACTATGACAAGCATTCTTCGTTCAGTTGGAAATCATATACGTTAAGAAAGTTCAAGAAGTTTCTAAACAATAACTCAATTTGGCAATACTTTTTTAATAATTTCGTTTAATCGCGAATTTTTGTAATATTTTCGAAAGGTTGAATTAGTTCTATTGCAATTTTCAAAGTGAGTGAACGCGCTGTTCAATTACTTCTCTTCCGAATAAAAAGTTGTAAAAGAATAATAAATTTCAACATTTTCACACAAAAATTTATTAAAATATTTAGAAAATAATCGAAGCTTTAGTATTATTTTAATTACCGTAATCCTAACAAAGACAATGGCTTCAAAACAAAGTGGAAGTGACGAGAATCGGAATTTATCAAACGAAAATAAAATAATTAAATGCACAATTTGTAAGAAAATATTTAAAAATGAAAATGATTTAAAATCTCACTTAAATGAACATAAAATTCAATGCAATTTTTGTTCCAAAACTCTTGGAAGTAAATCAAGCTTTAGACAACATATGAAAACACATACCGATGAAAAGTCATTTAAATGTGATATTTGTTCGAAGCTATTTTCACGGAAAGATGTTTTAAATAAACATAAACTAACGCACGAAGGTAAAAAGTCATTTAAATGTGATATTTGTTCGAGAACCTTTTCGCAGAAAAGTAACTTAATGACCCATAAACTAACGCACGAAGGTAAAAAGTCATTTAAATGTGATATTTGTTCAAAGTTATTTTTGCGGAAAAGTGCATTAGATAGCCATAAACTAACGCACGAAGGTGAGAAGTCATTTAAATGTGATATTTGTTCGAAGCTATTTATGTGGAAATGTAACTTAACTAAACATAAACAAAAACATGATAAAAACCAAGAAAGTGAATGTGATATTTGTTTTAGTAAATTTTTCACTTTACATGATCTAAAAATTCATATGTTCAAACATAATGGAAAGTCATCATTTAAATGCAGCGTATGCCCAAAGGAATTCCTCACAAATTCAGAGTTAATCCAACATTTAAAAATACATAATAAAAAATTTAAATGTCCCGTATGCTCAAAATTATTTGCACATTCTTATCTTTTAGTCAAGCACAAAATTAATTGTAAAAGTACAAATGTGGCACCACCAGAACATCAATCAACATCAAAGGATGCATTAAAGTCATTACAAATCGAAAAGGATAACAACAATGAAATGCCATTAGAAAGGAATATCGTTGAATCAAACACAAGCGATTATTTCGACAAAAGCGAAAATGTTAATGTTCATCGTAAATTGAATAAAAGAAGCAATGCGAAAAAACGAAACGAAACGCAATTGAATGAAGATCTATTGGAAATGAAACCAGAGCTAGATTTAATTTATCCCATCGTGCAAGAAGATCCAATTGCAATTATACAAGAGTCGGAAGATAACTTCGAAACTGATAATATTTCATTGGGATTGGAACAACAAGACGACGGTGAATTACATTCCATCATAGAAATCGTTAAAGTTGAACGTGAAGACAGTGATTAATATTCACACAAACACACAAACTGCACCAAAGACAAATAAAATTAATCACGAAATTTAAAATTTTATGCAATCGGAAACTAAAGTGTAATCAAAAGTGTTAGTTCACTGACGCCACTTTGAAAGCCACAGTTTTGACGAGAAATCATTTTAAATTATTAATGAAATTTCAATAATTTAAGGACGATAGAAAGTATTCTTTCATTGAAAATGTATTTTGAGAAAATTATTGTAAACTAAAACTTTATTTCATTAAAAAACTTTGAACTGTTTCTTATACTCCTTTCAACTACTGAATTATTTGTCATGGTAACGTTTGTAAAACTGTAAGCGATGGCTCGATCCCATAATCGGAAGATACAAATCCACTGAGCAAGTTAATTCATTCAGATCATTCTTTGTCTCTTGCTTTAGACTTTCGGTGATGAAACATCTGTTGAACAACATATCACGCAGAAAGTTTTCATTACACTGTCTCTGGGCAATTTACTCAGCAAAATTGAAGATCGACTGTTCAAGTACTGCAAACCTGTCTCGCACATTGTTATTTTTTATCTATTGATCGAAGTTCCTTTTTCTGATGGGTTTCGTGTTGTGATAATTCGCCTATTGCAATGGAATTGGATTACAAGCGTATTTGAATTGAGTGAAAAACAAGCGAATGTCGTTTTTTAATTGTATTGTCAGTGAAGTGTGATGAAATATCAATTTATTTGAACATGAGCAGTCTCAACGTTACTTCCACAATTGTGATGATGTTGAAAAATATCAACCAGAATCCGGTGCATAAATCTATGAATATAAAAGGTAACACAATCATATAACGCAACACATTTGATGCGTTGTTCACTAACACATACGAATCGCATAATACTTTTTATTTTTCGTTCAGTTTCAAGTCACATTCTTAAAGAAAATTCAAGATGTTTCTAAACTATAATTTCGTACTATTTCAATTTTCCAATACTTTTTTAATAATTTCATTTAATCAACAATTTTTGTAATATTTTGGGTTTACGAATTAATTCTATTGCGATTTTCAAAGTGATTGGACGAAAATTTTGTTAAACTAAATTAATGTGTTGCCAAATTTAAATTTCTATAATATTTGCACTAGATAGATCTCTACTATTTTGGACATTTAATATTGCTATCATCCGATGGAAACATTTTGGGAATTATTTTTTCTATAACCGAAAATGTCTTATCTGTTGTCAGAACTTGTATTAATTGATAGCTGTTTGCCTTTGATTTTCTAACATTGTAATGTATTAGCAGTGGCTCAATATTACTTAATTTTGTGAGATAATATCGATGTTACATAGAACTGTTGCACTGCGAATTATATTGGTGTTGTTTGATTTGTGTGCGTTTGTTAAATCTAATCTAAAGGTTGCCATGAATCTTGTCGATTTCGTGCTCAAATTTCTGTGTGGTGAATGGAATGAAATATATTATTATTGTTATTATTAAGTGGATATCTTTGATATCAACCAAATGTATGGAATATTATTTAATTATGAAGCTAATTTCAAGGTAGTATTAAAATGAATATTTTCAGATGCGACTTTATTACTATAATAACATATATGAACTTGTTAAGATTAGGTATCATATTAGACATTTGGGTACATGGATTCCAAATCACAGAATGGTTACAATGCATTCACTAACACTGCATGTTTATAGTATTTTAATTGACAGATGCAGCCTTAAGAACTCGTTGTAATCCTGTGTAAACTACACATAGTTTTATTGTAACTGGTGCTTCATAGTTTATCACAACTTTTTAAATTACATTAGCTCCATTTTAATTTTACGTGCTACATCTTAGTTTTCCTCGGGTAAAGTAAAACGCAATTCTTCGAAACATTTATGGAATAGTTTATTATTAATATACCAATCGAATAATTTCACTTCGAAAGATATTTTTGGTAGCGATTCGTTTTCCAAAATATCCATATTGTTTAAACAATCCTCCGCCACAAAGTTCTCGATAGATACAATGTGCATATCTTCTTCTTCTGTACTAAAATTTTTGGATATTTTGGATAGTAATTTATTTCTTTTCGTTCGCCGAACGACTTGAACACCCTTAGGAAACTCCCCTGAAATGAACGTTGTACGATTTCTACAAAGCAAAATTAAAAGTTAGAAATATATTTGCAATTAAAATTACTCGAAAATTGAAAGTGATTTAAAATCTCACAGGGAGAAACATAAAGTCAAATACAATATATGTTTCAAAACTTTTTCAAATGTGTCAAGTTTAAATCAACATAAGAAAACACATACCGTTGAAAAGCCCTTCAAATGTGAAATTTGCTCAAAAGACTTTGCACAGGATTCATGTTTAAGAAAACATAAACGAATTCATAATAAAAATAAAGAAAGTAAACGTGATATTTGTTTAATTACCTTCATCAATTTTGGCGAATTAAAAGTTCATATGTTCTAACATAATGGAAACACACCATTTAAATGTAACATTTGAAAATACATAATAAAAAATATAAATGCTCTAAATTATTTGCATTTCCCTTTTTACTGAGAAATTAAGATATAAATTGTAAAAGCACAGGAGTTACACCAAAAGAAAACCAAACGCCATCAAGCGAATCATCGATATTAAAAAATGGAAAAGCATAACAACAATGAAATTGAATTAGAACGGAATACAGTCGAACCGAATACAAGTGCTTATTTCGACACAATAAAATGTGATAACGTTCGTGGTGCATCACAACAACAATGCACGGCGAAAACCCTCGAAAATAATTTCAAAAAATGAGTTACCACAATTGAAACCAAAGCCAGATCTAATTGATCATTCAAGACAATAAAGACGCCATTCAATATGAAAATGAAAAGAAATATATATGCGCAAAGTGTTCGATGTCATTAAACCATTTATCTGGATTAAATTTGCATATGAAAAAGAATGATGAGACAACAATTCAATGTAAGTATTCACCGAAAGGAAAACCTTCAGGTGGTAATGAATCCATTACTGAAAGATAAAGTTATGCTCTACCCACTCTCAATGTATCTTCTTTGAAAGTCGAAACTAATAATATACAACAAATACGTATTGCTGTCAATGAATTAGAAAGAAATCCAATAGGAAATATATTTGATGTACCATTTCCAGTTGAACACCAAACGCCGTCAAATTTGTTAAACATTTTGCAACAAAACACACGCAATTAACACAAAATGCGATCATTCAATGAATAAACTTATCCTTAATCAGTCAGTGTCTCATCAACAAGTAATTTTTCCAAAACCTGCAATAGATTTTACAATTCACTCGAATATGGAAAATGTTACCCGAATAGATACGGATTGGTCACAATTTGAAAATCAACCTGAATCTCACTCTCACGATATGATTTCACTAAGCTTACAACAAACCGATTACAATTTGATGTCCGTTAATAATCTACAATTGTCACATTCACAAAATAACACGACATCACAACGTAACGAAAATAAAGATATTTCAATAAATACAATCAGTCAACAAAATCCAATTGACATACAACAACATCAACAACAAGAACAATTACAAGCAGTTATTCAACAATATTAAAACGATTCAAATGAATGCGATTCCGATACTTTTGGGAAACTTTTTCTTCGATTATTTTAAAATAATAATGTTAAATTTTCAGAACCGGTGTAATATTGTCACGCAGTAATTATTCAACAGTTTCGCAAAGTTTGTGTACAAAGGACGATAAATATGGCGATTATCTGATTGGCCGCCGTTGCATAAGAGTACTACAACCGACCTCTGAAAATCATATAAATTTTGTGACATTTAAATTTAATGGTTGACTTAAATTTGTTTAATAATTTAAAAAAAAATATAAATGACGAAAAAAATGTTTTAAAAACGAATAATTAAATAAAATATGGAATTAATTAAAATTATTACTTTTTGCAAGAACTGTTGTTACATCAGGCAATTATAAATAAAATTTATGATTAATTAAAAATATGAAGTATTCAATAATTAGTTTTTAAACGGTCACCAAATCAATCCGATGGATATAATGGAATCAAGAAAATGTTTCTAAGATTAGACGTAAACAATTTGGTGACTACATTACGCGGTTTGAAATTTAAAATAATGGGCTTTTAAATATTTTGACTGTAAATATTCCCATTTATTTTTTAGTTGGTACCATTTACTATCTGGCATTTTCCATATAAAATACATTGGCGCCGAAAATCAGCGTTTTCTCTCACTACTACATTTATACACATTGTGTGGACAAGATTATTTTTATGTGACCAACTGTATCGGCTTTATAATTTATATCTCACGTGGTGCAAATGGTTATCTCATATGGTGCATACAGTGTCATGCGACCATTGTCATTTTGACATTTGACATTTCTGCAATAGACCAAATTAGTGAAACGTCACACACACACAAAACAGGTGGTAACAAAAAATAATATTTTTATTATTATTCATATAACAAATCAAATTATTTCCAATTGTTGGAGGTTTTTCTTGTGTTATATTGTATTACTTAATAACAATTATCTGAGATTATATTTACTATGGGATTATAGTTATATTATGCGTTGCGTTGCCTGAATTTTTGTTTTGGGTCCTGATTTCCTATGATTTCTATATACAAAAAGGATAATTCAAATCAATTTTCAATAGGCCAGGTCACAAACAATAAATCAAAATTCAGGTTTTAAATAAAATTGATAAACTATCCAAAAGTCAGAAGATCAAAATCTATTTTCGTCAGCCAGGGTCGTGCAATAAAATTTTATATATTTGTAATATTTAACGATTTAAACAAAACACCTCCAAACGCAATGAAACCCTAAAATCAGAATGTAAGAATGACAATGAAAAAATTAATAAATTCAAAAATTATATGTTTCTCAATATTTCTCTATTTAGTTTATACGAAATGTTTTTTTGTAATGCTTACTCGTATCTATGTACAGACGTACTTCGTCTTCGTTATTAAATTCTGCTCGGGCCTTAATATTAAAAACTTGACAGATCATGTCAATTTGACATATCGCTGGTTTAACAAAAAAAAAAAGAAAAGACTATAATTTTCTGAAATTAATTTGTCCTGTAGAAATTTTAATTGTGCGTTAATTTCTCTTAAAAGTTAAACAAACGGTAAATATTGAATAATATTATTTAAAAATTACTGGAAGTTTCGTAAATAATTGATTATATTTTTACAGCTAAATTATCGCAAATAACAAGAAATATAAATGGATCGAGAACAAGGTTAAAGTGCAAACAACAAAACCAATCTACCAAAGAAACAAAACAAAACTTTTACAAAAAAACAAGGTTTGAACCGACATATGAATATTCATAAAGATCAAAAACAATTTAAATGTGATGTTTGTTCGAAAGAAATCGCACTAAAATCAAACTTAAATATTCAGATGCGTAAACACATCGGTAAGAAACCATTTAAATCTAATATTTGTTCGTAAGAATTTACATAATGTTCAAACAAAGCCATATATCACAAACATAATTAAAATAAAGAATTTCAATTTGATGTTTGTTTAAATAAATTCATCAACTTGAATCAATTAAAATTTCATTCAACTTACACTTACAAACTTCAAACTTAATGGAAATATTTCATATAAATACAACCAGTGCCCCATAAATGCCTCACTCCTGCAAAGTTAAACCAACATTTGAAAATTCATAATAAAAAATTTAAATGTTCCGTATGTTCTAAATTATTTGCGCTTTCTCGTCAGTAAACCAAACACAAAATAAAATGTAAAAGTTCCGATATAACTTCGAAAGAAAACCAATCAACATCAGGTGAAGCATCGAAACCAACGACAACGAGTAATAATAAATATAGTAACATGATTTGATCGTTTTTTAAAAATTCATAAATTTAATTTCGGTAATAACGAATTATTACGAATTTGGAGGATTACCTACAGGAAACTAGTATTGATAATCAGGTGAATGATATGTGGAAGAAATTAAAATCATGAGTTAAAGATGCCACAACAGAGGTGATTGGAAAGGGGATGGTAGTAAGAAATGAGTGGTTTGATGATGAATGTGGAAATGCTCGGGATGCAAGAAATGCATCCAGGCTGTAAATGCTAACGCGGGCTACACGAACTACTATTTGAAGGATATGGCGCGAAGAGGTATTTCGAGTGTAAATTGATTCGCAAAAAAAAAAATTAGTTCTGGAACGAAGGGTTTACGTCGAAACGGAGAAACAATCAACAACCGTTTTTGTGCAAAAACAGATATAGTCAGATACTGCCGCAAGAGGAAAGATGCCTCGAAACATGGGCTGAGTAATTTAAAATTTTATTAATTATGAACAAGCCAGTGAATACTGTGGAAGATGTGCAATTTCAAACTGCCCAGCCATTTATAACTGAACCATCAATACATGAAGTAAAGACTGTCATTCAAAAGCTCAAGAATAATAAATCACCAGGATCTGATAACTTACAAAGTGAATTCTTTAAATATGGTGGAAATGTATTATGATGGTATCAACCGCACGAGATAATTGCTAAATTTCGGAATAATGAACAGGTGCCAGATGAGTGGAAGTATGATATTATCTGTTCATTGTACAAAATGGGTGACAAATTAGATTGTAACAACTACAGAGGAATAAAAAATACAAGTGGGGTTTCTGCGCAGATCGATCTGCATCTGTTCAAGAAGTTAGTATACGGTAGATCTTGGAATAGTGTTCCGAATTAAATGATGATATACATAATTTGTTTGTTTATTTCAAAGTGGCATATCGGATAGCATCAATAGGTCAAAGTTATGGACGGATTTGGTATTCCAAAAAAAACTGATAGATTTGAGTGCCATGACATTTGAAAATGTGAAGTCACAAGTACGAATTCGAGGTAAATTATCTGATCACATTGAGACGGTTGATGGGCTACTACAAGTCGACCCATTATCAACACTACTATTTAATATTATGCCGGGAAAAGTGCAAGATGAGAGGCGTAAATATTGAAAAACGAGGCACGTTTTTAACAAAATCGGGTCAATTATTAGCTTATGCTGATCAGATGATGTAAACATAATGGCGAAGATTCAATTTTGAATTTTACAATTTGTACGGTCAACCAAATATTGTCAAAACAATCAAAATCAATAGGTTAAAATGGATGTTGGACACGCATTCCGCATGAAGGAGGAGCGTATGCCGATAAAATTGTGGAATGATAATCCAGATGGTAGAAGGTGAGACGGAAGGCCTAAGGCATTTTGACTAGATGCAGTAAACTGTGATGTAAAGATCCATAAAATTCGGGATTGTAGGACATTGACTGTTCAAGGTTTTTACTTTTCAAATCTACATTTAATGAAATAAAGTTGTAGTTTACAATAATTTTCTCAAAATACATTTTCAATGAAAGAATACTTTCTATCGTCCTTAAATTATTGAAATTTCATTAATATTTTAAAATGATTTCTCGTCAAAACTGTGGCTTTCAAAGTGGCGTCAGTGAACTAACACTTTTGATTACACTTTAGTTTCCGATTGCATAAAATTTTAAATTTCGTGATTAATTTTATTTGTCTTTGGTGCAGTGTGTGTGTTTGTGTGAATATTAATCACTGTCTTCACGTTCAACTTTAACGATTTCTATGATGGAATGTAATTCACCGTCGTCTTGTTGTTCCAATCCCAATGAAATATTATCAGTTTCGAAGTTATCTTCCGACTCTTGTATAATTGCAATTGGATCTTCTTGCACGATGGGATAAATTAAATCTAGCTCTGGTTTCATTTCCAATAGATCTTCATGCAATTGCGTTTCGTTTCGTTTTTTCGCATTGCTTCTTTTATTCAATTTACGATGAACATTAACATTTTCGCTTTTGTCGAAATAATCGCTTGTGTTTGATTCAACGATATTCCTTTCTAATGGCATTTCATTGTTGTTATCCTTTTCGATTTGTAATGACTTTAATGCATCCTTTGATGTTGATTGATGTTCTGGTGGTGCCACATTTGTACTTTTACAATTAATTTTGTGCTTGACTAAAAGATAAGAATGTGCAAATAATTTTGAGCATACGGGACATTTAAATTTTTTATTATGTATTTTTAAATGTTGGATTAACTCTGAATTTGTGAGGAATTCCTTTGGGCATACGCTGCATTTAAATGATGACTTTCCATTATGTTTGAACATATGAATTTTTAGATCATGTAAAGTGAAAAATTTACTAAAACAAATATCACATTCACTTTCTTGGTTTTTATCATGTTTTTGTTTATGTTTAGTTAAGTTACATTTCCACATAAATAGCTTCGAACAAATATCACATTTAAATGACTTCTCACCTTCGTGCGTTAGTTTATGGCTATCTAATGCACTTTTCCGCAAAAATAACTTTGAACAAATATCACATTTAAATGACTTTTTACCTTCGTGCGTTAGTTTATGGGTCATTAAGTTACTTTTCTGCGAAAAGGTTCTCGAACAAATATCACATTTAAATGACTTTTTACCTTCGTGCGTTAGTTTATGTTTATTTAAAACATCTTTCCGTGAAAATAGCTTCGAACAAATATCACATTTAAATGACTTTTCATCGGTATGTGTTTTCATATGTTGTCTAAAGCTTGATTTACTTCCAAGAGTTCTGGAACATAAATTGCATTGAATTTTATGTTCATTTAAGTGAGATTTTAAATCATTTTCATTTTTAAAAATTTTCTTACAAATTGTGCATTTAAATAATTTTTTTTCGTTCGATAAATTCCGATTCTCGTCACTTCCACTTTGTTTTGAATTCATTGTCTTTGTTAATAATACGGTAATTAAAAATAATTCTAACGCTTCGATTATTTTCCAAATTTTTGAATCAGTTTTTGTGTAAAATTGTTGAAATTTATTATGGTTTGACAAATTTTTATTCGTAATAGAAGAAATTAAACAGCGCGTCCACTCACTTTCCAAATTGCAATAGAACTAATTCAATCTTTCGAAAATATTACAAAAATTCGCGATTAAACGAAATTATTAAAAAAGTATTGCCAAATAGAAATAGTACGGAGATATTTTTTAGAAACTTCTTGAACTTTCTTAACGTATATGATTTTCAACTGAACGAAGAATGCTTGTCATAGTTCAAGTGCACAACGCATCATTTGTATTTGTCATTGATATGATTGGGAGGTCTATGATAAATTGAAAATTCCAATTTTATTATATTCGGAGGAACATTGATTTTTGAAAATACTTTCTCAAGCGATATTTATTGTCTTAATAATTATGTGTGCGATGAAATTCGATCATTGATGAGCCGCAAAGTCATACTTGAACGCCCATTGTAAATGTCATCGGTGCGGTTTAGAATTCTTTCGGCCATCCCATATAATCAGATTACCAGATTGATGAGTATTGCTATTTGCCAATCTATCACACAATGTATAAATTAAGGTGGCTTGGACACTTATTATCTATGGAGGAGGGATGTGTGCAGAAAAACTGTTGAATGGTAGTCGACAAAGTTGAAGGAGAGCCGGAAGGCCTATGGCAAGATGACTAGATGAAGTAAACCGTGATATAAAGATTCTTAAAATTCGGGATTGGAAGACATTGGCTTCGGAAAGGTTAGGTTGGAAAAGCGTGTTGGAGAGGGCTAAAACCGCATATGGCTTATAACGCCATGGGGTAAGAAAGTAAGTAATTGCGAATAAATTCTCAGTTCAAGATGATTTAAATGTGGATATTATTTTTAACTTTTAGAGTGAACCTAAATGACAAAAATTTTTATAATTAAATTTAAAGCAGAGTTACGATGGTATCTTATTGTCCGGTTTTGCATCATTGTGAACTGGGCATAGCATTAAATCATATTTTACTGAACAAGAGACTATGGCAACACCAAAATATTACTATATCGAATTTCATATATTGATAACAGAATTTAATTCACATGTGATCTTTCCAGAAATTATACAAAAGCGAACCAATGCATAGAAAGATTACAGTAAGAAATTTAATGATTTCGTAATCAGTTGAAAAACTAACGTTAAAAAATAAACAGTTATAAAAATTTTATAAATTTAGAAAAACATTTTAATTAATCATTTATAAGATTATTCCGGAAATCGCTAGTTTATTAATTTAATTATTTTCCATACCGAAATTTAAGTCAAATTAAAAAAAAAGTGGAAATAAGGTAACATTTAATTGAAATTGAGAAATATTTAATATAAATTTAACATTTACGAACACACACTGGCGAAATACCATTTGAATGTAAGTTATGTGAAAGAAAATTCGCGCAGACATCTACTTTAACTCAACATTTACGAACGCATTCTGGTAAAAAACCTTATCATTGTTTCGTATGTAAAAGAACGTTTACAACAACCGGTGGATAAAATCAACATTTGAAACGAAAGAAACATTTGAATTGGCATAATCACATGAAAATACTACACAATTGAAATTTATTATTCTGGTGCTAAACAGAAAAGGACAAGTTTTCAAAATAAATGCTATTTTCAAACATTATTTTTCTCTTAAATATATTAATAATAATATTGTTAAGGTAACGACGCCTCAATAAATCGTTGAAAAAGACCAAATTTATAATTATTAATTATGACCTACGAATAATTGTAAAATTCACTTAAATAAAGTCATATTCAAATACCAAAGTGTTTTCAAATATACAATTTTTTTCTAATTTTCTTTGAATTTTAAATATTTTTCTTTTATATTTAATAACTCGATTCGATTAGCTGCTGGCTGAAAAATTACCATTAAATAAATGACTCCATTCTTGTCTCATTGGTTAATTTTTTAATTGAATACTCAGCAATAATAAAATTATTTAAGTCTAACTTTACACGATTTAATTATAACAAAATGGGTTTCGTTATAGTAAACTAAAAGGTTAATTAAATCTACCAAATTTCACCAAAATCAAACTCAAATTATTTTGTTACATTGTACACAGCCGCATCTTGTAAAGACAATGTATTTAATTGATTTACAACATGGCACCCTCACGAGATACCACAAGCCCTTTTGATATTGTCGTAAAAAGTAGATTTTCCCCATTAATATAATTTAATGGTCAAGGTCAAACACCTAAAGTAGCAAAAAGATTCATGTAGTCAGTTGCTGTGATTTTTGCCGCAACAAACCGGATACATAGTCGCATTTTACTGTTTTGCTGTCTGATGCTATCCTAGGCTATCTAATTCAATTTAACGCTTATTAAATGAACTGCATTTGTAGTCTTTTTATTTGGTAAAATATTTACAGATATAACACTCAATGCATTGTATAAAGTATTAACGACGCCGATGGGCTATTAAGATGTACCGGTATTCAGATAATTAGTATAATTTAGTTACCGTTACCTGCATATAAAAGCAGCAGCAAAATCAATCTAATTTCACTTAAGTTCCCACCGCCGATAGCGCTACATCGTCCTAGTGACTATAACACTATTCATCCACAATCCAATAATAATTTCATGTATAACATCGCTGTATGGGCTATGATATATGAAAGTATCCAAGTCACATTATTAGTACCATTTATTTAGATACGAACATCAGTGATCTTAGAATCATAGTCAACGATACCATCGCACAGATACATCTTTAACACCATCGATTCCACCGTCACCACTATAGTTGCTGTAGGATTGATATTATTCTTGTAAACCAGTGTATATTTAATATTATATTAATAAAGTTGTAAGTTAAATCAGCAACTAAACCAACCGACATATAATTTTGTTATACACTTCAATATTTACAGAACACACAAATTTGCAATTACATTTTTTACGGTCTGTAGGACAGTTCAATATAAAATTAATCATATAATTAATAGAACTCTCTCTTATTCACTAATTCACTAATTAATAAGTATACATTTATATATTAGATTAGTTTTAAGTAATAATATGTATTTGAACTTTATAATAAATAGTGCTGAATCTAAAACATATTACATGGCGCTGCGGACTTAAGCCAATTGTATAGAAAAAAAAAAAAATTCTAGAAAATTATCATTAAATGAAATGGATATAGTCAAGAAAATAAGTAATTTAAGTTTGGAAGGCAATTTAGCTGAAAATTGGATAAGATTTAAATTAAACTACGATATATTTGAAAAAGTAGCAGGTGTAAATACAAAAAAAGGTAGATGAAAGAATTGCAATATTTTTGAATAATGTTGGTGAAGATGGAGTCGAATTGAATACAACGTTTAATTTGAGTGAAGACGATAAAAATGGATTTTAAAACGGTAATAAAATCTTTTGAGGATTTTTGCAGTCCAATGAAACGGATTGTGTACGAAAGATTTTTATTTTTCAGACGAAATCAAAAAGAGGGTGAACCATTTGATAATTTTTTAGTAGATGTGAAAAAGTTGGCAAAGACGTGCGAATTTGAAGAACAATTACAATTACATTAATGCGAGATAGAATCATGCTAGGAATTAATAATAAATAATTACAAGAAAAATTACTGGAAGAAGATGTTTCTTTTGTTAGGGCAGCAGAAATTTGCAAATCAGCTGAATTATCACCAGAACATTCGAGGATAGTGCAAAGAAATAATGATCAAGTAGTTCACACAGTAACAGATAAGTATAATAATTACAATACAAATCAAACACAGAAAAATAAAACATACACGTTTAATAATACTAACGGGTACCAAAATTCAAACTGTACCAGACAAAAAGATATACAATTTCAATCACAATACAATAGTTTTAATAAATTTTAGTAATAAAAATATAAAATGTAAATATTGTAACTTAGTTCATAAATAGAAGCAATGTCCTGCATACGGGTAAAAATGCAATGATTGTAATAAATTTAAGCACTTTGCTGTGGCATGTAATATTAAAAATATTAGATATGTGTCACAACAAGGTGATCAAATTGAAGAACAAAATATTTTTGTACAATCATTGTATTCAAAAAGAATTGATAATTCAAATAATTTTAGGAAAAGAAATAATTGGACAGAAATAATTAGAATTAAGAATACTATGGTAGAACTTAAATTGGATACCGGTTCAGAAGTTAATATTTTACCAAAATATTTATTAGATGAAATTGATGAAAATGCAATAATTAAATCATCATCCATTATATTGGAAGCGTATGGAGGTGAGAAAATATTACCTGAAGGTGTATGTCATTTGGTTTGTATGCATAAAAATAAAATAGCATTAGAAGAATTTGTCATTGTTGAAAACAATTTAATGCCATTACTTGGTATAAAAACAATAGAAAATTTTGATTTGATTAAAAAAGTTGACATAATTTCAAATAAGTTAAAAGAAATTAATTATGATAATCTTGATAAAGATCAATTTATCGCCAAATATAAATCTGTTTTTGAGGGAATAGGCAAATTTAAAGAAAAATATAAAATAGAGTTGTTAGATGACGCTATCCCTACAGTCAAAGCACCCAGAAGGGTTCCATTGAAGTTGCATGAAAGATGAAAAAGTACTCTAATTGATTTGAAAGAAAGGGGTATTATTTCCGGGGTGAATGAGGCTAGAGAATGGGTTCATAATATGGTAATAGTGGAGAAGACCGATGGTACTTTACGGATTTGTTTGGATCCACATGATTTAAATAAATATATTAAAAAGCGGAAATTTTTGATACCGACATTGGAAGAAATAACAGCCAAAATTAATGGTGCAACACTTTTTTCGGTCCTAGATTTAAAAGAAGATTTCTGGCAAATTGAGTTAGAAGAGGAATCTAAAGAAAAATGTGCTTTTAATACGCCGTTCGGAAATTATCAATTTAATAGACTTCCATTTGGAATTACAACGGCACTAGAAATTTGTCAGGCTTATAACAATAAAAATTTTGGTGACATAGAAAATGTAATAGTGTACATAGATGATATTTTAATATCAGGAAAAACTAAAAGCGAACATGATAGGATTTTAAATAGGGTAATAGAACGGGAAAAATTATTAAATATAAAGTTTGGACCAAATAAGTTTCAATATCGAACAAATCAGGTTCAATATCTGGGACACATATTTTCAGCTAATGGAATAAAGCCAAGTGCTGAGAGAATAGCAGCAATACAATGTATACCATATCCTAATGATAGAAAAGATTTACAAAAATTGTTGGGAATGACTAATTACGTAAGAAATTGTATACCTAATTTGTCATTAATGACAAATCCTTTAAGGGAGTTATTAAAGAAAAATAGTATGTTTCACTGGCTTCAAATCCATTCAACAGCAATAGGCAAAATTAACCATGCTCTTGTAAATAGTCCTGTATTAAAACCATTTGATATTAACAGGCCAATAACAATCCAAACTGATGCTTCCCAATATGGAATTGGATCCATGTTTAATGGAAGATAATTCACCAGCGGCTTATGCATCCCGTAGTTTGTCTGAAACGGAAAGTAGGTATGCACAAATTGAGAAGGAATTTCTTGCAATTACTTATGCTTGCAAGAAATTTCACCATTATATGTTTGGACAACAATTAACGGTTAAATGTGATCACAAACCTTTAGTAGCAATAATGGCAAAAAAGATACATAAAATACCTTCGTCTAAATTACACAGAATGCGACTACGACTATTAAACTATGACTTAAAAATACAATATTTACCGGGTATATCGCAGATTATTTATCGCGTCATTATATTAATACTGATAATAAAGAGGAAGATAAAGCGTTTCATGAAACGGTTTTAACCAATAACGTAAGTGAAGTTAAAGAATTACAATTTCAATTAGAAATAAAGTGAGACCCAATACTGAAGTTAATTTTAGAATATTGTAAGTTGGGTTGGCCTAATCACAAAAATAAAGTACCAGACATAATAAAATCTTATTATCATTTAAAAGGAGAGATTTTCGTAGAAAATGAAATACTGTTTTTGGGGGATAAAATTATCATACCCACAAAACTAAAAAATGAACTCCCAAGGCTCTTACACGAATCCCACATGGGAATATATAAAACAAAACAAAGAGCAAAACAATTATTTTATTGGCAAACAATGAATAAAGACATAGAAAATTTAATAAATGCCTGAGCAATTTGTAATAAATTCAAAAATTCGAATATTAGAGAACCGTAAAATACCACATACCTGATTTACCACCTTTTACAAAAATTGGGTGTGATATTCTGGAATTTAACGGAAAAACTTATTTAGTAATTGTAGATTGCGACAGTAAATGGATAGAATATAAATTACTTCGTAATAAATCTTCAAATGAGGTAATAAAAGTGTGGATGGAGGTTTTTTCACAATTGGGAATACCTAAGACAATAATTGTTGATAACGTTCCATTCAATTCCTTCACTTGTCGAGAATTCGCGACTAGGTGGGGAATTAAAATTATAACTAGCTCACCATTATACCATAGGTCTAATGGTATGGCTGAAAGGGCGGTACAAATAATAAAAAATCGAAGGGAGAAGAGGACAGATACATTGGTATTTTAGAATACAGAAATACTCCAACTAAAGATTTGGAATGGTTGCCGTCTCAATTATTATTTAACAGATGCTTAAAAACTAAATTGCCTATAAGAAATAAAATGTTATTACCAAAATTAAACATAAATTCATAGCAGCAGAAAACACCGAAGTCATTTAATAATAAGAAATATTATGATGTACGTTCAAGAAATCGTAGACCTTTTAAATCTTAATCAAATAGTTCTAATTCTAAATAATAATGGCAAATGGACAAAAATGGGATACGCCGAGGTCATATATCGTTGCGGATGATAATGACAATATATAAAGAAGATATAGTATATTTATAAAAGAACGTTCTGAACCAGTTACTTTGTCAGAGTAAGAGTTATAATATTCTATTTTCTACTAGTCCATCAAAGACTAGAAGTGAAAAGGGAGATGTAGGACAGTGCCAAATAAAATTAAAGGATATTATTAACAGAACTCGCTCTTATTATTACTCACTAATTAATAAATATAAATTTAAATATTAGATTAGTTTTAACTACCAGGTGTACCGGTATCAAGTGGGCGTCAAGAAACAAATGTGAACATTTGTAGTGATCGAGCCTTAATTTTTTTTTGTTTGGTCGAATTTTGTACCAGAAAATGATGATTTGCGTAAAATGCATTAAATTTTTGTTTTCTTTTGAAGAAAAGTGTGTGCAGAGTCGCATCGAATGCTTGTCGAGGCATATGTTGCTCATGCTCTATCAGAAGCAACATGCATAAGATGGTTTCAATGGTTCAGCGATAATGATTTTGATGTGAGAAATAATGAACGTGGAGGAGGACCACCAAAAAATTTTAAAGACGCCGAATTGCAAGCAATATAAGAGGCCAATTGAAAAGTCCCCGGTCTGACACACAGATGACAGTGCTAGTATTAAATTTAGTTAGTACCAACCTTCAAACGATACGTGTCAAAATTTAATAGCAGTCCGACCATTAGTTTGTGAGATATTGCGTTGTGAGTGTGTAGCTACTTTTGTTATTTGAAAAAAGATGGAAAAAAAATAATTTCGTGTGCTGATAAAATATTGCTTTTTGAAGGGAAAAAATACGGTTGAAGCAAAATGTTGGCTTGATGAAGAGTTTCCGGGGTCTGCACCAGGAAAATCAACCATCATTGATTGGTATGCTAAGTTTAAACCTGGTGATATGAGCACCGAAGACGGCGAACGCAGTGGACGCCCAAAAGAGGCTGTCACCGACGAAAACATTAATAAAGTTCACAAAATAATTTTGAATGACCGTAAAGTGAAGTTGATCGAGATAGTAGACATTGTGAAGATATCATCTGAACGTGTATATCATATCATTCACGAATCTTTGTATATGAGAAAGCTGTGTGCAAAATGGGTGCCGCGCGAGCTCACAATCGATCAAAAGCAACAACGTGTTAATGATTCTGACCAGTGTTTGAAGCTGTTCAAGCACAATAAACTTGAATTTTTGCGTCGATATGTGACAATGGATGAAATATGGATCCGTCATTTCACTCCGGAGTCCAATCGACAGTCAGCTGAGTGGACTGCATACGATGAAGGCCTATCGTCCTCGAAGGCAACTATGTTGAATAATAAAATCAAATTTTGCCAAAAAATGTGTTTTACTATGGTAGACCGGGGACTTTTCAATTGGCCTGTTATTGTATGAAGATGACACTTTGAATCAAAAGCAAATTGCATAAATGTTAAGTGTTGCACAACAAACAATTTCGGACCGTTTAAAAGCTAAGGGAAAGATCCAAAAGTGTGGAAAATGGGTGCCACATGAATTTAATGAAAGACAGATGGAAAACCTAAAAAACACTTGTGCAATTTTGCTTGCCAGACACGAAAGAAAATCAGTTTTGCATCGAATTGTTACTGGCGATGAAAAATGGATTTATTTTAAGAATCCTAAATGGAAAAATCATGGGTTAATGCAGGACAACCATAAACATCGACTGCGAAACCAAATCGTTTCGTCAAGAATACAATGCCGTGTGTCTGGTGAGACCAGAAAGGTGTGGTGTACCACGACCTCCACGATCTGGTGAATCTGTTAATACTGATCGCTACCGAAAACAAATGATCAATTTGAACAATACATTGATCGAAAAAAGACTAGAATGGGCCTGAAGACACGTCCAGATAATTTTACTCCATGAAACCGGTTCAGGATACAATCAAAGCACTTGGCTGGGAGCTGCTACCCCATCCGCCGCCGTATTCACCAGACTTGGCTCCTTTCTACTACCATTTATTTTCATCGATGGGACACGCATTGGCTGAGCAGCACTTCAATTCGGATACGAAGAAGTCGAAAATTGGGTGTCTGATTGGTTTGCTTCGACGAGACGAACAATTCTATTAGCGCGGTATCCACAAATTGCCAGAAAGGTGATCAAAATGTGTAGAAAGCAATGGCCAATATTTTGAATAAAATGTTTTTTACTTTCCCATTTAAAAAATTAGTGTTTTATTTTCCCAAAAAATCGCTCATTAGATACCGGTACACATGATATATGTATCTGAACTTGATAATAAATAGTTGTGAATAATGTAGCATTTACATTATGCCCAATTTTTTAATCTAGAAAATTTCTAGGAAAAATAAAAAGAGATAGTTATAAAAAAAAATTCTGATGTAAGAGCAGTAAAAAAAATACCACAATATAATCTGACAATAAATTTTATAGCAAATTGACAATTGTTTTTTTTTTCAGATAATAATAAAAACAAATAAATATTCATATTAAGAAATTTTATTTTATTAAATTATTTTTTTATTTTTTTTAAAATCAATAAAATATAAAAACTTAAATAATATTTTTGGAAATAATATCAAACGTAAATGTAAGTACATATATTTATTACGTTATTGTAAAATATATTCGGTTAATTATTAAGAAAAATTAATTTTTATGCAAATATATAATAATTTATTAATTTTGCATTTTCTAGAACGTAATTAACAATAATTAATTAACAGTAATTAAAAAAAAATAAATACTAAGAATGGATACTGAAGAAGAAATGTTCACAGAATATTTACTCGACGTCGACGATGATATAGGAGAAGGTGCAACTGGACATACTGCTGCTATAAGTATGGGTACACCAAATGAAATTGATGACGGTGAGTTTAAATTTAATTTATAACGATATATGTATACGTTTTTTTTTACATAATCTTAATTTAAATTTCAGGTTTATTGTGATTGAATATGTCCATCAACGGCCACCGATATGGAATATCAATAATAAAGATTATAGGAACAGAGTTATGCGACCAAAACTTTGGTCAGAAATCAGCACTCTACTTAGTAAGTAAAATATTAAATTAAAATTTTTCTTTTTAATATACAATGAGCATTTTTGAGAAATTTTGCATTTCATGTGTAGCTTAGTGTATATTGACAGTATTCTAGTTCTATTAATTTAAAAAATTATAATAATATAATAATACGTTTTGTAGATTTTACAGACGAACCAAAAAATATTAAAAAAATTAAAAAAAGGTGGGATTATTTGAAAAGCCTATATGTTAAATCTAAAAATATCCCAAGTGGTTCAGGTTCAATGAAACAATCCAAATATGTAACACAAATGAGATTTCTGGACGACACATATGTACCTAGAGAGTTAGTATAATATTTAACATTCTATTTATAATAATAAACATTTATTTGAATATATTGTTTTTAAATTTTGATGTTATAGAACAACATTATTAGGAATGGAAGACAGCAGTACCGACGAATTTCGAGTACCAACACCTGAACAATTTCCATCATTAAGTAAGTATTATTTACTTACTGTTATTATGTATAAACGATAAGTTTCTATAGTAAAAATTACATTGTAGAAATCAGTAGATCAGAAGTATCTACTGAAAAATTGAATTTAACAAAGCGTTTTGTAGATTTGGTAGAGCAAAAAACGCAACGTGACTCCTTAAACATGACACCATCAGAGAAAGGTTTTGCTGATATGCTAACCGAGGATATGCGTGTTCTACCAATGGAGGTGCAAAGACGCTTGAGAATAGAGATCTTGCAACTTGTGCAAAACAAAATAGATTCATTAAATAAATAAATGAAATAAAAAAAAGAAATGGTTTTTATATATCATTTGAATAAATAAATAAATTGCTTTTTTATTTTAAATTGCATTTTCCTGCCAATCAACCTCTCCAGATCCCATAAAATAGTCTGCATAATTATCTCTAACGGACTTTGCTGAAAATGTTGCATTTGCTGCTGAACGTGAAAGTGGTAAAAAATTGTTTGATTCTTCCCTCCAAGAGCCTGGAATTATTTTATGATTTATTTCCCGATCAACCATTTCTGTAGAAATATAATGGCTGGTGTTATCTAAGTTTATCCAATTGTGTAAACCCACACAGCATCTAACAATATTTTCAACCATACTTACATTGGCATTGATAGGTGATTTAAAAATTCGCCACCTTGCACTCAATATACCAAAACAATTTTCGATCATGCGGCGAGCACGACTTAATCTATAATTAAATATTCTTTCCTTAACGGTAAGATGTCTTTTACTATATGGTTTCAGCATGTTTTTGTGAAGTGCAAAAGCATCATCAGCAACAAAAACTTAAGGAGCGTTTTTAAGGTCTACAGCAACATCTACTGGTTCAGGGATTCTAAATAGATAAATAATTTAATTTTAAAGTTATAAAAAAAAGCTAATGTAACACAAACATAACTTACAACAGTCTTTCAGAATAAAATTTTTTACCAAATTTTGAATTTCTAAAAATACCACCGTCACTTTGTCGACCAGCAGCACCAATATCACACATTATAAAATTATAATTGTGATCACATATAGCAAGAAGAACAATTGAAAATGTTTTTTTGTAATTAAAAAATTGAGATCCTGAATTTTTTGGAGCCTAATAATATAATTAAAAGTAAAATATTATTAACATTTATGCTTAATACGTTAAGAATATAATACAATATTATAATTTTGGGATCCATATTTTAAAATTTGAGATAAAAGTACCTGTATTAAAACATGTTTTCCGTCAATTGCACCTATGCAATTAGGAAAATTCCATCTTGTGGAAAACCCATTCGCGATTTTTTTCCAATAATCGGGAGTGATTTTTGGAAAGACACTATCCTTTAGCACATCTGTTATTATTGCTAAAGTTTCTGCAATTATTAAGTTTACTGACGCTGGTGAACACTTATATGCAATCGATAAACTTTTTTGCGATTCACCAGTTGCTAAATATCTATAAAATATAAAATATAAAATAAGTAAGTTAATATTAAATAATTTTATTAATACCGTAATGTTATGGATAAATGCATATCAGCATTTATTGGTTGCCTTATGTAAGTTTCTTTTGTCAGCATTCCACTTGTTAAACTTAATAATTCGTTATATTTGGATACACTCATGCGAAAATAATTCTTGAATAATTCAGAATCATTTATATTCCTTAATTGTTTTACAATTACAGTATGTGCTCCACTTGTATCCCTATACTTGTAAAAAGGACGTACCCAGGTACTCCGTTTTCTTCTTTTTATTGTGGGCCTTTCTTCATCTTCACTGTCAATGGAGAAAAACAGATCATTTATTATTACAAGCTCAAGTGCAGAAAAATCCATTAGCAAATGTCTTGTATTTTAATTTTAATAGGTTGGGTTAGTTTTTTATATAAAACAGACAATTTTTAATTGTTACACTTCTTATAACTAGAAAAAAGCAACTATTATCAGTTTAATTAATTTATTTCTATATAAATATTAGATGTAATCAAAGTGATTGTTGTGATGAAATGAATAGGTAAATAAGAAAATACGAGAATCTGAAAAAAAGAAGAAATTCTAATTATTATAACAAGTAAACGAATATATTTTACAATAACAAAATAAATATATGTTCTTACATTTGCGTTTAATATTATTTCCAAAAATACCATTAAATTTTCTTATATTTTTATTAATTTTAAAACAAATAAAATATATTATTACTATTTTGTAAAATGTTTGTTATTAAATATGTTTTATTACTGTCAAACTATATTTATATTTTATTATAGTGAAATGACAGATTCAAAAATATTCTTTTTTTTTTACAAATTGGCAATTCAGCTATAAAAAAAGATGAACATGTTCATCTTTGAATCTAGTTTTTCAATCTAAATTATGGCTAGGCCCATAATTAGATTCTAATTTTTTATACTATTGTGCTCTTCTAACTAGTTTGACATTTGTATGTTATATCTCAATTTTTTCTAGATTCAAAAATTGGGCATAATGTAAATCTCCCATAACAAACATATTACAATGTGTTCTACGCAGCTGTCAAACAAAAGTCGGCTGAAGTTGAAGTTGACGCTCGTGTTCTGTTTCCCGCATAAAGCATGCGCTGACGATGAATATTTTTTAGTATACGAACGTTATTATTATTCTATTATTGTGGTCCACTTGTTGTCAAATTGTTGAGCCACATTATCATAATAGTTTATCGTATCCTCTGATTATCATGAACCGCCACTGGAATACACCTATTATAAAAATTAAATAATTAAATAAAACTTACTCATGCCTCTAATTAAATAAAATAATAATAATAATAATTATGGGAAACAATTTTATAAAATTAATAATTATGTTTTGTTGTGTACTCCATTATTATTATGTAAATTATGTTTTTAAATTGCATCTTGTAATTTTCAGAAATATTTCATTCACAATTTTATTTAATTATTTTTTTAAATTTTTTGTTGTTTTTGTTTTGTTCGTCCCTCAACACATTTTGTTTTATTTTATTTTTTCCGCTTTTTTTATTGTAATATTATTGAATAAAAATAATTTTAATTACATTACCATAATTTGTATAATTACACAATAACATTGACTGACTGACTCTCAAAGGCAAATCATTGAATGATCAGAATGAAAAAATAACAACTACACAACAACACAACAACAACGACAACAGAAAAAAAATAAAAATAGGTGATTCGTTTTGTTCTCACGTGGTACGATTTCCTCATCATTTTTTTCGAATTCATTAAATAAAATACACAAAACAAAAGAGTTGCAACAAAATACGATCTCTTCGTGTGGATAATAATAAATTAAATGTGTCGATCAAGATCGATATCAAAATACGTATACAGTTTGTGTGTGCCACGAATTCGAGTTCCATGCGGCTATACTGCAATCTCTAAATGCATGTCGCTTTGAGTCAAAATTACACTTTATTGTGATTTTTTGGTTTGTTTTGATTGACCTTTAAGTTAGTAAAAGTCGTTACGAAGTTCGACTAGGGTGGCCTATAATATATCGATAACACACAAAAAAATCCGCACTTTGAATTGCTGGTCCAACGTAACGGGTGCATAAAGGGTCAAGATTTTAGGTATTTTTAGTTACTCAAAGTAATTATTTTGTAATTTAATGCCAAGGTTTTGAATGCGAGATCGAACCGAATCACTTGCAGGGGATCATCATCATCATCAGCATCATTTATTTCTTTTACACTGTAAGAGGGCATAGATTTTGGTCGAGAGGTTTTTCACTGGTCTTCGGCATCGGGCTATAACATTTCTAGGACATTAATTTTTCTTTTTATCCATCCAACTTGCGAATTTCACTTTTAGAATCCCCTTGTTATGTTCTACACACATCTTCTTTATCTAAAACCAATTCATTGCAATTTTTATCTTGTAATTTGTAGCTACTGCAAACTTTCTAATTACCAATTGTTTCAGGCTTTAGAAACATGAAAGATTCTTCGAAGTCGTTTATTTACAAACGCCTGTTGTGGCCTTTTGCGTTGCGTATAACAAGACAATTTAAAAGTTTGAGTAAAAAATTCGTAATTTAGTGTAAAGTGACTCACTTTGGACGACCTTCACATGTTGTTAAGCCCATGTTAAATGTGCTGTTTCTTATACCCCTATCTACACCACCATCAAATGTAGTCATACCACCAAGGTAACAGAATTCTTTAACCACCTCAATTAAACGGATCAGTACCTATACAGCCCGGTAGCCAAATGTAGAAATTTATTTTTCAACACATTAATCCCAAAAACCGGGGTGTTTAGAATAGTTTTGCACCGTTTTAATTTTATTTTACATGTCACTCACTTCGTTTGTGTCAGCAAGAAATTATCATCGACAAAATCGAGGTCACCAAATTGATCGAATGGTCCCCAGCTAACACCACGAGCATTGGCATTAACGGTTATCATTATGTACAGTCGATAATGATAATGCATAAAATTGTGGCGATAAGTAACATCTGGTTTTACTCGAAAAAAAATTCCTGTTTAAGCTGTAGAAAGTTTACTCGAAGTTAACGAACAATACACATAGTGAAATTTATAAAATTCGTCGTTTGATTACAATTAGACAAATAACCCATAACCAGTGCAATATAGTGCAATACATGAAATGAAATTGCCGCCGTTATTTCATTACAAGAATGCCGTGGCCAACCGAGTCAACATTTTTATAAAAATTCAACGGCCCAAGTAAAACTGGCATTTTTTTTTATTAATACTAACAATAAGCGATATGTCATCGGTAACCTTTAATAAAGCAGTAGCAATAGTGTGAATCTCAATTGGATTTTGTATAGTAGGTCATGTCTTGCAGTGAAATCAACAAGCTGAAGTTTCATAATTCTTTTAAATGCCTTGGACACCGCTGACAGGAGACTGATTGGCAGCACATCAGAATGACACAAATTTGCTGATTTCTTCCGTATTGATCAATATCTGATATTTTCCATAATTTCAGATGTTCCGAAGTACTAAAAACCGTATTCAAGTATGAGAACGACAGTGCTAATTGCAAAATTTCATTCTGGAGATTTCTCACTCAAAGATGCGTAACGTGAGGTGAATGTACGACTCAAACAAAGCAATAATCGATGCGAATCGTCATAGCACAACACGATGTATCAAAACCGCATGCATTGAAAAACGTTTAAAACCAACTTGGATACGAAAACAAAACTCGATATATGGATTCTTCATCAACGTAACGAAAATCACTTCACACTACACATTGCCATCAGCCATTTGCTTTTGAAACGTAACGAAAATGATCCATTTTTGAAACGATTTATAACTGGCGATGAATATTAGGATTGTTTACAACAATGTAAATCGAAATGGATCGTGAATCAAGAAAGATTAACGGCAGCATAAACATCTAAAGCTGATATTCAACAAAAGAAAGATGTGTTATCAATTTGGTGGTATACTACTAAGTATTACCACGCAACCAGACGATCAATTGGGATGTGTACTTATAAAAACTAACCAAATTGGGCAATGCAATTCAAGAAAAACCATCAGAATTAGCAAAACGAATAGGCGTTAGTTCCACCCGGACAACGCAAAGCCACACACACACACACACACATCTTTGGTCACTCGTAAAAAATTATTGGAGCTTTATTGGAAAGTGTTGCCACATCCACCATTTAGACCAGACATTGCACCATCAGATTATCATTTATATCTAAGTTTGCAAAACTTCATGAAAGTTCAAAATTTCAATAATGATGATGATGATGTCAAAATGCACTTGGTTCAGTTCGATCGATGATAAAGACGAGAAGTTCTGTCGGAGCTCGGAATCATGAAGTTAACAAAAATTCAAAAAAAAGGTCATCGAGCAACAGTTGGCAGTTGACAGTTGCACAATAATAAGAAACAAAACCGGTGCATGGATCAACTGTTCGCTCAGGAATATATTTATTATAAACATTTTTAAAAACATTCATTCAACGAGCAGCCGATTGTCCATCAACATTAGTAATGCCCACGACGTGATCCTAATTCGGCATAGAAGTATCCGAGTAGAGGTGAAAAACGTTGTGCATGTGTTCGTCACCTCAGCAACATGAATGTTATATTATACATATTTAGAATGTGAATGTGTGTGTGTGTGTGTGTGCAGTACTCCATACCTATTTGTTTGTATCTTCTGCGGCTGCAACACGTAAGATGTTGTTCAAGAAATGTTTAAGAAAACACATGCAAAGAGAAGTGAAAGTTAATAATATTAAATCAAGTGGATTAATTAGACACAATAGACACCGTTGCTATCGAAAAATAATCCACTTATTTCATCAAATTTTGTTTTTGAGCCAAAACACATGACTCACTTTTTTGTAAAATTAATCAAATTCCATTCAATTTTAAATTTAAATATTTAAAATTGCAATTAAATAATAATTGAAATGGAATTTGTATTTGTAAAATTTATTGTATTTTTCCATAAATAATAAATTACTATTATTTAATTGGAATTGTGTTTTACAAACAATAAAATATAAAAATAAAATTCAAATTATTTAACATTAAATTTCCGTACAAATTTTAATAAGCTGTTCAATGTTTTGTTTGTGAAGATAATGGGAAATGATAAATCATTTAATGATTATTATTAATTCGTCATTTGAAATTCCACGACACCCAAAATTGAACATAATAAAATAAAACGAAACCAAGAAAATACAAAAACATTTCTATGCAAAATATAACTAAAAACAATTAATGAAACAGAAAACCATTTCATATTTCTACGAAAATAAAAAAAAATATTCATACACACATTGAAAAGCTAAAAAAAAATAAATAATATCTGCGTGTAGTTGTGAAACGAGTCGCATTAAATGAGTGTGTATTAGATATTGTTGTATAAATATGTGAACATTTTGAAAAAAATATGTACCAGAGACGAATTTTTATGGTGAGGTTTTAGCGAAATTCACGAACCTCGACAAGAGTAAATTGCGATAAGAGTAACACCTAACACACAGTGCGTCGTTTAAATACCGAGGAAGACCATCAAAAAAGTTTGAAGACGTCGAATTGCAAGCAATATATTGGATGAAGATGACACTTTGAATCAAAGACAAATTGCAGAAATGTTATATACTGGACCACAACAAACAATTTCGGACCGTTTAAAAGCTATGGGAAAGATCGAAAAGTGTGGAAAATGGGTGCCACATGAATAGAATGAAAGACAGATGGAAAACCGAAAAAACAATTGTGAAATTTTGCTTGACAGACACCACGAAAGAAAATCAGTTTTGTATCGAATTGTTAATGCAGGACAACCATTAACATCGATTGCAAAACCAAATCGTTTCGGCAAAAAGACAATGCTGTGTGTCTGGTGAGACCAGAAAGGTGTGGAGTACCACGATCTCCTAAAACCAGGTGAAACTGTTACTGCTGATCACTACCGACAACCAATGATCAATTTGAACCATGCATTGATCGAAAAACGACCAGAATGGGCCTGAAGACACGCCAAGATAATTTTTCTCTATGCACCTGCCCACAAAGCAAAACCGGTTCAGGATACATTCAAAGCACTTGGCTGTGAACTGTTACCAAACCTTCTGCCGTATTCATAAGACTTGGCCCTTCCGACTACCATTTGTTGTCATCGATGGGACACGCATTGACTGAGCAGCACTTCAATTCGGATACGAAGAAGTCGAAAATTGGGTGTCTGATTGGTTTGCTTCGACGAGACGAACAATTCTATTAGCGCGGTATCCACAAATTGCCAGAAAGGTGATCAAAATGTGTAGAAAGCAATGGCCAATATTTTGAGTAAAATGTGTTTTACTTTCCCATTTAAAAAATTAGTGTTTAATTTTCACAAAAAAACGTTCACTTGATACCGGTACACCTGGTACGTAGATCATCACCTGTGTCTCAGCAGTTTTCTGTTTTTCGAACAGAAAATACTTACACGGGGATACGTCCAAATGGTGTCTTTACTAGTACTTACCAGGTATAGGAGTATGAAGTGAGCCGCTGCCAATAAATGGCTGTACTTATATTAGTAATTGTGAAAGAGCCTTAATGCGATGTTTTTTTTATTGTTTTCACATCTGTCAACAACATTCAGTGCTGTAAATTCTATTTGTAATACAACAACATAAAATTTTATCGTGTTAAAAATGTCTAATTTTGTGCCTTCAACAAACGATTTGCGGGTATCATTAGTTTTATGTTATCATTTAAAGAAAAACGCAGCTGAATCTCAACGAATGTTTGTAGAAGCTTTTAGTGATCATGCTCTATCATTAGCAACATGCAAAAGATGGTTTCAACAATTTAGAGACAAAGATTTTGATTTAAGAAATGAAGAACGTGGAAGACCACCAAAAAAGTTTGAAGACAGTCAGAATTGCAAGCATTGTTGGACGAAGATGATACACAAACTCAAAAACAACTTGCAGAAACCTTAAATGTAGATCAAAAAACAATTTCTAATCGTTTAAAAGCAATGGGAAAGATTCAAAAGTGTGGAAAATGGGTTCCACATGAATTGACTGAAAGGCAACAAGAAAATCGAAAAACTATTTGTGAATTGCACCCGTCAACGATACAAAAGGAAGTCTTTTTTGCATCGAATCGTGACTGGTGATGAAAAGTGGATATATTTTGAGAATCCTAAACGCAAAAAAACATGGATTACACCAGGTAAAGAAGCAACATCGACTGCAAAACCAAAACGATTCGGTAAGAAGAGAATGCTTTGTGTTTGGTGGGATCAGGAAGGTGTGGTGTATCATGAACTTCTGAAACCTGGTGAAACTGTTAATACGGTTCGCTACCAACAACAAATAATCGATTTGAACCATGCATTATTAAAGAAAAAATCTGTTAAGGTAATTTTGCAACATGATAATGCTCCAGCACACAAAGCAAAACCAGTTCAGGATACGATAAAGTCGCTTGGATGGGAGCTGTTACCACACCCGCCCGATTCACCAGACTTGGCTCCTTCGGACTACCATTTGTTTTCATCGATGGGACATGCTTTGAAAGAACAGCACTTCAAAACATCTGAAGAAGTTGAAAATTGGCTATCTGAATGGTTTTCGTCCAAAGCAACACCATTTTTTCGACGTGGTATACGAAAATTGCCTGAAAGGTGGTTGAAATGTGTAGAAAGCGATGGAAGTTATTTTGAATAAAATATTTTTGATTTTTATATTCTAAATAATGTGTTTAAAAAAAGCTCATTTCATAGTCCTATACCTGGTAATTCATCAGCCAACATTATCCCAGGGAAAGCAATGAGACGTCACGAACTTTTTTTTTGTAACTTTTATACCTGCAGTTATTTTATTATTTATTGCATTGCCATCAATACGGTTATTATCGTCTTACGTTATCATTTAAATTCGAGTGGCCATTTCTGAAACTTGAAAACCAATCATAAACTTGTCTTGTCCACACAATCATCACCTTAAACTTTTTTCAACAATTTGTAAGACTTCGCACATTTTAAATGCGAGTACTACTTTGTCAACTAACATTTGGGTGCGTTAAAAAGAGAAAAGATGTAGCGTTTTAATGAAGTCAAATTTCAATAGATGACACCAAATCTTCTTTTTTAAATTCAAATTCCGGTTATTTAAACGACACACTGTGTAAAATATAGGCAATAAAAATATTACACACAAAATATTAAGCAAAAAAATGCAAATTATAAACAACTTTATGTTTTGATTGTTGTTTGGTTTATGGCATGCAGTGAAGGATCCATTTTTCGACAACGGTGATGAATGGACATACAAATTCATTTGGATCACGGTTATAGATCGTTAAAAGTTCCTAACTAACGTGTCCAACTAATTATATCCTTTGGTTGTTCTTTATTCAATAAGAGCGGAACTCATCTGGGAGACAGTTTTTTTTCATTTCAAGTGTCATATTCGAAACTTGTTTTTCATGGATTTTAACAATATGAGAAAGCTCACGAACCTTTATACGAAAATCTTTTGTCACTTTATTTTTGATGTTTTCAATAGTGTAGTGGTTCTTTTTGGTCTGCCTGAACGTTGTTCATATTTTAAATGGTTTTATCCATGATTTTACGGTGTCACATGAACAGAATCCAACTCTTCTTTGATTAATTTTTTGGTGCAAAAACCTTTATTATGGAAGTGGCAAAGCACTGCACTAAATTCTTTTTGTTCCACTTCTAAAACAACACAATAGTTGCTGTATACTGCAATCACCTGTGACATAGAAAATACTCACAATTAATTTTTCTGAAATTTTGACAGAAGTCTTATAAATGATGGTCCTAGTGAACAGATATATAAATTTGTGAGTAGTGAAACATAGAGGTTGCTGAGGCGCTTACTTTCGCAGTTGCCTTCGTATCTATAATTTGATAATTTCTCGTTCGATTTTGATCATATTTGGAATACGAAGGTTGCTACTTATATTTGTGGTCTAATAATGAAAAAATAAATACTTATTGTGGTACGTCCAAAACAATCGCATTTGAACGCATCAACGGGTTTTTCTTCGGACATCGAAAATCATTGACCCGGTATCAGAGTTGTAAGTGGGCTGACCTGTTTTGGCTCGTCAAAAAATCCTATGTGTGAGAGTTCGGATAGTCATAATGACCGCTGATGCTGAAGAAACCGGCAACTATTTGCTTCGACGTAAATTTGGCTTTTCTTATAAAACATACGGTCAATTTCTATTTTGTTTGATGGGCTCATACGCATAGGTCCAAGAATCGTGTTCACCTATGCCGATGTTATGCACAGCTTTTGATGCACCAATCGACGAGTGAATTAAATGATATCTTATTGATGATTGTCATACTAATGCCCAAGTATACCTTATACACCACAAGACCAATTTTCATTACCAGTTTATGCACTGTATCGATGTCCATTGGACCCAACAACTAATTTTGGATGACCTTAACGAAATTCGTGCTGCAGTGAACGTTGGCCATACCAATTGAAATCATTATACCTGTTTTTCAAACCACAAAATATAATAAATACAAATTTAAAGTTGCGCAAGGATTGCGCAATGCCGTTGCAAACCGTACTAATACGACTCCCCGCTTTAAGCTACAGTCGAGATAAATCGTATTATTACGACTCTCGTCTTTAAGCTACAGTCGAGATAAATCATAGTACTGCCGTTCCCGCCTTTAAGCTACATTCAAGATAAATCGTATTACTACGACTCCCGCCTTTAAGCTACAGTCGAGATAAATCGTATTACTACGACTCCCGCCTTTAAGCTACAGTCGAGATAAATCGTAGTACTACGACTCCCGCCTTTAATGTGTTAATGTGGAATTAAAATCTTAAACAATTCTATTTAAAAATGGAAATAAAACCTATATTATTTATGACCTTATTTCCATAATATTTTGTGGTGTTATTTCACTTTTTTTTCGGACCTTAACATTCGGGAGCTATTACCGGCAGCCCAATATAGCGGCGTTCACAAATTACCATGCGCTGGTGAAACGGCTTTTTTATTGTGTAGAAATTATTACTGTATTTTATTCTACTGTACGTTACAGTACCGTACATTCCAATACAGCAAAATGTATTTTATTCTACTTTACTCTACACCATTTTTTTCATATCGAAATATTACACTGCGCCTGTACGTTACTGTACTATCTGGCACCGTTGATTTTGATGGTGTGACGATTGTGTAACGCATAACCTCTATTTTAGTTAATTTTAATATAAATATTGTTTTTTTTTTCTAAATTGTAACGGACAGGAACAGTACAGTCATTTTGATCGGACTAACAAAGTAGTAAACTACAGAACTTGCTCTTGTATTGGTAGAAGATATTACCTGCCTCTTTGGTGCCCATCCATAAGTATTGTAATTTGAACTTAAATTAAAATCTATTTTAGTGCTCCAAGAATTTGATGACCGTGCGTTTAATATCTTCAGTGTCTAATATATTATCACTTCTGTAAGATAAGCAGCAAGCCTGATGTAAGTGAAATAATATCCTCCAGGCATGGTTTGATACACTTCAGGAAGAAAATTTGGCATTTGGCAAAGTTTTGAAAGATTTTTGTTACCCATTTTTTTATATTAACGATTTTTTGAATTGGTTGAATATATTTTTTGGGTTTACATTGCAAGTTTTAAGTGATCTTGTTTGTAATATTGATATTATTCAGAGAATTGCCTACATTTCAATAACAACCAAATGTAAAATTAGCCACAGTGACTTCAGTTATTGACCGTTAGAAAGATAATACAATTTATGAAGAATTTTCTATTGATTTGATTGGTTTCAGTTTCCCAAGGATTAGGCATTATTACAACAAATTTTGACTCAGGATATGGTTCCAAACTGTAATTGACAATGTGAATGATTTATTTCTGATAAGAATATTATAAATATTTTTGAAATTATAATAATTTTTGAAATTAGGTTTTGAAAAGAATCAATCACTCTTGTGTTGCAGTGTAACAACACTAGGACCATTTTTATTGTAAGTTAAGTGATGTATATATTATAAATAAAATAGTATGCCCGTTATGAAGTTGCATTAAGCTGGCAAATAATGCGTGAAGTCTGTTCGACTTTATAGTGCGAAGTGAAATTTACGCATGGTAACGTCGTTCATACCTGATATAGCGACATTGTCCCGCTGTAATTGCAGAAGCAGTAACCATTACGTCGAATATATGAACGAAAGGTACTCCATGGCACAATTGGTCCCGTCAAAGAACAGCATGGTCGGAGCCGAAGATACAATTTTGAATTAGACAAGTTGTACGGTCAACCAAATATTGTCAAAACAATCAAAATCAATAGATTAAGAATACTTGGACACGTATTACACATGGAGGACCAGAAGGTAGACGGAGAGTCGGAAGAACTAAGACTAGATGGCTAGATGCTGTAAACTGTGATATGAAGAACTTTAAAATTCAGGATTGTAAAACATTGACATTGCGGATAGGTCAGTTTTGAGAAGGCCAAAACCGCACGTGGTTTTAACGCCATGGACTAAGTAAGTAAGTATCTAAAGGTTTATCTCAGGAAATTTCAAAACAATGTGTTTTCCCAGCAGCGAAGTTACAGATTGTTGATCGCACTTAACTCGTTTCGTTCCACTGTGCACAGCGTCAATTTAGAAAATAATCTAATTTGTAGTCAATGTAGCGAACGAAAACTGCAATGTGGGAAGGACCATATACAGTCATTGTTTCTATTTCACACCGCAGTGAACGTAGTGAGCGCAACGGCAATGTGATCGCTGCCATTTCATACAATTATAAATACAGTCAAATCTCCCATGTACAACATCGCCCATGTTTAAATATTTCTTGGATACAAATAGTGTAGAAATAGGAAATTATCGGTAAAACAAATTTGGTTCTGCAGTAAAAAATTAATGTAAAAGTGCCGTTATTTATTTTTTATTTTTTATTTTTTTTTGCATGACATCTGTCAAATCAATATTTTGTTTACTGCAAGTCATTTTGTAAACAACTTTATATTTTTTTTTAAAGTTAAAAACGAAAAGTTTTGTTCCAGAAAATCTTCATTTGCGGGAAGTTTTATTGCATTATTTTTCTTTGAAGAAAAATGCAACTGAAGCGCATCGAATACTTAACGAAGCTTATGATGAGCATGCTCTTTCAGAAGCAACATGTAGAAATTGGTTGCAAGCATTGTTGGACGAAGACGATACACAAAGTCAAAAACAAATGGCAGAAATGTTAAATGTTTCAGAAAAAACAATTTCCAACCGTTTAAAAGATTGAAAAGTGTGGAAAATGGGTGGCTCATGAATTGACTGGAAGACAAATGAAAAATCAAAAAATAATCTGTGAAATTTTGCTTGCCAAACAGAAAATAAAAAATTTTTTCCATTGAATTGTTACTGGTGTGGAAAGGGATTTATTTTAAGAATCCTAATTGCAAAAAATCATGGGTTGCACCAGCAAAATCGACTGCAACGCCAAATCGATTCGGTAAGAAGAGAATGCTTTGTGTTTGGTGGCAATCAGAAAGGTGTGCTGTACCATGAGCCTCTGAAACGTGGTGAAACTGTTAATACAGATCGCTACCGACAACAAATGTTCAATTATTTAAACCATTAATTAAACGAAAAACGACCAGAATGGTGGCCAGAAGGCATGGTAAAGTTATTTTGCAACATGACAATGCACCGTCACACACAGATCAAAACCAATTCAGGATACAATAAAAAGGCTTGGCTGCGAATTGTTACCTCACTCGCCTTATTCATCGCACAGACATAGCTCCTTCTGATTATCATTTATTTTCAACGATGCAACACTTTTTTGTTGCCCAGCACTTCAAAACACCAGAAGAACTCGAAAATTGGGTCTCTGAATCGTTTTTCATCAAAAGAGCAACCATTTTTTTTTTTGGGACGGCTATCCACAAATTGCCGAAAAGGTGGTCAGAATGTGTGTAGAATGTGATGGTCAATACTTTGAATAAAATATTATTAACTTTTCACTTTAAAATAGCTGTTTTATTGTATTTTCCTTAAAAAACGCTAATTTCATATTTCAACACCTAGTGTTGAATATATTAGTTGTAATTAGAATTATTTATAATTGTTGAATAATATATTTGTCAAAACACATTAGCTCTAGTTTCCGAAAAACTGGTTTTAAACTACACGACCAAATTGATGATTCGGAAATTGTGATAGATAGATAACCACGAAATATTACAAGAATGCAATACACTAAAATTTTGACTTTAATCAAATATGTTGATATTATGGATCAGTACACAATTACGTGCCGATTACGTTCACATTCTGAAATCTAATAAATTTTTGATTAAGATCACATGAAATACAAGAAAATAACAAAATTGATCAAATACTTACATTACAACTGTTGGATAAGCAGCAATTTACATTATTCGAAATTTATGGAAAGTAAAAGCTGTCACACTTCAAAGGAGTTATTTAAAAATTTAATTATTATAGAAAATCATCTGTTTCCTTGGTTTTTTAATACCGATTTTTTCGGAAACAATTACTTTTTTTTTTTAATTTATATTAAATAATTTTTATAGAATTAATTAAATAAATGAAAATCCTTTAAAATATAACATTAAGTCATTTAATTTTATAATTTTTATGTAAAAACCGCTCTTCGAAACATTCGAATCATTTGACGCTCTTGGCGTATCCAACGATTTCGCGAGTAGTTAATCACGGTAAAATTTGACTGTATATTTTTTTTTTTTAAAAAAACTGATATTTTAAATGCTCACTTGAATACACCTCTGTTAATATTTTTTACCTGTATTTTTTTTTCCATATTAAATAAATAGGAAAAGAAGTAACGCTTCATTACACACGTTGGTTTATTTTGTTGTTTGTCAGGTTTTGTGCTTCGCTTGTTTATTTATTTATTTTATGTTGTTCGTTGTGTATTGTATTGCAGTCATGTGTGTATTTATAGATATGTGTGTTTGTGTGTGTGTGTGTGTGTGTGTGTGTGTGTGTGTGATAATTATTATTTGAAAACAGCATTTTATCTCATATTATTAAAATATGATAAATAGGAAAAAAATAAATAAATAAATTCCTATCATGTGAAATTGATTTGATATAGTGTGTTATACACACACACACAGCCACACATCACACAGTTCCACAAGCAAACCCATCACACCGAATCCACATTAACGCTATCTCTATAATATAATTTTGTATATCGATAGCTATATAACATAGAATTCTCTGGTATGGCAAGGTCATTCAATAACAACACTTTGGCATTTTATAATAACCAGTATTTTTATCAATATTATATTTCATTGTTGTATAGTTGTTGTTGTTGTTGTTGTTGTTGTTGTCGCTATTATTATTATTATTATTTTTATTACATACATACAAACAAACATACGTACGTACATAATTACTTTTATAATCATTATCATTTATATTATATTTGACGACTTAATAGCGCATCAAAAAATATAAAAAAAAAAACAGCTTACACAAACAAATAATAAACAAATAAAAATTTTATAAATGTAATTTATTGTAAAAGGTAAGAAAAAATGAATAATTCAAAAAGTCACAAATAAGTGAAAATGTGAGCGAAGTCACAATGTGACTGACTAATTGTATGAATGATTATGAATGAAGGAGAAATAAATATGGATTACTTATGCAGAACCTCGAAATACCTAGGTATCGTAAAAACAAAATTGATATGTTTAAAGAGACCCTATTTTCAACCATTAATTTCTGGAGTTAATGTTACTAAACTTTAATAGCCTCTAGAATACCAGTTACCATTTATTATACGCATTAATATTCCGAATACACATGTGCGCGTCAACAATTACTGTGTGTGGTAACAATTTCTCTGTGGTTTGAAAAATGAGAAAAATTTCCATTGAAAATAATCCACATATTTAAGGACTACAAAACGTGACATTTTACAAAAATCTATAACTGTTGATCCCGAAGGGTCACAATAATTTTTGAAGTTGAAATTAATAGCTATCTAAAGTGTGCTACATTTCAGAAAAAAAAACAAAATTCTTAAAAATTAATTGAATTTGGAAGTTTATCTGGTTTTCAAATTTTGGTGGTCTTTCGTTAGGTTATTATCAGCCATAAATGCAAACCATAAATATTTAAATAAATTAATATATCTCGATGCTAACAGCTGCTAATGGACAAGTAATTGTAATTCAATTATAGTGTTTGCATTTAAGGAATCACTGCAATTGTGACCATAGTCAGTCAGGTCATGGTGTAAACCAACTTTGTGACTACAACACTTTTTTTTTTTACAAATTATTATTTTCACAACGATTAAATTAAGTACATTTCGAAATAATGCTTTAAACAAAATAAGAGCATTAAAAATTATCAGAATTTATGAAAACTGCTGTAAAATGGATTAAAATTTGATAAAATAATATAAAAATTTTGTGTTCGATTATTTGGGACACCCTATGTTTCCACCCTTTTTGGACAGCTCAATTGCCAAATTAACATCATGTTTTGATTCTTTCAACCAAAGTACCTTAGATAAAATCATAAAAATGAAAAATTTAACCTTTAAAAATATTGAACATATGAAACAATCTGTTTTAAAAATATACATAACTTTTAAACTGGTTGCCCTACATTAAAAAATGATGGCCGAAATTAAAGGTAAAGAATTTCTCCATCGACTTTATTAAAAGTAATTTTTTTAAAAAACTTGCGTCTAACAAAATTATATTACATTACATTTTTTTTTTTACACTATTACTTACTTACTTACTTATTCCATGGCGTTACAACCCGGGTGCGGTTTTAGCCTTCTCCAACAAGCTTTTCCAACCTGACCTATCCGCAGTTAATGTCTTCCAATCCCGAATTTTTAGGATCTTTATATCACAGTTTACTGCATCTAGCCATCTCGCCTTAGGTCCTCGTTTTTTACACAATTAGACAGCTATTATTTCACTTCGTGGCACTTCGGGATCAAAAGATATAGATTTTAAATAAGATGTCATATTTTTTACTTCTTCGGAGGGGTCGTAACCATCCCCCCCCCCCTCCCCGCCGCTCAAAGTGAAATTGGTAAAAAACAATAAACTTTGTTCTATAGTTTGGCAAAATGGCAAAATTTCCTTGGATTCGGAGTACAACACCTCAGGTGATTTTCCCATGTTAATTATAATAATATTTTATTTAGGTCAATTGAAATCGTTGGATTGTCAGTGTAATTTGTCCAACATATATATAATCGCACGGTATTGTATTCCTAATTCATTTCACCAATTATCCAAGACAGTTTGGTTTAAATTTTGTATATTTCTTATTTTGTTGGACTTTTCCTGAATTTTATCCGCGGTTTTGGTTACTTTTTTATGTAAGCGTTTTATCATACTTTTTACTCATTTATTACACATTTATCACCATTAAATTTTGTTCCAACAAGTTACAACTTGTTCCAACAAAATGTTTGTGACAGTACACTTGTCGCATGACGTATTTTTGTAAGAAATCCATAAATCTGTTCGCAAAAAATATGAATATAAATTCAATGGATATTCTGTGGAATGTTGGCACACGAGGAATGATTGTATGGAGAATCGTGTAGAAATTAATCATGGAAAATAAACGGATAGTCTATGAACATTTTTGATAAAAATCGATGGACAGGGTTACACTGATCACATAAAATTCCAGCGATATCCATATATATTTGCTTGGATTGAAACTACGTACAATTACCTGCATATAATGTGAAAATTTTGCGGACAAACTACGAAAAATGTTACTAGGTTAAACAATAAATTCTTGCTCCAAAATACTTATAAAAAATACAGAAGAATGGATGATATCACTAACGTGGAACCAACAGAAGTGTACACTTGAGCACTGCAAAGTACTTCTTTAACAAGAATACTCGTTACAATGAACACAGTATATTCGGTTATTCAATACGGCAAGGACTATACGAATCCCCCATATCAGATTTCGAGACGAGATTCTGGGAACATGGCAAATTCGCTAAAAATCCTCACCGATTACAATGAAATTAGAAATATCTATTCGTAGCATCAATTTGAGCGGCGTAATTTAACGAAAGAAAAGAGATTAAACAAATGTTTATTAATGGATGGCTTAAAAGCACGTGCCACTAGAAACGGCGTATATCCATGAACATAGTGTTTCTGTGTTGTGTGGAATGATGACGCCGTCGATTTAATAATTAAATAAAAATTAAAGCGCACATCTGATAACACCAAGCATTTGACACACACATTTTCTGCAAATTAACTGATTGAATTTTATATAAAATCATCATTCTCCGAATTCGAAAATTATTAATTGAATAATTAGTTGAAAATGAAATGGTGAACGGATCGCATTATAAAACAAAAAATATCAGCAATATTAGAAATAACAATTTTTTATAATTAAAATTGAAAATTATTAATACGTTGAAAGTGGTAGAACAATTATAAGAATTATTAAAAATTCCAAAAACGTGTCTTCAAAAAGTCGATGTTTGTCAACCAGCACTAAATGGAATTACAAATTCACAATCACATAAATGATAGGTAATTGCTGGTAATTCAATGCAGAAGAAACTGAATTGTGAATGGGATTAGAAAATATTTAATTAGAGGCCTGAGTTAAAATATGCCACATCCGAACGCAAGCTAGTACAAAAAACCATTTAAATGTGATATTTGTCAACTTGATTTCGTTCTAAATTGTAATTTATGCAAACATATGCCAACGCAAATATGCAAACGAAAATTTAGTCCGAATCAAGTTTTAACTACGCATTGACTAAAGCACACTGGTGAAACGCCATTTAAATGTAAAATATGCAAGAGAAAATTTACTGCTAAATTAAATTTTAACTACGCATTTTACAAACTCATACCGATGAAAAACCATATGAATGTCAAATTTGTAATAGCAGATTTTATCAAAAAATCATCTTTATGTTGGCATTTACGCACTCACATTGGCAAAAAACGTATAAAATTGAAAAAATCATTTAAATGGATAAAAATTGTTTCGTATTTTCATGCATTTGTTTAACTCTCCCGGTCATTGATGAGTTGGTGACGCGATTTTATTTTGCGACAACGTTCAGTAGTTAATTTTAAATTAATTACCAGATTTTTTCCGCGATATTGGTCGAATGTATAAAGCTATTATTGAATATAAGTTGTAGAGCTAATGCTCACATCGAAGCTTGTGCGGAATGAATTGATAGACGACACTCAAGAGTATTTTAGTGAATATCTTGAAAGTAATGGATAGTATATGGCATAAATCATCTATTTCGAAACACAAAATCTTGCGGTTTAATCTGAAGGGAATTTAAAATTTCTGTTGCAAATGGGTACGTTCTTGGCAGGCTTCCTTTAATCAGATATGATAAATGAAAAATTTCAGAAGAGTCTGAAATCTGACCTGAAACTGAATTGTCCTCTAAAAGAGAAGTAAACATTTAGAGGAACGGTATGAAAATTGCTACCACCTTAATTCTGTTTTTAAATAATAATTTTTATCGAAATTAAATGAATTAATGGAAATTTCCAATTATTTATTGCCGCAAAAAATTATTAGCGAACCCAAAAAACCAAAGAAATCACTAAAATCGAACATTTAACAATTTTTACGAAAAAAAAAACATATTAACTGAGAAATGATAAAATGCCTAAGAATTCTTAAACATTTCCAGAGCCTATATTAAAAATACAAATTTCAACTAAATTGAAATTTATGATTGGTAGCAATTCTTGGTAAAAGCGTAAAACAAAATTCTATGTAAATCTATGATCGTCGATTTAATGGTAAATTGTGTATTACTTTCTTAAAGCATTCCTTTCCATTTTGTTAATATACAATATTATTATGGAATACTTACCTCATTGAATCAGCAAATATTCAACACTTACTTATAGAAAATTTGGCGCAGCCGTATGATTATAGCCAACATAATGGTATAATTTTGCTTACTATTATATCACATAGAGAGAGTGCGTGCACAGGTACTTCTTTCCGGCTCATTAGTATTAAATTCATTGAATTATTTTTTAATTATCGTGAAAATATTTGTAGGTTCTCATGTAAAAATATATTTTTTTCCTAAACTTTCACTGCTAATACTTCATAGATTGTAAAATATTATCCCTGAGACCAATGGAAATTCTTTCGGAAAATTACTTTTCATGAATTATCTTATTTTTGTTTTACATTAGATTGGATATTTTCTGAACGCTGAAGCAATTTAAAAAAATTTCTTCTATGAAAGATTGAAAATTGAAATTTTTATATAATTATCTAATAAAACTTGAAAATCCGTTAAAACTATGGCTCGTAATTAGAAAATAAAAAGATAATACATGAAAATCGATTTTCCAAAACAAAAAATTTCCATTGGCCGCAGGACTAATATTTTACAATTTATGTCGTATTAGCAATGACACATTAAAAAAAATATATTTGGAATAAGCTTATTCAAATATTTGCTGAAGAACCGCCACTGTTATCATCCAACAGGAAACGTGCCCAACAACGAAATGCTGGCACAGACACTTGATACTGCTAAAAAAAAAAGGTAAAGGTGGCTAAGGTTGAGAAAAATAAATAACTCACAAAATTTAATTTAAACATAATTAAGTAAATTTTATTAATTTAAAAATACATTGCAAATATTTATTTATTTTATATAATCCTTTAATACAACAAAAATAATCAGAAAACTTAAAATTATAATATTTTCTATTTCATTTTCTCTTTCATTTTTATATACAATCCGTTATTTTGTCATTCAAATCACTTTCCACCTTCCAACAACCCAATCACAAACACTCTTTCAAGCAATCCATTTATAAGCATTCAAAAATTCACACACACACACACACGCATACACACACACTCACACACACACACATACACGACAACACAAAAATCCATGCGCAATCATTAAAAACATAATTCTATATAAAATATGGAAGAAAAAGTAAAATAAAAATCAATTAAATTTCACAAAAAATTAAGAAAATTGCATTAATTAATTATTGATTTTATTTTAATATTAAGTAAAATTTTTACAAAAAAAAGAAAAAAAATAATTAAAAACAAATTAACAACAACAACAACAACAACAACAACAAAAAAATTATTTTTCATATGTTTATTTTTTTGTTTCGATAAAAAAAAAATAATGCATGACAAAAGAGTTTTTAGCCATAAAAATTATAAAAAAAAAAAAATTTGGGGTGGATAAGGGTTTAAGTGCAAGTGGGATTGGTAAGCGGGGCTGGAAGTGTTTAGAAGAAATTAACAAAAATTATATTATTAACGAAAACGAAAAATTTATGATGGCACTCTTTTTTTTTTTTTTTTTTTTATTTTTTGTTTTAATTTTTATTAATTAATTTTAATTAATTTTTTTTTTTTTAAATATAATTGCGTTTTTTCTAAATTTTTTTTTTTTTTAATATTTATAATTAGAAATTTTTAAAAAAAAATTAAAATTAAATATTTACCCATCACCGATTTATTTATTTATTTATTTATTATTTTTTTTTTTTTAATTTTAATTTTAATTAATTTTTATTAATTTTTTTTTTTTTTTTTTTTTTAAATGGTTAAAATACAAATAAAATAAAATAAAATAAAAATTAACGGTATTATTTATAGTACAAAAAATAATAAGGAATACGAAAAATATATATTTTAGATAGCGGAATGGAAACGCGAGCAAGAAGTTACAAGTAATTTAATGGAATTGTGTGTGTGTGTGTGTGTGTTTGGTGTTTGGTGTGTGGTGTGTGAGGTGCGATAACAAAGAATATTTTATTTGAAAATTAGTTGTGTATGTCAAATTTTACAGTTAACAAATACACAATAAAAAATATTTTATTTACAGTTACTTATAATAATAATAATAATAATAATATATACAAAATTACGCATGCGTGTTCATATTTATTAGATACACTTTTGTAAATATTAAATTATTAATTTTTTTTTATGTTGTAAATTTTTGTGAAAAATATGAATATTTTTTTTTTTGTATAAATATTAATTGAAAATTGTTCGAAGTTTTCATTTGATTTTTGTAAAGTTCCTCTGCGCCTCTGTCTCTTACCCATCTCTATCCATGTACTTTGGAAATGTTAATTAAAATTTTAAATAAAATATATAAAAAAAATTAATGGAACACAATAACTGAAAAATTGGGCCTCGCCTACTGCGAACATCATAAAAGATGATATATAATATAAAAAATTCTCAATCATTTGAAATAAGAGAATTATTTTATTGTTTATAACTTAAGGCACATCGAACATAAAAGTTTCGAAGCAGGCAGAACATTTTCGTAATCGGAAAAAAAATTATGTAAACTACTGCACTAAAGAAAGTGACGAAAAATGTTTACAATTGATTAGACAAATTGTCTAAAAACTGGTGGCTCATTTTCGTAAGTATGTTTTGAATTAAGACCGCATCGCTTTAGACTGTATGTTCACCGAACACATTCTGTAAATGGTATATATCTAAATCTATATTGGATTCTATGAATATCAATCAAATTTCGAAAAATTAAAGAATATCTCATGCATAGAATTTTGGTTTTCACAAAGTAATTTCCAGTAATTTATCAACTATTGACTATAGTCTCTAAATTGACACACACAAAATTGCTGGCAAATTAATTTTAAGTAATGAATAAATTCAAAAATTTTATGAAATTTTTTAACCGTTTGGAAAATTCTTTACGAAAAATTTCATAATCATTTCTTTTAAAGAATGTACAGTTAACTGGCGGCATACTAAAATCTATAATTAAAAACTTTGTAGAAAAATTAACAAACATTGGAAAATTCAAAAAGAAACACATTTTGTCGGATGAACACTAATAATAACTCGGATTAGATTTTCTGAACCTCTTTTGATTCAGCTTCAGTTTTTATAGTTATGAAAAATTTAAAGTGAACCGCATTTCGATTTCGAAATAGTATTCAAAACAAAAAGAGGTGATGTTAATTTATGTTCAGTCATTGGTGAAACACTTAAAAGTTCTCACTTTCATTTTAACAATAATGTCTTAAAATAGCTTAGGTTTTCATAAAATGTCTTAAACTAATTCAATTGTCATTGGTCAAACATTAAATGTTCGCACTCGAAACACTTTTATTTCAAAAATAATGTCTTAAAATAGCTTAGGTTTTCAAAAAATATCTTAAACTAATTCAATTGTCATTGGTCAAACATTAAATGTTTTGCACTCGAAACACTTTTATTTCAAAAATAATGTCTTAAAATAGCCGAGCTTTTCAAAAAATGTCTTAAAATATTTCAATTACCATTGGTAAAACACTTAAAAGTTCTCACCGGAATCACTTTCATTTTAAAATATAATGTCTGAAAATAGTTTTACTTTTCAAAAATTATCTTAAAATAATTCCATTGTCATTGTTCAAAGATTAAATGTTCTCACCGGATCACTTTTATTTTAAAAATAATATCTTAAAATAGCCGAGCTTTTCAGAAAATGTCTTAAACTAATTCAATTGTCATTGGTCATGTATTAAAAGTTCTCAAATGGATCACTTTGATTTTAAAAATAATGTCTTAAAATAGCTGAACTTTTCAAAAAATGTTTTACACTAATTCAATTGTCATTGGTCATGTATTTAAAGTTCTCAAATGGATCACTTTGATTTTAAAAATAATGTCTTAAAATAGCTGAACTTTTCAAAAAATGTTTTAAACTAATTCAATTGTCATTGGTCATGTATTTAAAGTTCTCAAATGGATCATTTTGATTTTAAAAATAATGTCTTAAAATAGCTGAACTTTTCAAAAAATGTTTTAAAATATTTCAATTGTTATTGATCAAACATTAAAAGTTCTCACCGGGATCACTTTTATTTCAAAAATTATGTCTGAAAATAGCCGAGCTTTTCATAAAATGTCTTAAAATATATCCATCTAATATAAAAATTAGAAATTAATTAAAAGTCATGATGATTCAAATCAAGCATTTTCAATATTGAATCGATATCGATATTGTTACAGTAAAAGTAAATACTCTCAGTCAAATACTGTTTAAAATGTATAAAAGTCAAACAAATATATATTATTTGCTCAGGACAAAAAAAAAATGAAATTCATGAAATATTTAATAAAATATGTTAAAAGTGAGTCGACCACCAGTTGGAAATACAATAAAAATCATATTATTATTTTTTTAACATAAAATGAACAAAGTTTTGCACATTATGCAATTGTGCTCATTTTACCCCAACTTCCCGATGTACAGTAAATTCAATAGCTTAAACAAAAAAAAAAAAAACCAACAACACAACCGACGAAATTATGAATCACAATAAAACAACTATTAATTACTAAAAATTTACAACAACTCAGACGCGGTCAGACTAGCATTAAAAAGAACACAAAAAAAAAAACAGGTTCCACATACACTGTAAAAAATTAATAATTACTTTTTTTATTGTTAGTAAACAATTACAGTTACATTTGTTTAAGTAATTGTTGCGCATTGCGACACTATAATATAAAAATTAAAAAAAATAATAAAATGGTTATTAGTAATTATTTTATAGGATTATTTGTGTGTGTGTGTGTGTGTGTGAGTGTATATGTGTGTGTTTATGTGAATTAGCATAGTGTGCGTTAAGTGAAATAAAAAAATAAAGTTTAACCCAAAACATAAAAATAATAAAATTTCGGTAGATTTAAATTCATTTAATTCCATTGAAAAGAAAAAAAAAAATCAATATGTGTTTTAAATAACAGTGAAATAACGGTGATTTTTTGTTTTTTTTTTTTTATTAATTATTAACACACCCGTTTTTTTTCCTAACTGAACACAATTTACAAATTTCTTTAACCTTTTCTCAATAGATATTTTCACCCTTTTACATTGTTAAATAAAATCGATTAATAATTATATATTTTCTATCTCACTCACTTATTTCGAATAATAATATTTAATACAATAACAATAATTTTTTTTTTTGATATTTAAGTTTTTTGTTTTTGAATATATTGTAATATACAAATAATTAACATTAATTAATTAATTAATTAATTAATTTTATTTAATAATTAATTAATTAGAAAAAAATTGAAAAAAGAAAAAAAAAAAAAAACGAATAATAAATATTTATAATTTCTGAACAATTTCGTATTTTTTTCGTAAATCAACCGAATCAGTTTTTGGATCGTATTTCTTTTTTGCGGCCAATTTTGCACGTAATTCGGCGGCTGTCATTTTTAAATTAAGTCCTTCGCCAGATGATGTTGTAGATGAGGGTGTAGATGAGGATGGTGGTGGTGGTGGTGGTGGTGACGACGATACTGTCGATGATGAAGTAGTAGTAGTAGTAGTACCAATTTTAGAAGACGTAGCCATATTTGATGACACAGACGCTGCAGAATTATTGAATGGATCATTTGATGACATCGATTTTGTAGTAGTATTGATCATTGCCGTTGCCGATGATGGTATTGTTGCTGTTCCATTATTTTGACTAGTATTATTATTATGATAATTATTTTCATTTTTCGGTATGGGTGACGACGTTGACGATGACGACACCGATGGCGATGATGTTATCGCCGTTGTTGATGTTACAATGTTATTAAGACCATCCGTTGCAGCAGCACCACCATCAGCACTCTTTTTATCCATATTATTTTCAATGACAGCTGTTGTTATAATACTACTGTTATTACTGTTATTACCATTATTAATATTATTACTATTATTATTGTTATTACTATTATTATTAGTTTTACTATCATTAATGTCAATAGCAGTGTTACTATGATGATTACTATTACTAACTGTATTATTATTATTATTAATATTACTACTATTATTAATATTATTATTATTATTATTATTTTTATTACTAATATTTAATTTACTGTTATCAGTTTCATCTTTCATGGCTGTACCATTTTTTTGTGTTTGTTGTTGAATGTCTTTGATGTCAACCGATGGATCAATAACAAGTAAACGGACTTCATTTGCAATTGCTTTGATTCTTTGTACAACCTTTTTTTGTTTTTATGTTTAACGGTAAATTAGCGATAATTTATAGTTGTTCCGGTCCGTCAAAATTATGATAAGATTATGGTTAGGAAATTTGACGCACACGCACAATGGAATAAAAAAATAGGAAAAAAAAAATGGAATTAGTAGAAATAACATAAAGCTTAAAATTTAAAATTAATCAATAATTAATAATTTTGTTGTATTCGAATAACGGTACAGTTTGATTATGTGGAAAAATTCGTGTGATGCTATTTATGGGACAAAAATTAATAGAAAAAAACTTTGAGGAAGAACATTTTTGGCGGAAATGCTTCATATTCTGTTTGCTTGGAATGATTGTGTTATTTATATAAAACAGAAGTGCACATTTAGATATAGCTACCATTTTGACGGTCCACTTAATGTTTAAACATCAATGAATTATAATTATTAGGTCCTTGCATTAATAATGTCGATTTTTTGGCTTGAAAATGGCATTTATTTGTATAACAATATGATTGAGTACATCAACCAATATATTGCCCATCGTTAGCTATGACTTCCTCCTATCTTTTGGGAAGTTTGTTGATTCCTCGTGTGAAGAACTCTTCATCTTTTGTCCCAATCCATTCATCGACCCATTTTCGCACTTCTTCAGCATTTCGAAAGCGTACATGTGTCAGGCTGACCTGCATTGATCGGAACAAATGGTAATCAGAAGGAGCAAGGTCTGGTGAGTACGGGGGTGATCAAGATGATCCCAACCGAACCTCTTTATTTTTTCCTTAACGATGTTTGCACGCTGTGGTCTGACATTGTCATCGTGAAATAAAACTTTGTGGTGTTTTCGAGCTATCAATGGTCGTTTTTCGTTCAATTTTTTTGACCAATTCGCCAAGTTGTCGTCGGTAGCGATCAGCTGTAACCGTTTCATTTGGTTTTAACAGCTCGTTATACACCACACCTTTCTGATCCCACCAAATGCACAGCATTACCTTCTGGCAATGAATATCGCGTTTTGATTGTGAAGTTGAAGCGTGTAAACCACCGTTCACAAGTTTTTTGATTTGGAGCATGTTCACCGTAAGCTTCTACCAACAATCGATAACTATCAGCAGCAGTTTTCTTCAAATTAAAAGAAAGTTATTAAACTTCCCCGCAAAACAACGTTTTCAGGCACGTAATTCGACATGTTCGAAGCAATAAAAATCTTTATTGTTTACACTTCAACGAAATGACATATACTGAAATTTATAGAGTAATGACAGACAAAAAAAAAAGAATATGGCCGCGGTGTGTTCCGATGCACACAACGCAAGTTACGCCAACTGTTATCAAATCGACATTATTAATGCAAGGTCCTAATACATAGAATAGTATTTATATATAAAAAAAGGGGGCTGAAAACCATTTTCGAGATTTCAAGCCGTAAAACTTCTCCAATGTTATTAAAATATAATTTTTTTTAGAACTTCCCAAGGGAGCGATTCAACTTAGGGAACTTAGCCGACTCCTGGACCACACAAGATAAAAAAAAACTAAACTTTTATAACTATAGCGCATCTTCATCTAAAAAAATGTTTGGTGGACAAGAAAATGGTATGCGAGTGAACCCCTAATTTTCGGTAGAAAAAATTTACTGGATTTTTTCCAAACATAAAAACCGGAACAAAATTAACCCATCAAACGATTGCAAAAACTACACATTGAAATATACGCATTAGTTAAAATTTAGTCAAACGAAATGAAAGATAATTCAGGCACAAAGTTTTCACAAAAATTTTTAACAGTTATATCATCAATTATTTTCAAAAGTTTATTCAATTGTCTGACTGCTCTGTGGCAAGTATGATGGCCTTATCTTGTGTATAGGTTCTGTTATTTACAAACTCTTGTATTATTATTCAACGGCAATTATCTTTTACACAGAGTTTCGATAGCATTTTTTTACTACTGGATCGCGTTCCTAATGAACAATGTTTAGTATTTTGTAATTTGTGAAAAAATTAAAAAAAACTTTAAAAAATAACGATGTAAGATAAAATTATTATTTGAATTTATTGTTACAACAATGGACTAATTCAAAAAAGACCATTTTCATTTGGAACGCGCCTCGAACATGCTGAGTGGTGAATTTTTTTTGATTTCTAAAAGGAAATGTAAAATTTGTATTTATAAAAAGATATTCTCTCTCGTTTGATCTATCAGTTAACACATCGGCTGAAAAGTTTCCGAAAATTCTAAGAGGTGAATTTTCTTTCTTTCTTTTTTCACATGATTTTTAGTTAGTACCAACCTTCAAACGATACGTGTCAAAATTTGACAGCAGCCCGACCATTAGTTTGTGAGATATTGCGTTGTGAGTGTAGCTACTTTTGTTATATGAATAAAAATGGAAAAACACGAATTTCGTGGTGCGTTGACTAAACAATATTTTTTGATTGGAAAAAATATTTCTGAAGCCAAAAAAGTGCTTGACCGGCATTATCCCGACACTGCTCCAGCTCTTTAAACAGTACATTTGTGGTTTGCAAAATTTAAAACCGGCCATATGAGCATCAAAGACGATGAACCAAAGGAGGCTGTTACTCCAGAAAATATCAAAAAAGTCCACAAAATAATTTTAGATGACCGTAAAGTGATGTTGATCGAAATAGCTGAGGCTCTGAAGATATCAAAGGAGCGTGTTGGACATATCGTGCATGAATATTTGGAGATGCAAAAGCTCCGTGCAAAGTGGGTGCCGCGCGAACTCACAACCGATCAAAAACAACAACGTATCGATGATTCACAGCAGTGTTTGGGCTTGTTCAACCGCAATAAAACAAAATTTTTGCGTCGATATGTGACAATAGACGAAACATGGCTCCATCATTACAGTCCGGAGTCCAATCGAAAGTCAACTGAGTTGACTGCACACGATGAACCGAATCCAAAGCGAGGAAAAACACAACAGTCAGCTGGCAAGGTTATTTCATCAGTATTTTGGGATGCACATGGAATAATTTTCATCGACTATCTCGAAAATGAAAAAACCATCAATAGTGACTATTATATAGCCTTGTTGGAGCGTTTGAAGCATGAAATCGCTAAGAAACGACCGCATTTGAAGAAGAAAAAAGTGCTGTTTTATCAAGACAACGCCACGTGTCATAAATCAATGAAAACGATGGCAAAATTGCATGAATTGGACTTCGAATTGCTTCCACATCCACCGTATTCTCCAGATCTGGCCACCAGCGACTTTTTCCTGTTTGCAGACCTCAAGAGAATGCTCAGTGGAAAGAAATTTAAGAGCAATGAAGAGGTGATCGCCGAAACAGAAGCCTATTTTGAGGAAAAAACAAATCGTACTATAAAAATGGTATCGAAAAATTGGAAGATCGTTGGAATCAGTGTATCGCCCACGAAAGGATGTATGTTGATGAATAAAGTTTAATTTTGCAAAAAAAAATGTTTTTTTCTTAGAATTTTCGGAAACTTTTCAGCCCATGTGTTATATTTATGAAAATTGTTGATTTCGTCCTTATACTCAGTTACCGGTAGTTAAAGATTTAATTTAAATTCGCCACACTATCAAAAACATTTATCAACAAATCGCTGCTTGAACTTATTTTCAAACATTCATTACTTATTTTCATTATATATATATTTCCTCAGCTCTCATTTGTTTCACTAAGTCCGGCAGACAATTGAAATCGGTGTCACTTTATTGCTACATCTCACACATACGTTCGGAAAAAAATTGCTACTCGATCATGAATTATCAAAACATAACGAAGTATTTATTCTCATTTAGTCTCTGGAATTGTAAAAATCGCAATTCCGTTGTACCTTCAGTATGTTAAAAATTTTCGGTAATGACATCGAAACATTTATCAACTGTCATGACTGTGATCAATTTTGGATAAATTTATATTAATAAAATTAATTTTTGTGAAAACGAAAAACATTTACCTCTTTTCTTACTTCCCTTCTGTGTGCCGTCATAAAGGATAAACTCTCACCAGACTCTGTTCGCTTTTACCTCAGTAAGCTTTATTCGTAGCCCTAATATAATATTTTCAAAACTAATAAAAGTATCAAATACGAATTTTTAAACTTTTTATGCCGAAATACAATTTGAAGTGTTTGATGTACTGTACTCGACGTCACTGCATTTTATTTTAGTTCGTTTTGCCGTTACCATAGAGACCGAATAGGTTAAATTTTTATGTTTCAAAGAAAATCAAAGACGCAATTCGAAAATTTCTATTAATTCAAATATTACATCTAAAAGATATCGGAAATATTTTTGATGAGAATTTAACTACCGTAATTTTAAAATGGATAACTGTAAAATTATTCAATAATTAATAAGCTCCGTAATTTCTTCATCATCAAAACACATCAAGAATTTATGTTGAATCCGTTTACGAAGTATAAGAGAAAATTTCTGGAAAGTTGCTTTTTACCTCTAATTCTATTGAATTCAAATATTTTATATCTATTTTTGATACTTTGAACTAATTTTCGTTTTCGGAATTTTAAGCTTATCAGAAGAGATGTGTCGAAGGTATGGGGAAGGGGTTAGAGGCTGAAAGTTTATCATTCAACTTCTGCTATAAACTCAAGTATTATCATATAAATGTCCCATAAAAAGGAAATCACTTGTATTGTTTCAACACTTTTTACGATATTATTTTATGTGTGACAAAGTTTCATAGTTACATCAGTTTAAAAATTATAGGAGTATAATCTTTCGCTCTACTGCTACACCTTGTATGTACCGAAAAATACACGCATTTTATATGTCAAACAGTTTTCAAGGTAATTTGTATATAGTTTAATAGATCATCGCTTGGCATCAGAGGACCAATAAAAACAAACAGACATAGTTATTAAAAATTCGGTCTTTTAATTTCCATGCTGATGCTCGCATACGTACGGTACTCGGAGACATATTTGTATTTGGACGCATAATAATATTACCCATATTGTTATATCAACGCTGTCACATAAACAACTAGTGGAATTTGATCTGAAATTTCTTTGCTATTATATTGTATATGACCACCGGGTCGCAGATCAGCAATATTGAATTTTTCTAACGTAACTATAGGGTTAATTTTTAGTACAAGTTCATTTAGTAAAGTAGGATGGAGCTGCGCTACTTTTCAAAATAAATAAATGTGCAAAAACTAAAATCAATTGTGTTTGTTTGAGAGACTGCGCTCTCATGAATGAATTGATAAAAAGAAATAATTTTATGGAAAAAAATAGTTTGAAATGTACCTGTCAAAACAGCAATCAAATTAATGATGAATGAATGTGTGTGTGAGCATCAGCAAAACTTGTTTTTCAAACTGGCCACCAATTTGTCACAACAAATCATAAATAGTAAAATGGTCGTATTTAATTTATGTGAGTGACTGTAATGGTGACTAGTTACTGTTACTATCGCTTTGTTTTTTCACAGTGTGACATATATTCTACATACGAAAATATGTCAAATTGTCACAAAACGTAATGGTGATATTCGGTGTACTATTTCAATATTGAAACATTATACACCCAATCGTATTATATTTATAAATGTGCACGATAGTTCGTTCGTTAAATATATACAGAACAATGAATGTCCACCAAAAATACACCATACAAAGAATTTATTACGAACAAATCAAACTGTAAAAATAACAATTGTTCAATTGTGACAGACGGTGCGACAACAGAATCAATAAAACTAAATAATATTTTGGACAAAATGTTAAAATAAAATAATTTTACCTGTTTGTGTGTTTCGGTGCCAATATTAACGGCATTCACTTCAATTATACGATCGCCTTGTTTTAAACCGGATTGTTCGGCCGGTGAATTGTCATCAACTTTACCAATATATTGGCCTGGTTTACCTTTTTCAGCATGCAAATTAAAACCATAACCATCAAAGTCATCACGTTTGACGACATGACAAATGCGTGGCGACAACACCGATTTGGATGTTGTCGATGATGTTGGTGATGACGGCGCCGAAGTAGACGATGTTATATTTATTTCATTTTTAGACATTTTATAAATTTCTTTTTATACTTTTCTATCTATATATTTTGAATTGAAATTGTTCAAAAGTCTAAAAAAATATTGTTGATGATAAAATTAAAAATTATAAACAAATTGGTTTTTGTTGTTATTTGTTATGGTCATTCTACAATGAAACAGTAATATCAAAATATAGCTTAAACCATAATCTGTCCATTTCATATTTTTCCACCGAAACTAAGGCTATCCCTCGTGGTCATCATTCGACGACAATACCACGAAAAAGCAAATGTGTTAAATGAGAAGGTTTTCGAAATGTGTAAAAGAGGGATAGTAATTATTTTCTGTAGACAAAATAGGAAATACACTGCGATAAAAAATATCATTTCGTATTACGGTTTCATTGTAGAATGGGCATTATTATCGAATTTATAATTGAAAAAAAATATATACACACGGGCGCATTTCAAATTTAAAATTAAAATCTTTGTAAATAATCGGAGCAATTTGATATTGTTACCATTAAAATTTAGTTCTAATTTTTCTAAGGTAATTATATTCAATCTTACGGGATATCATATTGTATAATCGGAATGACTTAGTTTGTATTTGGTTGGGATAATCATTAGAAAAGTTTTAGGCAAAATTTTTCTACAATCAACTGCACATAAGATTTTCCGCAATTCTTTAAGTACTAATTTTTAATGTATTGTCAAGGTCATAGCTTGTGGCTAAAGTGTTATTGGTACCCAAGGTCTGTCGAAGAACATTTGCATTAGCAATATTGACCCTAATTTGTACGGGTTCCGTAAATGATTTTCTGCATAATTTGCAAGGTATGATGTTTTTTTTTACAGACATTTGTAATTGTCACCATATAAATGTGCAAACAAATGTTTGAAATTACTTACAAAATTAGCATATATTTGAGTAATAAACAAACAGACCCTAATAGTTTATATATAGAACACCATAGAAATTGGTATCGTTCGCGACTGCTCACCTGATGCCGCCATACATTCCCTCTGTACGATTTTATAACCGCATTTTTATGTAATATGTTAAACCTATCCACACATTCTTCAATATGGATATGTTAGCTATTATTTAATTGAGCTACAAACATTGTATAAACAGTCCACTAGTTCGAGAAAAATCATTAGCATAGCTCTACAATAAGCCCGTTTGAGCTGAGGTAGTAACATAGTCTAAGTTATCTAACATTTTACCGTATAAACAGAAAACTTAAGAAGGTTATCAAAAAACTTAACTCGATCTACACATAAATATCAAACATATTTAGCGTCGGCTAATACAATTGCTTATGCTTATATTCTTAGCTGATGACCACGATTGCTACATCTTGGTAATAGCTTGCCAGGCTAATTATGTGGATAAACATGTTATACAGGTTGTGCCAGTCAGTGCAGTCCAAACAGATCGGTTAATTAAAAGTAAAACAATTATTCTAGACCAATGTTCAATAATGACAATATGTTCAACTTTTTATTACTCGCGGAATTTAGTCTATTGTCCGAGCGTAGCGAAGCAGCAAAAAAAAAAAGCGTTTGAAATGAAAAGGTGTGACACTCATTTTGCTAATGAACGCGACAGGGTGTTTCAACTTAATGGCCGGCCGCAGCGAGCTATTCAGAATGTAAGTCACCGAGAAAAGTGTTTGTTATTGAAAGGCGTCAGTCGTATTTTAATGTTGATCCTTACCTCGTGCGATTTAATCCATTGGCCGTGCTTAGCGAGTCACCAATAATTGTGACATTGTGATTTCGTTAGATATTTTTTTTGTCTTTTCTACTGACAAATGCATTTGAAGCACATCAGATGTTTGTTAAAGCTTATGGTGAACATTTTCTACCCTAGTAACAATTTGTCGGTACATTGAAAATGAGGAAAATTTCCGTGGAAAAAATCCACATAATTTCCATGGATAATATATATTGTAAATTTCTTCAAAGAATTTCCTTAGATTTTCCTCTTAATCTGATAGTATATAATTTAGGTCAATTGAAATTTCTGGAATGTCAGGGTAATATGTTCAACAAATATCTGCGCGGTATTGTATTCATAATTTATTTAACCAATTATCCAAGACAATGGTATCAAATTTTATATATTTCGCGTATCTAGATATAATCCTCATTTTTTTTAATTAATATTCATAATTGTTAAAACAACCAACAACTCAAAATCGATATATTTCCTAGGAATTTTGTAAGATATTTTATGGATTTTATCCGCGATTTTTTTTTCTTGTTTATTACAAAAAAATAATGCACAATCGATGAATTTTTGTCATTGAATCTGTATCTTTATTCCTTCTTCTGGTCTATCGTTAAAAGACAAACCGCGCGATTTGGTATCATCGTAATACGAAAATTTATTCTACTAATACGTACAATTCACGGGTATTAATTGCCAAAATACATGGACGATCTCCAAAGATATAATTTTTGTCGAAATCCGTGGATTTGCTCACGAAAAATGAATGAATGAATATAAATTCTATGGATATTGTGTGGTATAATAGTGACGAGAAATATTTCTAAGGAGAATCCGTAGAAATTATCCTCGACAATATACGCGGATAGTCCAAGGACATTATTTATAAAAATTCATGGACAGGCTTGCAAACATCATATAAAATTCTAGCCAACATCCGTAAAAAATGCATAGATATTTTCTCGGATTGAAACTACGGACTACTACATTGAATGCGGAAATTTTACGAACAAACTACGGACAGTGTTATTAGGGTAGGCACAATTGCAATACCATGAGTGGTTTCAACTGATCAAAAATGATGATATTGATGTGGAAAATGAAAACGGTGGAAAACCATCGAAAAAGTTTGAAGCCGACGAAATGCAAGCAAACATTGCAACGGGAATAGGGAAATGATTTGTGTATTTTATGGGATCAAAACAGATATGGTAATATTATGAACTATTAAAACCTGGTGAAATTGGTGACTGATCGCGACAGTCAACAAACAAATTAATTTTAACCATAGTTTTTTGATAGAAATACGATCAGAATGGGTCATAAGACACGGTAAGATAAGTTTTGCTCAATATGACAAAGCGATTGAGGATACATTCAAATCGCTTGACTCGCTTTGTTAACGCACCCGCTAAATTTACCACCACACTTTGGATTATCAATTGTTTCCCTCGATGGGACACGTAATCAAAGGGCATCACTTCAAATCATCATCACAAAGAACTGGCTTATCTACGGATGTTTTTGAATATAACATTTTGTATCATTCTTTTTAAATAAACGTTTAATTTATTATTTTAAAATTTATAGTTTTTATTTGCATACAACGTCATTCTGGACCCTTTGGCAATTGATGTCACAATTTGATATCTAAAGTTTTTTCTTTTTTTTTCTATTTGAAGCTGTTACGATTCCATTTCAGTGACCGATTGCCAAATGTAAAACAAATAAACTTGTAGTGGTCAAAAGTGGTACTATTTTACTTTAACGGTGAAATTATTAGACTTTGGTCGCACCCCATTTGTTGGAAATTATACTGATTGCAACACCCAATCCAATCCACCTCTATCGACAAGAATAATTTTTTTTTTTATTTTACTCAAAACATAAAATAAAAAAAAAAAAAAATTAATAAAAATTGCATGTGACACGACGACAAAAAATGAAAATTAATACAATAAAATTTAAGTCATTTAAATAAACCGCCACCGTCATCGTTTTGATATGTATTTTTTAATTTGTTTTTTTGTCGCATTTACACACTTTTATTTAAATTTTTTATTAATTAATTTATTTATCTAGTTTTTTTTTTATTATTATTTATTTTGTTTGTCTTTCTTTGTGTGTGTGTGTGTGTGTGTGTGTGTGTGTGTGTGACGTATCGTTTTTTGTTTAACAAATAAAATAATAAAAAAAACAAAATAAATATAAATAAATAAAAAATTGTTAAGGTTAAATATTTTATGTGTTGTTGTTGTTGTTGTTGTTATTGTTGTTTTTATTGTTATTGTTGTTGTTGTTGTTGTTATTGTTGTTGTTGTTGTAGTTGTTGTTAACATTATTATTAAAAAAAAAATAATAAAATTTAATATTTTTTCATTTCTATTCCATTTCCATGATGATGATGATGATGATGATGGATTTTGCGTAACATAATCTTGTTGTTAAGAAATATAAATTTATATATATGTGTATGTGTTTGTGTTTGTGTGTTTGTGTGTGTGTGTGTGTGTGTGTGTGTGTGTGTGTGTGTGTGTGTGTGTGTGAGTTGTTTATAAAAACAACAACACCAACAACATACACCACAACTTTTTTTTTTTAGAAATAAAATCAAAAAAACCCAACTCTATTAACACACACACACACACAAATTTGTTAAAACTTTCTTCAAATTAACCTGATCAGATAAATAATAATGAATTACCAGACGACCGAAGTCCCGCCACGCAAATAAATATATGCAAATTATAATTTAAGCTAAAATAATAAATTACAAAATCGAGGCGCAGGGATGCAGTTGGAAAAGAATAACACAAAAAAAAAAAATAATCAAAAGGTTTTATAAATTTTCACTTTTATGTGGTTTTTAAAAAATAATTAATTAAACTTTGATACACACACACTTGCGAACAAAATAATAACAAATATCTTAAAATGTATAATTATTTATTGCAAAGAATGTTCGCGATAACAAAATTAAACACACTTACTTAAAAAAAAAAAAACAACAAAATGAAATTTCAATGCAACGTCGTCCGCTTTATTTGTTTTTGTTTTTTTTCTATATAAAATAATACAATTTTTAATCTGAGTGCAGTTTTGTTATAGGGTAGTGGCACCAGTACTCGGTCCCTAACTAGTCTTCAGCCATAGCTTATACGAAAAAATATCACAAACATTAATATACTAACGTTAGTTCTACTTTTTTCTTATATGGGGGCTGGAGACTAGTTAGGGGCTGAGTACTGGTACCACTACCCAATTTTATTTCTCTAAGCAATTGTTGATTGTTGTAATAAAAAAAAAAAAAATGACACACCAACAAAAATTACGGTTAAATTCGTTTAATTGTTTTTTTCTTTTTTTCTTATTCTGATACAATTGCGCGCGCGCACACACTCCGAGTCAGCGACAAATAGATAATAAAAAAAAAAAAAAAAAATATACGGGGGAAAAACGAAAAAAAAAACAAAATTTATTTTTTTAAGAATTAAAAAAAGTTATATTTTTTAGAAAATACAAAAAAAAAAAAAAATTGAAAACAAAAAAAAAAAAACAATAAAAACCAGTTTTTTTATTGACGTTTTTTTTTCAGTTTACTTTTAATTTTTATATAAAAATTTTTTTGTTTCACTAAAGTTTTATTTAAATAATAAAAAAAAAACAAAAATTTACCATTTATCAAAGAAACGAAAAACAAACAAAATAACTAATGGAAAATATGTATTTGCGCGAGCGCACTAAAAGCGAAAATACTAAATAAAAATAATATATTAATAAATAAATACGAGGTGGGGAAATCAAAAAAGTATACTAAACTTAACTTTAATTAATATTACAATGAAACTTATGTGCTTAAATTTTTATTATAATAATAATAATAATAAATAATAAAATAGTTCCCCCCCCCACAACCCCACCTAGCCACAGCTCCGTCAATTTTATTTTACAAAAAGTATATACAGCCAAGCCTCCACAACAACAACAACAGCAACATCTAATATTATTGGCAACAAAATATTACATATTGTACAAAGCAACGAGCAATGCAATACAAAATTATAAACAACAGTTTTATGAAAAAGTTATTACCAGCTGTACCGGTATGAAGTGAGCGTCAAGATACAAATGTCTCGATATTTAACATTTGTTGTGAACAAGCCTTAAGTTTCTTTTTTTTGTTTGGTTGCTATGACATCTGTCAAACATATTTATGCATACATCAAATCATTGTACAAACAACATCATATTTTTTCATCGTGTTAAATATGTCGAAATTTGCACCAGAAAATGATGATTTGCGGTAATTGCATTAAATTTTGATTTTCATTTGAAGAAAAGTGTGTGCAGAGTCAGTCGCATCCAATGCTTGTAGAGGCATATGGTGATCATGCTCTATTGGAAACAACATGCAAAATATGGTTTCAACGGTTCAAAAGATAAAGATTTTGATGTGAGAAATAATGAACGTGGAAGGCCACCAAAAAGTTTGAAGGCGCCGAATTCCAACCAATATATTGTATTAAGATGACTTTGAATCAAAAGCAAATGGCAGAAATGTTAAATGTTGCACCACAACAAACAATTTCTGACCGTTTAAAAGCTATGGGAAAGATCGAAAAGTGTGGAAAATGGGTGCCACATGAATTGAGTTGAAAGACAGATGGTAAACCGAAAAAACACGTGAGAAATTTTGCTTGCCAAGCACGAAAGAAAATCAGTTTTGCAACGAATTGTTGCACCACGAGCTCTTAAAACCTGATGAAACTGTTAAACTCATCTCTACCGACAACAAATTATTAATTTGAACCAAGCATTGATCGAAAAACGACCAGAATGGTACCCCACCCTCCGCCGTATTCACCAGACTTGGCTCCTTCCGACTACCATTTGTTTTCATCGATAGGACACGCATTGGCTGAGCAGCACTTCGATTCGGATAGGAAGAAGTCGAAAATTGGCTATGTCAGATTGATTTGCCTCAAAAGACGAACAACTCATTGGCTTGGTATTGACAAATTTGCAGAAATGTTGTTGTTGTTGTTGTTGTTGTTGTTGTTGTTGTTGTTGTTGTTGTTGTTGTTGTTGTTGTTGTTGTTGTTGTTGTTGTTGTTGTTGTTGTTGTTGTTGTTGTTGTTGTTGTTGTTGTTGTTGTTGTTGTTGTTGTTGTTGTTGTTGTTGTTGTTGTTGTTGTTGTTGTTGTTGTTGTTGTTGTTGTTGTTGTTGTTGTTGTTGTTGTTGTTGTTGTTGTTGTTGTTGTTGTTGTTGTTGTTGTTGTTGTTGTTGTTGTTGTTGTTGTTGTTGTTGTTGTTGTTGTTGTTGTTGTTGTTGTTGTTGTTGTTGTTGTTGTTGTTGTTGTTGTTGTTGTTGTTGTTGTTGTTGTTGTTGTTGTTGTTGTTGTTGTTGTTGTTGTTGTTGTTGTTGTTGTTGTTGTTGTTGTTGTTGTTGTTGTTGTTGTTGTTGTTGTTGTTGTTGTTGTTGTTGTTGTTGTTGTTGTTGTTGTTGTTGTTGTTGTTGTTGTTGTTGTTGTTGTTGTTGTTGCTGTTGTTGTGTTATTGTGTTCATTATGCAAATGGCCATGAGTTAATATTACATTAATATACCATTCAGACTATGGATTTTTAAAAATATTACGAAATTACTTAAAACGTATCTATTGAATATCATTTGTAGTTTGTAATGGAATAAATTGAGGAATATATGCGGACTTTTTGCAAAAGCCTTTTCATATTTGTTAATAAATTCCTTAAATTTAAATTACATATGGCTTAGTTTATTTACATGTATTTTAAGAAGAACATATAAATATTTTCTTAAACTGTAATATTGTGATTGTTTTCTGTAAAATAAAAGCCGTGGTAATAATATTGAAATGTCTTAGGATTGAAAAATTCAATTAATTAATAAATTTATTAGAGGTAATAGTTTAAAAGTGATCGGATATTAATTAAACTAACTTCGAATTAATTTGAAAAAATATGTTAATGCTCGCCCTTAAGACTACACTTAGCTACTTTTACTATATCGTTATTAAATTCATAGTATTTTAGAACTTGATTGAAACAAACTAGATCACTGAATTTAAATAAACCCAAAACTTTAGAGCAAATAGGTATTTCGTAAATGCAACCCAAGTTATGAACTTCATAACCACTGAAACCTATTTGTTTATTATTCGTAACAAAAATTGAAGTGATTTTAATTACTTTCGAAGACGATTCAAGTAATACAAAATTATTTACATATGGTTTAGTCACTGAGATTTTATAATTATTCATATGTTCCATCTGGGTATATTTTTGATTTGCATTTCATTTGTGTAATAATAATATTTTTTCCAAGTATCCATTATGAACTTGTTCTAATACAAGGTAACCACTTTTAGCCACTTTCTTCACACACTGCAGAAAGGTTTCAAATCTAAGAGCACTATAATTATCTAAGGGTGATTGCATATAGAATAGGATATTCTTTGACAAAATGCTTGAGGAATATTTGAGCGACATGGCTTTTTGTAATGCATTGAATTGGAGTACAAAGTATTCTTATTGCACAGTGAAATAAAACGAAATGATTATAATATTTCGACTGAATTTTGTCCTGTAGAACTATTTCAAGAATATATAAATTTAACAATCGAAGTTCAGTAGCTACGAAGATATTGTAACGGTCGTGCTTCTCTATTAAATTCATTAGGCAGTTGTGGAGCAACTTTCGACACATTAGAACGACATCCGATGTCCCGCTCTTCAATTACTATTACTGTTGTATCATTGTGGTGGGTTTCGAATATTTTCTGCAATTTATTGGTGAATTCCCAATCGGTCCTTTGTTCAAATTCATCACCAGGAAAAGTCATTCTATGTAAAAGATATGTTCCTTTTATTTTACATTTATTTCATCCGTAATATCCTGTGTGTCCTTTAATATTTAAAAGAAATATACGAGCTGGCGCATCAGCAATAATACAAAACTTTTAATCCATTGTCCACAAAATGCAATAAAAATTCATTAATATTTAGTGGTCTAGTATTACCAACTAATAACACGAATTCATATTCAACAACATTCATTAATATCGGAAACATCTCAATAGATGTTTCAGTTTGTCTGGATGTACCACATAAGGGTCGTTTATCTTTAGGTAAACATGGATCATGAATTCGCAAAATTGCTAATAGTTCTTTATGGGCAATGTATTAGTTCAATGAATTTACAGTCTTTACAACATGAGATATACTCGTAGAATAATATTATCTCTGTAGACACATCACCGTTACAAAACTTGCGGTTGAATATAGGAACACATTTTTTTAATTTATTTTTCAATAATTCTAAAAATTAGCCTTTATTGAGCAAAGAGAAAATATTATTCAATATGATTTAATCCCACACTTGGCGTAATTGCGCAGAGTAAAAATAAATGGAATTGTTAATCAACAATTTTAAATTTGATCGGTGTACGAAAAAGTTCCAAATGAACTCAAAATTTAAGGAATATATTTAAAGAAAATTCAAAACGTATATATTCCAAATGTATTTCCTATGAATTAATAAGGAAAAAAGTCCAATAGAATTTTTAATAACGCCAACATTTGTTGCGAATTTTATATTTTTTCAAGGAAAAATTCGCTTAAAATTATATTATTTGCAAAAACGATTTTTCAATTTATTTTCATAAAATTAATTATCTTTTTGAGCTTAATTCTACAAACAAAAAACTAACTAACTTGTGCACGATAACCCAAGATTCATGGCAAACTTTAGTTCCTAACTGTTCTGTAATCACAATATAATGCGCAGTGCAACAGTTCGATGAAACTTCGATACCATATTACAAAATTAAGTAATATTGAGTCATTGCGAATACAGTACAATGTAAGAAACTCAAGGGCCAAACAGTTTGCAATTAACACAATTTTTGACATCAGATAACACATTTTCTGTTATAGAAAAAATAATTCGAAAAATGTTTCCATCGGATAATACCAAAATTTGAAATGTCCAAAATTGTCGAGAAATTTCTCGAGAAAATATTATAGAAATTTAAATATGGCAACACTTTAATTTCATTTAATAAAATATTTAATATTCTTCCATCGCCAGTTCAATTGGCACATTCAAAGTGAACGGACACACATTTTTTGAATCGATAATATTGCGAACGATTAATTTTAATAAATAAATTGGAAATTATTAGGAATAAATTGTTAATTCTAGTAATAATAAAATATGAATAAAGATACAAATAAAATAATTGAAACAGATTTGCCACAAAGTGTTCGTGGTAATATATTAACTAACGAATCCTCATCGTTAAAATGTAGCTATTGTGACAATTATTTTACAACTGCAAAAACTTTAAAATGTCACGAAGAAACGGTACATCCACTGACATGCAAAATTTGTTTAAAAACAGCCACAACTAGAAGTAATTTTAACCAACACATGGCCAACCATGGCGAAAAGAAATATTTATGTTCACATGGAAATTGTGTGAAGATATACGAAGTAAAAGGTGAATTAAACCGACATATGTCATTCCATGGTGAAAGGAAATTTAAATGTACGGAAACGAATTGTGAGAAAACATTTGCAACAAAATGTACATTAAAACAACATATAGCAACCCATGGTGAAAAAAAAATTATTTGTGGGTATGGAAATTGTGTGAAGAAATTCGGAACGAAAGGTGAATTAAACCAACACATGTCAATTCATAGTGAAAAGAAATTTATTTGTGGGTATGGAAATTGTGACAAAAAATTCCCAAGTATAGCCAGTTTAAAGAAACATATGGCAACCCATCGTGAAAAGAAATTTATTTGTGTGTTTGTAAATTGTGAGAAGAAATTAAATACTAAAGACGCGTTAAACCGACATATGGCAACCCATGGTGAAAAGAAATTTAAATGTGCGAAAACGAATTGTGAGAAAACATTTGCAACAGAATATACATTAAAACAACATATGGCAACCCATGGTGAAAGGAAATATTTTTGTGCACATGGAAATTGTGTGAAAAAGTTCGGAACGAAAGGTGAATTAAACCGACATATGGCAACCCATGGTGAAAAGAAAATTATTTGTGTGTTTGTAAATTGTGAGAAGAAATTAAATACTAAAGACGCGTTAAACCGACATATGGCAACCCATGGTGAAAAGAAATTTAAATGTGCGAAAACGAATTGTGAGAAAACATTTGCAACAGAATATACATTAAAACAACATATGGCAACCCATGGTGAAAAGAAATTTATTTGTGGGTATGGAAATTGTGACAAAAAATTCCCAAGTATAGCCAGTTTAAAGAAACATATGGCAACCCATCGTGAAAAGAAATTTATTTGTGTGTTTGTAAATTGTGAGAAGAAATTAAATACTAAAGACGCGTTAAACCGACATATGGCAACCCATGGTGAAAAGAAATTTAAATGTGCGAAAACGAATTGTGAGAAAACATTTGCAACAGAATATACATTAAAACAACATATGGCAACCCATGGTGAAAGGAAATATTTTTGTGCACATGGAAATTGTGTGAAAAAGTTCGGAACGAAAGGTGAATTAAACCGACATATAGCAACCCATGGTGAAAAGAAAATTATTTGTGTGTTTGTAAATTGTGAGAAGAAATTAAATACTAAAGACGCGTTAAACCGACATATGGCAACCCATGGTGAAAAGAAATTTAAATGTGCGAAAACGAATTGTGAGAAAACATTTGCAACAGAATATACATTAAAACAACATATGGCAACCCATGGTGAAAAGAAATTTATTTGTGGGTATGGAAATTGTGACAAAAAATTCCCAAGTATAGCCAGTTTAAAGAAACATATGGCAACCCATGGTGAAAAGAAATTTAAATGTGCGAAAACGAATTGTGAGAAAACATTTGCAACAGAATATACATTAAAACATCATATGGCAACCCATGGTGAAAGGAAATTCAAATGTCCGTATGGAGATTGTGTCCAAAGATTTACAAACAAATGTAATCTTAAAAATCATATGGAAATCCATCGAAATGAGAAGAATTACAAATGTCACAAGTGTTCAAAAGCATTCAATCATCAATCGGCCTTACTTCGACATAATAAAAGATTCCATTCAGAATGTAATGAGTCGACGATCGCAACATCCAGTTATAGTCGAGTCATAAATCCAAGTGCATCAAGCCAAGAGGAAAACAAATAATACATTTCAGAAATGAAATTCAAAAGATTTAAATCCAAAAATTGACGTTTAATTGTTCGAAAAACCACAATTTAAAATAAATATTGACGGAGATCCTATGGAAAATATAAATAATTATTCAATTAAAATTGATTAGTGTCTGACACACGACGACACATTGATTTTGAAATTAATCCTAAACTTTAACCAAAAAATTCATAATTGATTTTGTATAAAAATAAATAAATTTATTTCAAAAATTGTCGAAAATATTTGATTTGTTATTTGAAATATGTGTGAAATATGTTAATTTTATTGTTGCGGTTATGTGGATATTAATGTCTTGGTCATTTCCAAGAATAAGATAAAGAGTAACGTTTCGACTTTTGATCAATCGCATAAAAACCGTATTCGACTTATGTATTTCGAATGTTTCAACAATAACCCCGAATTTGCACACAAGTACTTAAAATATTTGATAATAAGCATTCCTTCTTCGTTCTTCTTCTTCTGTACTGATTCAACTGGAACCTATTTTGAATATGAATCATGTTTCTAAAATTATAGTATAAATCGGAAAACACCCTAAAATACTCACAATTCAACGTCATAATATTTTTATATTTGAAAAATAACAAAACAATTAGTAACTCATAAATATCAATTCATTTTACATATTTTTAATTACGTACTCTTAATAAAACCGAGTCACTGTCATCAGAAACGACTATTAATTTCTTTTTCTTGTTGGTACGATGTCACTTTCGTCACTGACTGGTACTTCATGCGGTTCAGGTTCAATGCCTGATAGATTTGAAACAATTTCAGACCGGTTAGAGTTGGTAATGAAATCTGTAATTACAGATATTAACTTGCATTTCTCGTTAAATTTTTATAATCCTCCACATATTGGATCACAAGTTTATTAATATTTCGCTGGAATTGCAGAGCTTGTTCAACATTCGGATCAATTTGTAGAAATTGGCTACCCAACTTTACAATGCTTCTTGATGTAAATGCACTTGGCTTAGACCCTTCTTCGTTAATATTATCGCCGCTATCAATTGTATTAGTTTCATAATCCGTATTAAGTAAATCAACCTCATTTAGTTCTTCAGCGGCCATTAGTTCTTTAGGTACAGGTGTAATTACAAAATTGTACTCACCTAAACAAATCTTAGAAACATTTCCTTGATTCCATTATTTCCATAGGATTGATTTGGTGACCGTTTAAAAACTAATTATTGAATAATTCATATTTTTGTAATTAAACATCAATTTTTTATAATTAATTTTATTTATAATTTGTCTGATGTAACAATAGTTTTTGCAAAAGTAATAATTTTAATTAATTCCATATTTTATTTAATTATTCATTTTTAAAACATTTTTGTCGTCATTTATATTTCTTTTTAAATTATTAAACAAATTTAAGTCAACCATTAAATTTAAATGTCACAATATTTATATGATTTTCAGAGGTAACGCAGCTGAATCTCAACGAATGCTTGTAGAAGCTTTTGGTGATCATGCTCTATCATTAGCAATATGCAAAAGATGGTTTCAACAATATAGAGACAAAGATTTTGATTTGAGAAATGAAGAACGTGGAAGACCACCAAAAAAGTTTGAAGACAGTGAATTGCAAGCATTGTTGGACGAAGATGATACACAAACTCAAAAACCACTTGCAGAAACCTTAAATGTAGATCAAAAAACAATTTCTAATCGTTTAAAAGCAATGGGAAAGATTCAAAAGTGTGGAAAATGAGTTCCACATGATTTGACTGAAAGGCAACAAGAAAATCGAAAAACTATTTGTGAATTGCACCCGTCAACAATACAAAAGGAAGTCTTTTTTGCATCGAATCGTGACTGGTGATGAAAAGTGGATATATTTTAAGAGTCCTAAACGCTAAAAATTATGGATTACACCAGATAAAGCAGCAACATCGACTGCAAATCAAAACGATTCGGTAAGAAGAGAATGCTTTGTGTTTGGCGGGATTAGGAAGGTGTGGTGTATCATGAACTTCTGAAACCTGGTGAAATTGTTAATACGGTTCGCTACCAACAACAAATAATCGATTTGAACCATGCATTATTAGATAACCGACCAGAATGGACAGAAAGAAAGAAAAAATGTGTTAAGGTAATTTTGCAACATGATAATGCACCAGCACACAAAGCAAAACCACTTCAGGATACGATAAAGTCGCTTGGATGGGAGCTGTTACCACACCCGCCCGATTCACCAGACTTGGCTCCTTCGGACTACCATTTGTTTTCATCGATGGGACATGCTTTGAAAGAACAGCACTTCAAAACATCTGAAGAAGTTGAAAATTGGCTATCTGAATGGTTTTCGTCCAAAGCAACACCATTTTTTCGACGTGGTATACGAAAATTGCCTGAAAGGTGGTTAAAATGTATAGAAAGTTATGGACGTTATTTTGAATAAAATATTTTTGATTTTCCTATTCTAAATAATGTGTTTTTCTTCCTTAAAAAAGGCTCATTTCATACTCCTATACCTGGTACACATATGTAGTCAAAATATCAAATTGGCTGATGCAATAGTTTTTATTTTAGTACTAATATAAATTTCAACCAGTGAACAAAAAAAAACGAAGTAATAATATTGTGTTAAATGCAAAAATATAAAAAAATGAGTGAAATAGTTGACGGTAATTTTGTTGCGTGTGAAAGTGAATCAAAACAACAATTGAATAATGAAAATTTTAATAATGAAAATTAAGTTTTTATAACACTCTTACCACCAGAAATTAAATTGCTGAATTTATAGAGTAATTGGGGATGTGCAGAATTGCACAAAAAATTTGTCGGTAAGTTATTATTAATTTTATTTATTCTATTCCATCAATATTTCATTGAACATTGTTTTTTATTATTTAAGTTTATGTTGTATATTAAATTTTACATTAGATGAGGAAATTAACAACGAAAGATTACAACATTTAAATGAAAACCACCTCCAGGTGAACTACTTTACTCGAAGTACCATAATATAAAATCAAAAAGAACTTTGGAAAGGGATGGTTACGAATTACGAAAAAAAAGAGAAATTCCAATTTGATGAGACTTTAACTGGGACATTTACTGCTGGTAAATTATATATATACAATTAATATTCATTATTTTTAATAACATTATTTACAACATCTTTATTTAGAAGTCAATACAGAATGCACGAAACAATGGTTATCATTAAATATAGAGCCATGGGCTCACGTTTTAGATAAGTGGGAACAAAATAAATATTTTAGAAGGAAATACCTTTAAAAGGAGGAGAATTTATCAAAAATTTTAGAAGATTGGCCACTTTATAAACATTCTGAAACGTATTCATTAGTTAGTATTATTGTTATTCCTATTTCTGAAATACTTAAATTAAATATAACATAATTTTAGATTGAAATAGACTTCGTAACTATTTATGCTGGCAAAGAGTGTTTGCTGTATGGAAAATGGAATGATTTTTATAATAAAATCATACCTATCTATAAAAAAAATATTAAAGACCCAAAAAGCGTGGTTTATTGGAACCATTATTATCTGATGTTACCCTTAAAGAAGGTAATGTTAAAATACAGCTAACACTATATCATATAGGATATTTTATAATGTTATAGAGATGTTTTATTGAATATTAAAAGTCATTTTAGTAAAAAATATTTTTCTCTTTATAGACGCAAAACATATGTTATTTGCATATTTAATAAATGCATTATTAGTTACCACATGCAAAACTTATATATACGTCAAAAGTATTCATAAAAAGAGACTAATTAAATCATCCATTGAAGACAGCCAAAACAAATTTATTGTAAATATTAAATCACTATATGTTTTAAATACAGAAATTGACGAAATTGAAAAAGAATACACAAAAATCAATCAACAATTACAGCCATTAATTATAGCGGTAGGAGTAGATATATTGAATGCAGAACTATTATTTGTTTATTTCAAGCCTATATTATATAAATTTACAAGCTTCATAAAAGCACTCGATTGTTTGTTTAAAGTTTATCAGGTGTTCAACTTTAAATATCCAAAAGAAAATGTATTGACGATGACGTTTATACAGCAATACTTATACGAAATCAATTTAAAGGAAGATTTTCAACATTCAAAAATATTGTCGTTACAAAAAGATTTCACTAATTTAGATTTATAAGGCAATTAACTTTTTTTATCAAACCAAAATAATGGAATGTTTTAAATGTACAAAGAAAATTAATTAAAATATATAAGATAAAATTTTTGCAGACACATCAAGGTGGGAGTACCTCAGGGAAGTGTACTTGGACCAATACTTTATTTATTGTATACTAGTGATCTTCCACTGATGGAAAACAACTTGATAGCAACATTTGCTGATGATACTGCCATCCTGGCTGTTGGAGACACTAACGAAGAAACAACCGCGAAACTGCAGGTGGCTATTACACAAATAGATAACTGGACCAAAAAATGGAGAATGAAACTAAACGAAACAAAGTCGGTTCACGTAGACTTCACAAATAAAAGGATTGTATATAGGTCTATATTTATTGGCAATCTGCAAATACCATATTCCAATTCAGCCAAGTATCTGGGCATGACTTTAGATGCTAAATTGCGTTGGAAAACACATGTGAAGAAGAAAAGAGATGAACTGGATATACGTTATAGACAAATGTATTGGCTAATAGGAAAAACGTCTTCTTTGACAATAGAAAATAAATTATTGCTCTACAGGCAAATTCTAAAACCTATTTGGACATATGGTGTGCAACTTTGGGGGTGCACCAAACAAAGTAATATAAATATAATACAACGATTCCAGAATAAGGTGCTCAGAAATATTGTGGATGCACCTTGGTACATTAACAACAAAAACCTACATAGGGATCTAGAAATAGATAATGTAGTGGACGAAATTAAAAACATGGCACAGGGTCACGAAAGGAGACTACGGGCACATGTGAATATTGAGGCTTACAGGTTAATAGGCAACTCAAATATAACAAGACGTCTCAAAAGGATAAAACCGTTTGAATTGGCATAATACTCTAATCGAACAAAACTAAAATGAATCGCTGGATAAACTTTTAGTATCCTAAACAAATCAACAAAATAAAATTGCTTATTAGTCTTTAGACTAGATTGTAATAGTTAGTAGTATTGACATTCAAATATGGATGCTCATGCCCTTGGGAGGTTTTTTAGTGGATTCGAGTTCCACACTACCACCAGGATAACGCGCGCGTTCCTCGTGGTGTCTATTGAGATTTTTACCTACCCATGCAATGTAAGAATTGTTTAAGTATATAATATAAGTATATTTATTAATTTTATAAATATATTTCTGAAAACAATAAACCACATTTCTTGAATTTACAAAACTCATCGTTAATTTTACAAAATATAAATATAATTTTAACAAATTGTAACAAATTTGTAAAAACAATTTTTAGTTAAATTAACCTGTATTTTCATTGATTTTATTGAACTTTTTCCTGAGTGTGGATATAACAGCTTTCCACAAGAAACTAGGTGGCTCGGAGACAATTTAATGAAGGGAAAAGGATAGACGTTTAAATGAAGACATTACACATTTTATTAAAATCAGTTAAAACTTACGAATGGATACCTTCACAATTGGATCCAAGTCAACCAGTTGAACACACATTAATCCATAGTCGGTACCAATTTCGATAGTGGGTCAAACTGAAAGAAATAGTCGCAATAGCTGTTTTTTTTATTCAAATATACATTTAATGAAATAAAATTTTTGGTATAATTTTCGTAAAATACATTTCCGAGAAAATACTTTCAATTGTCCTCTAACGAATAATAATTCGTTTAACATTTTAATTTATATTTTGAAATTTCATTTATATTTTCAAATGGTTTCTCGTCAAAATTTCATAATTGTCTTTAAATTGATGTCAGTGGGATTTCTTAATCACTGACAACGAGTTTTTGATTGCATAAAATTATATCTTGATAAATTCTATTTGTCTTTGCTGCTGATGAGTGCGAATGAATATTATTAATTGCTGTCTTCATGTTCATCTTTAACAATATCTATTGTGGAATGTAGTTCACCATCGTCTTGTTGTTCCAATTGAATTAAAATATCATCGTTTGTTTCGTTGTTATCATTTAATTCTTGTTTAATTTCAATTTTATTTCCTTTAATGTTAACATAAATTAAATCCAGCTCTGGTTTCAGTTTCCAAAATTCTTGAGAAAACATTTGCAACAGAATATACATTAAAACAACATATGGCAACCCATGGTGAAAGGAAATATTTTTGTGCACATGGAAATTGTGTGAAAAAGTTCGGAACGAAAGGTGAATTAAACCGACATATGGCAACCCATGGTGAAAAGAAAATTATTTGTGTGTTTGTAAATTGTGAGAAGAAATTAAATACTAAAGACGCGTTAAACCGACATATGGCAACCCATGGTGAAAAGAAATTTAAATGTGCGAAAACGAATTGTGAGAAAACATTTGCAACAGAATATACATTAAAACAACATATGGCAACCCATGGTGAAAAGAAATTTATTTGTGGGTATGGAAATTGTGACAAAAAATTCCCAAGTATAGCCAGTTTAAAGAAACATATGGCAACCCATCGTGAAAAGAAATTTATTTGTGTGTTTGTAAATTGTGAGAAGAAATTAAATACTAAAGACGCGTTAAACCGACATATGGCAACCCATGGTGAAAAGAAATTTAAATGTGCGAAAACGAATTGTGAGAAAACATTTGCAACAGAATATACATTAAAACAACATATGGCAACCCATGGTGAAAGGAAATATTTTTGTGCACATGGAAATTGTGTGAAAAAGTTCGGAACGAAAGGTGAATTAAACCGACATATAGCAACCCATGGTGAAAAGAAAATTATTTGTGTGTTTGTAAATTGTGAGAAGAAATTAAATACTAAAGACGCGTTAAACCGACATATGGCAACCCATGGTGAAAAGAAATTTAAATGTGCGAAAACGAATTGTGAGAAAACATTTGCAACAGAATATACATTAAAACAACATATGGCAACCCATGGTGAAAAGAAATTTATTTGTGGGTATGGAAATTGTGACAAAAAATTCCCAAGTATAGCCAGTTTAAAGAAACATATGGCAACCCATGGTGAAAAGAAATTTAAATGTGCGAAAACGAATTGTGAGAAAACATTTGCAACAGAATATACATTAAAACATCATATGGCAACCCATGGTGAAAGGAAATTCAAATGTCCGTATGGAGATTGTGTCCAAAGATTTACAAACAAATGTAATCTTAAAAATCATATGGAAATCCATCGAAATGAGAAGAATTACAAATGTCACAAGTGTTCAAAAGCATTCAATCATCAATCGGCCTTACTTCGACATAATAAAAGATTCCATTCAGAATGTAATGAGTCGACGATCGCAACATCCAGTTATAGTCGAGTCATAAATCCAAGTGCATCAAGCCAAGAGGAAAACAAATAATACATTTCAGAAATGAAATTCAAAAGATTTAAATCCAAAAATTGACGTTTAATTGTTCGAAAAACCACAATTTAAAATAAATATTGACGGAGATCCTATGGAAAATATAAATAATTATTCAATTAAAATTGATTAGTGTCTGACACACGACGACACATTGATTTTGAAATTAATCCTAAACTTTAACCAAAAAATTCATAATTGATTTTGTATAAAAATAAATAAATTTATTTCAAAAATTGTCGAAAATATTTGATTTGTTATTTGAAATATGTGTGAAATATGTTAATTTTATTGTTGCGGTTGTGTGGATATTAATGTCTTGGTCATTTCCAAGAATAAGATAAAGAGTAACGTTTCGACTTTTGATCAATCGCATAAAAACCGTATTCGACTTATGTATTTCGAATGTTTCAACAATAACCCCGAATTTGCACACAAGTACTTAAAATATTTGATAATAAGCATTCCTTCTTCGTTCTTCTTCTTCTGTACTGATTCAACTGGAACCTATTTTGAATATGAATCATGTTTCTAAAATTATAGTATAAATCGGAAAACACCCTAAAATACTCACAATTCAACGTCATAATATTTTTATATTTGAAAAATAACAAAACAATTAGTAACTCATAAATATCAATTCATTTTACATATTTTTAATTACGTACTCTTAATAAAACCGAGTCACTGTCATCAGAAACGACTATTAATTTCTTTTTCTTGTTGGTACGATGTCACTTTCGTCACTGACTGGTACTTCATGCGGTTCAGGTTCAATGCCTGATAGATTTGAAACAATTTCAGACCGGTTAGAGTTGGTAATGAAATCTGTAATTACAGATATTAACTTGCATTTCTCGTTAAATTTTTATAATCCTCCACATATTGGATCACAAGTTTATTAATATTTCGCTGGAATTGCAGAGCTTGTTCAACATTCGGATCAATTTGTAGAAATTGGCTACCCAACTTTACAATGCTTCTTGATGTAAATGCACTTGGCTTAGACCCTTCTTCGTTAATATTATCGCCGCTATCAATTGTATTAGTTTCATAATCCGTATTAAGTAAATCAACCTCATTTAGTTCTTCAGCGGCCATTAGTTCTTTAGGTACAGGTGTAATTACAAAATTGTACTCACCTAAACAAATCTTAGAAACATTTCCTTGATTCCATTATTTCCATAGGATTGATTTGGTGACCGTTTAAAAACTAATTATTGAATAATTCATATTTTTGTAATTAAACATCAATTTTTTATAATTAATTTTATTTATAATTTGTCTGATGTAACAATAGTTTTTGCAAAAGTAATAATTTTAATTAATTCCATATTTTATTTAATTATTCATTTTTAAAACATTTTTGTCGTCATTTATATTTCTTTTTAAATTATTAAACAAATTTAAGTCAACCATTAAATTTAAATGTCACAATATTTATATGATTTTCAGAGGTAACGCAGCTGAATCTCAACGAATGCTTGTAGAAGCTTTTGGTGATCATGCTCTATCATTAGCAATATGCAAAAGATGGTTTCAACAATATAGAGACAAAGATTTTGATTTGAGAAATGAAGAACGTGGAAGACCACCAAAAAAGTTTGAAGACAGTGAATTGCAAGCATTGTTGGACGAAGATGATACACAAACTCAAAAACCACTTGCAGAAACCTTAAATGTAGATCAAAAAACAATTTCTAATCGTTTAAAAGCAATGGGAAAGATTCAAAAGTGTGGAAAATGAGTTCCACATGATTTGACTGAAAGGCAACAAGAAAATCGAAAAACTATTTGTGAATTGCACCCGTCAACAATACAAAAGGAAGTCTTTTTTGCATCGAATCGTGACTGGTGATGAAAAGTGGATATATTTTAAGAGTCCTAAACGCTAAAAATTATGGATTACACCAGATAAAGCAGCAACATCGACTGCAAATCAAAACGATTCGGTAAGAAGAGAATGCTTTGTGTTTGGCGGGATTAGGAAGGTGTGGTGTATCATGAACTTCTGAAACCTGGTGAAATTGTTAATACGGTTCGCTACCAACAACAAATAATCGATTTGAACCATGCATTATTAGATAACCGACCAGAATGGACAGAAAGAAAGAAAAAATGTGTTAAGGTAATTTTGCAACATGATAATGCACCAGCACACAAAGCAAAACCACTTCAGGATACGATAAAGTCGCTTGGATGGGAGCTGTTACCACACCCGCCCGATTCACCAGACTTGGCTCCTTCGGACTACCATTTGTTTTCATCGATGGGACATGCTTTGAAAGAACAGCACTTCAAAACATCTGAAGAAGTTGAAAATTGGCTATCTGAATGGTTTTCGTCCAAAGCAACACCATTTTTTCGACGTGGTATACGAAAATTGCCTGAAAGGTGGTTAAAATGTATAGAAAGTTATGGACGTTATTTTGAATAAAATATTTTTGATTTTCCTATTCTAAATAATGTGTTTTTCTTCCTTAAAAAAGGCTCATTTCATACTCCTATACCTGGTACACATATGTAGTCAAAATATCAAATTGGCTGATGCAATAGTTTTTATTTTAGTACTAATATAAATTTCAACCAGTGAACAAAAAAAAACGAAGTAATAATATTGTGTTAAATGCAAAAATATAAAAAAATGAGTGAAATAGTTGACGGTAATTTTGTTGCGTGTGAAAGTGAATCAAAACAACAATTGAATAATGAAAATTTTAATAATGAAAATTAAGTTTTTATAACACTCTTACCACCAGAAATTAAATTGCTGAATTTATAGAGTAATTGGGGATGTGCAGAATTGCACAAAAAATTTGTCGGTAAGTTATTATTAATTTTATTTATTCTATTCCATCAATATTTCATTGAACATTGTTTTTTATTATTTAAGTTTATGTTGTATATTAAATTTTACATTAGATGAGGAAATTAACAACGAAAGATTACAACATTTAAATGAAAACCACCTCCAGGTGAACTACTTTACTCGAAGTACCATAATATAAAATCAAAAAGAACTTTGGAAAGGGATGGTTACGAATTACGAAAAAAAAGAGAAATTCCAATTTGATGAGACTTTAACTGGGACATTTACTGCTGGTAAATTATATATATACAATTAATATTCATTATTTTTAATAACATTATTTACAACATCTTTATTTAGAAGTCAATACAGAATGCACGAAACAATGGTTATCATTAAATATAGAGCCATGGGCTCACGTTTTAGATAAGTGGGAACAAAATAAATATTTTAGAAGGAAATACCTTTAAAAGGAGGAGAATTTATCAAAAATTTTAGAAGATTGGCCACTTTATAAACATTCTGAAACGTATTCATTAGTTAGTATTATTGTTATTCCTATTTCTGAAATACTTAAATTAAATATAACATAATTTTAGATTGAAATAGACTTCGTAACTATTTATGCTGGCAAAGAGTGTTTGCTGTATGGAAAATGGAATGATTTTTATAATAAAATCATACCTATCTATAAAAAAAATATTAAAGACCCAAAAAGCGTGGTTTATTGGAACCATTATTATCTGATGTTACCCTTAAAGAAGGTAATGTTAAAATACAGCTAACACTATATCATATAGGATATTTTATAATGTTATAGAGATGTTTTATTGAATATTAAAAGTCATTTTAGTAAAAAATATTTTTCTCTTTATAGACGCAAAACATATGTTATTTGCATATTTAATAAATGCATTATTAGTTACCACATGCAAAACTTATATATACGTCAAAAGTATTCATAAAAAGAGACTAATTAAATCATCCATTGAAGACAGCCAAAACAAATTTATTGTAAATATTAAATCACTATATGTTTTAAATACAGAAATTGACGAAATTGAAAAAGAATACACAAAAATCAATCAACAATTACAGCCATTAATTATAGCGGTAGGAGTAGATATATTGAATGCAGAACTATTATTTGTTTATTTCAAGCCTATATTATATAAATTTACAAGCTTCATAAAAGCACTCGATTGTTTGTTTAAAGTTTATCAGGTGTTCAACTTTAAATATCCAAAAGAAAATGTATTGACGATGACGTTTATACAGCAATACTTATACGAAATCAATTTAAAGGAAGATTTTCAACATTCAAAAATATTGTCGTTACAAAAAGATTTCACTAATTTAGATTTATAAGGCAATTAACTTTTTTTATCAAACCAAAATAATGGAATGTTTTAAATGTACAAAGAAAATTAATTAAAATATATAAGATAAAATTTTTGCAGACACATCAAGGTGGGAGTACCTCAGGGAAGTGTACTTGGACCAATACTTTATTTATTGTATACTAGTGATCTTCCACTGATGGAAAACAACTTGATAGCAACATTTGCTGATGATACTGCCATCCTGGCTGTTGGAGACACTAACGAAGAAACAACCGCGAAACTGCAGGTGGCTATTACACAAATAGATAACTGGACCAAAAAATGGAGAATGAAACTAAACGAAACAAAGTCGGTTCACGTAGACTTCACAAATAAAAGGATTGTATATAGGTCTATATTTATTGGCAATCTGCAAATACCATATTCCAATTCAGCCAAGTATCTGGGCATGACTTTAGATGCTAAATTGCGTTGGAAAACACATGTGAAGAAGAAAAGAGATGAACTGGATATACGTTATAGACAAATGTATTGGCTAATAGGAAAAACGTCTTCTTTGACAATAGAAAATAAATTATTGCTCTACAGGCAAATTCTAAAACCTATTTGGACATATGGTGTGCAACTTTGGGGGTGCACCAAACAAAGTAATATAAATATAATACAACGATTCCAGAATAAGGTGCTCAGAAATATTGTGGATGCACCTTGGTACATTAACAACAAAAACCTACATAGGGATCTAGAAATAGATAATGTAGTGGACGAAATTAAAAACATGGCACAGGGTCACGAAAGGAGACTACGGGCACATGTGAATATTGAGGCTTACAGGTTAATAGGCAACTCAAATATAACAAGACGTCTCAAAAGGATAAAACCGTTTGAATTGGCATAATACTCTAATCGAACAAAACTAAAATGAATCGCTGGATAAACTTTTAGTATCCTAAACAAATCAACAAAATAAAATTGCTTATTAGTCTTTAGACTAGATTGTAATAGTTAGTAGTATTGACATTCAAATATGGATGCTCATGCCCTTGGGAGGTTTTTTAGTGGATTCGAGTTCCACACTACCACCAGGATAACGCGCGCGTTCCTCGTGGTGTCTATTGAGATTTTTACCTACCCATGCAATGTAAGAATTGTTTAAGTATATAATATAAGTATATTTATTAATTTTATAAATATATTTCTGAAAACAATAAACCACATTTCTTGAATTTACAAAACTCATCGTTAATTTTACAAAATATAAATATAATTTTAACAAATTGTAACAAATTTGTAAAAACAATTTTTAGTTAAATTAACCTGTATTTTCATTGATTTTATTGAACTTTTTCCTGAGTGTGGATATAACAGCTTTCCACAAGAAACTAGGTGGCTCGGAGACAATTTAATGAAGGGAAAAGGATAGACGTTTAAATGAAGACATTACACATTTTATTAAAATCAGTTAAAACTTACGAATGGATACCTTCACAATTGGATCCAAGTCAACCAGTTGAACACACATTAATCCATAGTCGGTACCAATTTCGATAGTGGGTCAAACTGAAAGAAATAGTCGCAATAGCTGTTTTTTTTATTCAAATATACATTTAATGAAATAAAATTTTTGGTATAATTTTCGTAAAATACATTTCCGAGAAAATACTTTCAATTGTCCTCTAACGAATAATAATTCGTTTAACATTTTAATTTATATTTTGAAATTTCATTTATATTTTCAAATGGTTTCTCGTCAAAATTTCATAATTGTCTTTAAATTGATGTCAGTGGGATTTCTTAATCACTGACAACGAGTTTTTGATTGCATAAAATTATATCTTGATAAATTCTATTTGTCTTTGCTGCTGATGAGTGCGAATGAATATTATTAATTGCTGTCTTCATGTTCATCTTTAACAATATCTATTGTGGAATGTAGTTCACCATCGTCTTGTTGTTCCAATTGAATTAAAATATCATCGTTTGTTTCGTTGTTATCATTTAATTCTTGTTTAATTTCAATTTTATTTCCTTTAATGTTAACATAAATTAAATCCAGCTCTGGTTTCAGTTTCCAAAATTCTTCTTCCAATTTATTATCTGATTGCTTCGCAGTGACTTGTTGATGCGATTCACCATGAACAGAAACATTTTCAATTCTATCGAAATAAGCACTTATGTTCGGTTCAATGATAATTTCTTGAATTTCATTGATATTGTTATCTTCAATTTGTAATATCGACGATTCATTTGATGGTGTTTGGTTTTCTTTTGGTGCAACTTCTGAACTTTTACAATTTATTTCGTGTCTGGTTAGATAACGAAAATGTGCAAATAATTTAGAGCATACGGGGCATTTATATTTTTTATTATGTATTTTCAAATGTTGATTTAAATCCTTTGAAGACAGGAATACCTTCCGGCATACGGTACATTTAAATGGTGTGTTTCCATTATGTTCGAACATATGAACTTTTAATTTGCCTAAATTGATGAATTTACTTAAACAAATATCACATTGACTTTCTTTATTTTTATTATGTGTTTTTTTATGACTGTTTAATGTTGATGTCTGTGCAAATCCTTTCCTACAAATATCAAATTTATACGCTTTGTCATCTGTGTGTAATAATTTATGAATTTTTAAGTGATCCTGTCGTTTAAATACGCTAGAACAAATATCACATTTAAATGGTTTTTCATCGGTATGTGTTTTCATATGTTTTTTTAAATTTGACACATTTGAATTAGTTTTGGAGCAAATATTGCATTTAACTTTATGTTTCTCTTTGTGAGATTTTAAATCACTTACAGTTGCAAAAATGTTCATACAATAGGAGCATTTAAATATTTTTTTATCATTTGAAGAATTTTTCTTCTCGCTACTTCCCCTTGGTTTAGAATCACCCATTTTTATTATGTTTTTTAATTAAGAAAGTTAATAGTAAATATTAAAAATTAAATAAATTTCGAATATTCGAGTAATTTTTAAACTGTTTTGTTGAAATCGAATAACGTCCATTCACTTTGAAAATCGTAATTGAACTAATTCGCCATTCGGAAATATTACGAAAATTGTTGATTAAATCAAACTTAAAAGTATTGCCACATTTAAATAATAGGAAAAATTTTTTTAGAAATGTCTTGAACTTTCTTAACGAATAAATTGACACTTTAAAAAGTAGAGAAAAAGTATTACACTCTATTAGATTACGCATGGGGATAACAATCCCTCTGAAGAATTTACGTTAGATAAAGTCGATGGAGGAATTCTTCAACTTTTTACAATCATATTTGCAACGGATATAATCAACAACCGTTTATGTGCAAAAACAGAGATGGTCAGATTATGGCGCATGAGGAAAGGTGTCTCGAAAGATGGGCCGAGTACTTTAAAAACCTATTAAATGTGAACAAGCCAGTGAATACTGTGGAAGATGTGTAATTTCAAACTACCCAGCCATAATAAATATTGATAAACACTAAACGATTTTTATAAATTCGGGTCAATTATTAGCGTATGCTGATGATATAGATACAATGACTCGGAATATGATAACTATGAAGGATGCATTCGAATCGTTACAAAAGGAGGCATTGGGTTTAGGTTTCAAAGTGAATTCAGACAAAACGAAATATATGGTGGTAACGAATTCATCTATAATTCGAGATCAAACTCTTAATATTGGAGAATACAATTTTGAAATAGTCTAGAAAATGATATTGAAGAGGAAATTCGCCGAAGGGTAGCAACTGGAAACAGATGTTATTACGGGCTAAAAAAACAATTCCAATCAAAAACGTTACAACGAGATCTTAAGTGCAATCTATATACAACATTAATACGACCAATATTAACGTATGGATCGCAGGCTTGTTGCCGGACACAGAACCAGAACAGAATGGTTGGAGGCGAAGATACAATTTTGAATTAGACAAGTTGTACGTTCAACCAAATATTAATTAATTAATTTTTTACATTCATTTCAATATTTTTTATTATAAAATTATTCATATTAAATTTGTTCTTCAATATTTGATTTGCACAGTTCTAAGCCCAAATCTTTCAAGAACTTTCGTCGTCTATCTCTAGATGTTCCATGTAGATGACGAATGCTGCCAAAGCTGACACATCGATGATATTAAAAAATAATGACAATGGCCAACGATAGCAGAGGATTAGATGGCATATATTGTGTGAAACATGTTCCAAATGTCTCCGCAGCTCTTGCGGCTGCCGTATCTGTTGTCAAGCGTTGAGGACGAGTAATAGCGTTGTCAAAAGGCAAATGATCAGGTTTCCATAATTCAGTAAAATGCTCTTTATTGGATTTGTGCACACCACAAAATTAAAATACCAACAAATGCATCAAGTTCTTGTTCAATGAATGGTTTGAATGTTTTAGCTTAGGTTGTTTGTTCACATGAGTATACTTTTCAATATTCATGCTGTTATAAGCATCTGAGAACTTTCGCGCTTTTCTATTAGTTTCTCGTAATATAACATCACACATTTCCAATATTTTGAACTCATATGTAGCTGTAAAAGTTTGCTGTAATTTGCTGTACCATCACGTTGACGAATGATATTCGAAGCATGTGTTTGAGTTTGAAAAAATGGTGTTGAATTCCAACATGTACCATCTTTACCAGTAAATTCTTTAGATTGTTCAATTTCAATAATGTTATCTGATTCGTATACATGTTCTTCAAATTTCATATCTCCCTCAAGTTCTATATCTGATGCTCCATCATTAATGTTTTCAACCTGAGGAATGTATTCATTTTCATTAGCGATGTTGGCCTTAATACCTTGATCAATTGGAGGTGAGCCAGTTGCAGAGAAATAAAATTCTAATTGCACTCGATAACTATAGACAGAGATTAAAATCAAGCAACCGAAAATGATGACCACATCTTTGGCTTTAGAATGTGTGCAAAATCTAAACCAGGTTACAATAAGAAATGGCTCCACCTGGTTCGAGTTCGGGGATACATCATACATTGGGAACGATGGAAATAAAAAAATAGTCTTCATTGATAAGCAAATGGTGGGATATATAAACGAGAAATGGATTTTGGAAGAACATCAGAAACGTTGCGGTACAACATGAGTTGAAGTAGGCAATCTAAATTAGTTAGTTAATTAGATTTTCTAAACAACAATAACACCAGGATGGTTTTAAACATGGTGCGAGAAGCTTTTACGAAATTGGTGTCAATTGTCACAAGGCGAAGTGATACTTGTAGACTGTGCATGGAAAACGAGGCGACTGCCGCACATATCGTGTGTCAATACCCGGCTTTAAGAAGTAGAGAATTGAATGTTATTCGATTTCTTCTGCTTTAGGAAGCAGATATATTTCGGTTGAACTTACAAACAGATGTTTGTTATCACGACTACTAAACAGATCAATTTACTAGATAGGAGGCCGAAAGGTAGCCCTATTGGTGGGCTGGTTCTATATCCAATGAAATATTTAAATAATAAAATTATGACAGTGTTAGGAACCATTCTAAATTCTGTCGCTGTGATGATATAGTAAAAACTGAGGATATTGCTGAAAGCGACATAAAAAGTAGAATACGGAAAGTAGTTCAGTTGCTAAATAATATGTGCAGTTAATCTCGATGAACCCTTAGTGTTCGATAGCAATTGGAAAACATTAATAATGGCTCGCTTTGGACAAATTGCAAACAAAATATTCAAAAAATTTATATGAGTAGGATTGTGATGGACATAACAACGGAATATTTGCGGTGGAATTCACAGTGCAGGAGGTGGGTGGACAGAAAAAGGGTTAAATGGCATAGAGGTGAAAATGGAGTAAGTTGGTGACTTTTTATCTATGCTTTGGATAATTTTTAAAATAAACTTTTATTATTTAATATTTTGTAAAATAAATTGAATAATTAATACATTTTTTTCGTTGAATATTGAAATAATATCACGGTGTCAATTTAATTTTATATTTATTCAAATACGTTTCATTTAGATAATCGATTGGTTTTTCGTCAAATTTTACTTTTTCTTAAATTACGTCATGTTCAAATAGACTTTCGTTCATGTTTTTCATTAATTGGTTGGTTTTCAACTTGCCCTACATCGAATTCAGTTTCATTTTCATTTATATTGTCTACATTGTCTATTTCTTGAACCACTACTGAACTACTACTATTCGGTGCGGACATAATAGAGTCAATATATTCTGAATGCTTTGTCTTCATGTGATACTTTATAGAAGTTGAAAAATTGAATGCTTCTGTACACCTTAGACATTTATATTTCTTCTCATTTTAATTATTTTAGTATTATAATATATTTTTAATTATTTTATCATATCATAGCAACACGTACAAGAAGCTGCAACGGAATAAAATTAAATTGAAATATAAGGAAACTAACTAAAATATAATGGTTAAAAATGTGTACGAGAAACTATTGTACATCATGTACTAGTTTTCTCAAATATTAACCAAATTAATATTTTATGGTTTTAAACGGTTTCTTTTTCTCTAACAAATCATATCCCTCATATTATATTATATAATTTTTGTCACTTTACGGTCTAGCTTTCTAGGAAGAACAATATTAAAAAAGTCAAGTTCAATAAAAAAGGTGTTAGTGTTTTAAATTATTATTAACGTTGCTGAGTTCGGCAATTTAACTTTTCTTCAATAATTATATAGAATAAAGTGAAATTAAATAAAAAGAATTAAATTTATAAATTGTTTTAAGTTACTATAAGACAACCAACTTATTGGAACCGCAGCATTTGGTCCTTCGAGCCGGATATGGCAGAAATTAATTAATTAACATTGGCTTCAACTACAAGTTCGCTTTTAAAATTTTATTAATTGAAAAATTCAGATATAATTCATCCTTCTACTGGACAATTATACTTTTGCAGCCAGTAAGTTAAAATCTTGCCAACTATCACTTCCCATAATCCCGTTCTTTTGATTTCATTTTTTTTATTATATTTAATCTCTCATTTTGTGTGTAATTGTTTTTCTCGTTTATAAATTACGTAAGTGAAATTTGGTTTCTTTTTCGATTTTTCCAGACTTTCTATAATAATTAATTATTTCAAGTTCAAGTGCCAATAATATCCATTTATTGAGTTCAGTTTGCTTAAAATAAAAAACCTTTCCAGACATATTCAATCGTCAAAAGCTATCAAAAGAAATTCCAATATAAAAATCAGTGTGACCAAGTTACTATTTTTTTCTACTTCACAGAAAATATTTATACTTTTTAAAGAAGTGTATAAAACATGATTTTATTAATTATGTGTTTAGAAATAACTAACATTTTAATATTATTATCATTAGAAATAAAAACGAATCTCCATAAAATTATTAAATATGTGGAAATAGTTTTACATTTCATTAAAATAATAGTTTCGACGCTTCTGAAATTGAAACTAACTAAGTGAAGTTTCTTAAATGGATCAGCAATAAAATTTATTTTTTCAATAATTAATAACAAATACAAAATGAACATAAAAGTAAAATGGAAGGTAATGTAAGTAAAACGTCGTTATATGTGGATACATTAAGGGACAGCGAAGAACTAAGATGCAACAAATTTTCATCTGAAAGATATTGGTTGCAACTAAGTAATAATTTAATTTGTTGTGGAAGCGGTCCGGTTTTGGTACCCAAAGAATGGAGGGAACGTTTCCGTTGGCGGAAAAATTATGTCCGAAAATCAGGACGTGATGATTTGATTCATAAAAGGGCTACAGGTGGAAGCGAGCCGAGACTTAAAACTTGGAGCGCTATAGGAGAACGGGCGCTTAGTTTGCTTGGACGGGTAACGGTAACAGGGACATCTAATTGTAGCGTTACTGCAGGTACCATTATAAAATATTTTAATTTAATTCTGTAGAAAGATTAATCAAACAATTTTTTGGTTGGTTTTACATCTAGCAATAATAATAACAATAATAATAACAATAACAATAACAATAACAATAACAATAATAATAATAATAATAATATTAATGATAATGACGATATTACTACTAACAACAACAATAATGACACTAAAGGTTGAAAGGTCGCAACCTTTCTACCTCAGACATCATTAACAGATTTGAAAGATCAGTAGAAACACGATCTGTTGATTTAAATACATTTGCAGACTCAATAAAAACTGTTGCAGACATATTCAAAAATTCATTGGCGGACTACGTCCGAATTAAAAATATTGAGATTGACGTAAAAAGGAGAGAACTAGAGTTAGAGGAAAGAAAGATTAATGTAAGACAACGGCAACTTGAAAATAATAATAATAATTCTGGTAATTATAATTTTTAGATTAATAATATTGTTGAATATAACTTTAACGTAAATTACGTGCCTGATTTGTACCTGGGGAGAATTAGAATTAGTTATGCAATGTCAAAAATGCATAAATAATGTAGGCTGCCTTTGCTGGATGATAATTGATAATGAAGTTCGCGGTGCCCTAAACAGCATCGAAACACTCCCTTAAGTAAGCCATTCGTTCTTTCAATGATATTGAGAGCCTTTTTATGTAAACTGTTATATCTTGTATGTATTGCGTCTAAATTACCATCCGTCAAAGGCGTGAAAATCCATGGGTCAAGTGTATAACCTGAATCTCCTGCATAAATGATAATCAACAATAATTTCGATTTGTATTTTAAGGTTTATTTTTTAACTATAAAACTTACATACCAATTAAATGTGTTGCATGGTCATCATTTTCATAATTTGATGAATGGAAAATGGCACTATCATGCACAGATCCAGGAAACCGAGCATCTGCAGCTAAGATTCTTTGATCTGCACTGCACACCTAAAACAATTATATTTATTATTATTAATTAAAAAGTGAATCAAATTTATAGATGCAATTACTAAATGCGTCGTAATTAATGTAACCACCAAATTAATGTAGCGACTGACGCTGGACTGACTAAGGGCTAAGGTAACTAGGTAAAACTATATATTTTAAATTTTATTTATTTGTTGATTAGTTTAAAATACAACTTACTTTTATATAAAATAGAATTCCAGTACGCAATGGTTCTGAGTTTTTTCTATATGACTTTCCAATTCATCAATTATGTCCTTAGCCAGTACTTTAGCTAAGCGAAACATCTGACGGAATATTTCATCTAACACTAGGAAAGGATTATTTTTATCCCTTAAATTTCTCAATATTCTTCTGCGATCACTAACATAAAAATAATAAAATAATATTAAACCCATTGATGATGCAATTTTTACTTGTTTCGCTCCAATAAATTTGCAATCACATCACGACAATTCCAAAAATATCTGTGTTGTCCATATTTTTGTTTTGATATTTATTATTTGTCAAATATAATTAATTATCTTTTATAATATTTTGACGTTTCATTATTATTATTATAATTATAATTATTAATAGAATTGTTATTAATATTATTTTTTATCACAAATCGCAATACGAACTTTTTTCTTTGAATAATTATATTTATTTACACTCACCTAACAAGTTATTGTACTTTCACAAAAAAAAATTCAAAAGTAACCTCAAAAATATTAATAGTACAAAAAAACAACAAAAACACGAGACACGACGATGCGTAATACGAAATTTGAAATTTGATTGGAAAATGAAAAATTGGTTTGAGAATGGTGGAGAATACCATTTTGTATCCTCGGTCGTTAAATTTAGTGAGGTTAAATTTTAGTTATCAACGAGGCAAAAATTTGCTGTGAATTGCTCCCAATATATACTTATATGTAATTCATGCGTCGCTTATATACTAATTAGTACCTTAAGTAATCAATTTATCGGTTTTCGGTTTATATATTGTCTGAAACAAAATTAGTAGCCTTGAAGTAGTTTATAATAAAAGAAATTGCAAATCTATGGAATGTTTTTGATCAAGTTCAAACTGATTTGGAATTCTTAAATGCCCAGGATTCGGACAACGCAAATTCTGAACGAGGCACCTTTGAGGAATCTTACTTCCATGCAATGGCTTTATTTGAAATATTTTCGAGTATTTTATCACCTGGTCAGATAAACCAAACTCTAAATACTAGTTTTGTATCTGATGGTGAAGACTTTGTTTCTGCGCGACGTAATTTATAAATTAAATTACCGCAATTGGAGTTTCCAAATTTTAATCGTCAATATGATAAGTGGATGTGTTTCCACAACACTTTCGTTTCACTAATACAATACATAATAACGCCGATCTAACATTGATTCAGAAATTCCAGTATCACAAGTCCGCTCTCAAGGGCGATGCTGCAAATATCATTGAATCAATTGATATTACGGCCGATAAATATATATTAGCATGGCGACTACTAAGCGATCGCCATCAAAATACTTCCGTAATCATTAAAAATCATTTACGTGATCTCTTCAAACTTCCGGTAGTAAGCCAAACTGATCGTCAATCTCTTCGAAAACTCATGGATGATACTCAGAGACACTTACGCTGCCTTAAGAATTTGAACCAACCCACTGAGCACTGGGATCTTTGACTAAATCGGTTTCAAACATTAACTCTGCTCAAAAAAGAAATATACGTACAACTTGTTGCCCAAAATGCGGTAAGAACCAATATAATAATATAAATATAATTGTTTCGCTTACAAGAAACTGTCTCAATCTCAAAGATTGAAATTTATCCAGGATCACAAACTGTGTGAACAATGTATGTTAAAGCATGATAAATTTAAATGCTCATTTCATGTTTGCTACATTTGCAAACAACCACATCATCATTTTATGCACAAGCAAGTATCAAGTATTCAGACGTCTAACATACACTCAATTCAACATGTTAATTCCCTAGGAAACGATCCGATAGTCGATCAAGCCAACTTGGTTATGCATTCGACGACACCCAATGGTGTACTATTATCTACCGCTATTGTTCACGTATTTGCCGCCAATGGTACTAAAGTTAAATTTCGTGCACTCTTGGACTCTAGGTCCCAATCAAATTTTATGACTACCGATTTATTTAATCGTTAAAGCTATCATTAACTTCAAGAAAAACTAATATACCTATCAGCGGAATAAAATTAATGAAAACAAGCATTAATTATTCAACAACCACTGATATACAATCGATACAAACCTCAATGAGAATTACATTGGGATTTCTAGTAATCGATAGCATTGTAGAACATCTACCAACATTCCCAATATCTAGGGCTACTTTATGCATACCATATGAACAACGAATTTATGAATTATTCCACAGGAAAAACTACTTTGACAAAATCAATTGCCACAGAAAGATAAAGAATGCAGTAGTACTGTAAATAATATACTGGAAACCACTATTAACAGTAACATTATATGGAAAAATGTAGAAGTAATTAATTATCAGCTACTACATTCTGTGTGTATAGGACATTAAGAACAGAAATTATCATAGCCATCAATTGACGAAATTTTACGCTGCTTTAATGGTGATGGGATAAGGAATTATTACAAAAATAATAAAGTTTTAAATGATTATTCAAGAGAATTATTGGTGAATACAATTGTAAATTACTTTATCACCAATGATGTTCCTTTTAGTACAAACTCAGCAAAAAATATTACAGAGCACATAATTAATATATTTCATGGTGAAATAACAGAATATTAGTTTGCAGCCCCAAAAAAATATGGCACCGAAAGGTCGGTTTATATAATAAATATCAACGTAACACACATAATCTCCGTAAATCTGGGTTATTGCAAGCTAAGCTTAGCAAAATACAAAATAAAGTTAGTAACAATGTTAGTTTCGAAAGTGAAAATAATTCAGAAAAATTGTGTATTTGGTTGCAACACCACACAGAACCTAGGTCGGATATTAAAATAGGTTGGAATAATTGCACAAAACATCGCATGAGTGATGTTCAATAAACAATAGAAAATAATTTAAGCGGCATATTTAAAAGGTGGTTATATCCCAATGCTTCAGATTTACTCTTAGAATGGGATGCATTTTCTTGTGAATTAATGCAACGAATGAGTGACACAACTCTGACTGAAGGTAAATTTAAATATAATAATGTCGTTAAGTCGTTCATGTAGTTCATAGTTTGTAGATAAAAGCATTTCGGTACAGAGTTGCACATGAAATGTGTTTGTATTAATTAAACAAATTTTTAGTTTATTTATATTAAAATTCAAACTAAATGTAGCGATAGAATGGTTATTCCACGCACTTATACCTGATACCTGTGACAAAACTTGTAACGAAGGTCAGCAATAATAAATTTATGCAACATCGGTTGAACTGTTAAATAGTGAAATAAATACGAGATGTTCATCTTTTAAATCTATGCAACCATTTATAATTGTTGTAGGTTCTGATGTTCTAAAACCCAATGAATAACACTAAATTTAAAATTCATTCTTTTTTAAATGCGCTTGACACTTGTTTTAAGATTTTCCATGTATTCCAATTACAATACCCAGTTGAATCTATTTCTGTTTGGCAATTCTACCAAATAACTATTTATAACATAAAAACCAAATGATAAAATTTATCCCATTCACAATGTTTTAAGAAATGAATTAAATAATTTAAAGATTGCCAAGAACACAATAAATTTAATATTATTAATTCGACGAAATTAAATTTTGCTTCCCAATTTTTTTTATTTCTTAAATCTTATTTTAAAAAAGACTAATTAATACAATTATTACACAAATATGTTTAAAGTTGTTAGTATTAAGTATCAATGTTAAATCTTATATTTCTATTACAGGTACAGGGTTCAGATGAATTTAGATTTGATTTTATTAGTTTCATATTTTTTTTTTCTTCAAAATTAATTATCATTACGTAAAATTTAATTAATTAATTTAATCATTTAAATAAAGAAACACAAACTTGAGATTATTGCCATGTCTTCACTTGATGAAGTTTATAGAGTATAATAATGTTTATTAAGTGAAGACTCAAATTTGATCGTCGAAATGTCAAAATCTTTAACTTTATTGTTTATAATCTTTATTCTTCGGATGGAAAGAGTTTGCTTACTATAATGGTTGCTGTAAACTTTATCAAGTGAAGACATGTGACAGCCGCTGCATATGTTTGCTAGTAATTATTATGTTTATTATTTTGAAGTTATGAAATGAATATAATATTAATCTATCATTGTTAAAGTTACACAGAAACACATAATTGAATTCCTAAAATGTGAAATATTTATTTTCTAATTTTAATATTTTTATTTTTTTCTATTTTCTGTAAAAAAAACTAATGTTTAATGTTTTATAAATGTTCAAATATATTAGCAGACTTAATTTGCATAATCGACAATACCTCGGCTAAAAGAGTAGATTTCTATTCGGGCACAGTAATATTAGCTGTAATGTAATTTGCAAAAATCTTCTGCTAGCAAATATAATATCTGCATTACAGCAGATTGCTCTGCGTAGTTGAAGTAAAATTTGCTCATATGGCAGAAACAATCTTTGAAATGAGTTAAACGTTTTTACTACATAAGCAGAAAACTTCTCCTAGTATATTTAGTAAATCTTCGTTGACGCAAATAGTTCTTCTAAATCAGCAAAATCTTTTGCAGAATATATGAACAAATTACAAATATATATGCCTTCGCTGTTTAAGTGGATATTTACTGCATTTAGCGAATAATATTATTTTCAGTGTACACGATTGAGTGGCCAAAAGGCAGTTTCGTTTTCTTTACCCATCAATGAATCACATCGAATTGGACGATGTAGCATTTGATTCTTTATTAATATAATATTAAATATACACTGGTTTACAGAAAATAATATCAATCCTACAGCAACAATAGTGGTGACGGAGGAATCGATGGTGTTAAAGATGTATCGGCGTAGTGTTGATGCGATGGTATCGTTGACTTTGATGCTAAGATCACTGATGTTCGTATCTAAATAAATGGTACTGATAATGTGGCTTGGATACTTTTATATATAATAGGCCATAGAGCGATGTTATACATGAAAGTATTATTGGATTGAGGATGAATAGTGCTATAGTCACTAGGACGATGTAGCGCTATCGGCGGCGGGAACTAAATTGAAATTAGATTGATTTTACTGCTGCTTTTATATGCAGGTAACGGTAACTAAATTATACTAAATATCTGAATACCGGTACATCTTAATAGTCCATCGGCGTAGTTAATAGTTTATACAACGAGTGTTATAGTGTTCATAATGCAAATGGCCATGAGTTAATATTACATTAATATACCATTCAGACTATGAATTTTTAAAAATATTACGAAATTACTTAAAACGTATCTATTGAATATTATTTGTGGTTTATAATGGAATAAATAGAGGAATTTATGCGGACTTTTTGCAAAAGCCTTTTCATATTTGTTATTAAATACCTTAAATTGAAATTTCATATGGCTTAGTTTATTTACATGTATGTTAAGAAGAACATATAAATATTTTCTTAAACTGTAATATTGTGATTGTTTTCTGTAAAATAAAAGCCGTGGTAATAATATTGAAATGTCTTAGGATTGAAAAATTCAATATATTAATAAATTTATTGGAGGTAATAGTTTAAAAGTGATCGGATATTAATTAAACTAACTTCGAATTAATTTTAAAAAATATGTTAATGCTCGCCCTTAAGACTACACTTAGCTACTTTTACTATATCGTTATTAAATTCATAGTATTTTAGAACTTGACTGAAACAAACTGGATCACTGACTTTAAATAAACCCAAAAATTTAGAGCAAATATTTCGTAAATGCAACCCAAGTTATGAACTTCATAACCACTGAAACCTATTTGTTTATTATTCGTATCAAAAATCGAAGTGATTTTAATTACTTTCGAAAACGATTCAAGTAATACAAAATTATTTACATATGATTTAGTCACTGAGATTTTATAATTAATCATATGTTCCATCTGGGTATTCTTTTGATTTGCATTTCATTTGTGTAATAATAATATTTTTTCCAAGTATCCATTATGAACTTGTTCTAATACAAGGTAACCACTTTTAGCCACTTTCTTCACACACTGCAGAAAGGTTTCAAATCTAAGAGCACTATAATTATCTAAGGGTGATTGCATAAAGAATAGGATATTCTTTGACAAAATGCTTGAGGAATATTTGAGCGACATGGCTTTTTGTAATGAATAGTATTGGAGTACAAAGTATTCTTATTGCACAGTGAAATAAAACGAAATGATTATAATATTTCGACTGAATTTTGTCCTGTAGAACTATTTCAAGAATATATAAATTTAACATTCGAAGTTCAGTAGCTACGAAGATATTGTAACGGTCGTGCTTCTCTATTAAATTCATTAGGCAGTTGTGGAGCAACTTTCGACACATTAGAACGACATCCGATGTCCCGCTCTTCAATTACTATTACTGTTGTATCATTGTGGTGGGTTTCGAATATTTTCTGCATTTTATTGGTGAATTCCCAATCGGTCCTTTGTTCAAATTCATCACCAGGAAAAGTCATTCTATGTAAAAGATATGTTCCTTTTATTTTACATTTATTGCATCCATAATATCCTGTGTGTCCTTTAATATTTAAAAGAAATGGACGAGCTGGCGCATCAGCAATAATACAAAAATTTTAATCCATTGTCCACAAAATGCAATAAAAATTCATTAATATTTAGTGGTCTAGTATTACCAACTAATAACACGAATTCATATTCAACAACATTCATTAATATCGGAAACATCTCAATAGATGTTTCAGTTTGTCTGGATGTACCACATAAGGGTCGTTTATCTTTAGGTAAACATGGATCATGAATTCGCAAAATTGCTAATAGTTCTTTATGGGCAATGTATTAGTTCAATGAATTTACAGTCTTTACAACATGAGATATACTCGTAGAATAATATTATCTCTGTAGACACATCACCGTTACAAAACTTGCGGTTGAATATAGGAAAACATTTTTTTAATTTATTTTTCAATAATTCTTAAAATTAGCCTTTATTGAGCAAAGAGAAAATATTATTCAATATGATTTAATCCCACACTTGGCGTAATTGCGCAGAGTAAAAATAAATGGAATTGTTAATAAACAATTTTAAATTTGATCGGTGTACGAAAAAGTTCCAAATGAACTAAAAATTTAAGGAATATATTTAAAGAAAATTCAAAACGTATATATTCCTATATATCTAACTAACTTGTGCACGATAACCCAAGATTCATGGCAAACTTTAGTTCCCAACTGTTCTGTAATCACAATATAATGCGCAGTGCAACAGTTCGATGTAACTTCGATACCATCTTACAAAGTAATATTGAGTCATTGCGAATACAGTACAATGTAAGAAACTCAAGGGCCAAACAGTTTGCAATTAACACAATTTTTGACATCAGATAACACATTTTCTGTTATAGAAAAAATAATTCGAAAAATGTTTCCATCGGATAATACCAATATTTGAAATGTCCAAAATTGTCGAGAAATTTCTCGAGAAAATATTATAGAAATTTAAATATGGCAACACTTTAATTTCATTTAATAAAATATTTAATATTCTTCCATCGCCAGTTCAATTGGCACATTCAAAGTGAACGGACACACATTTTTTGAATCGATAATATTGCGAACGATTAATTTTAATAAATAAATTGGAAATTATTAGGAATAAATTGTTAATTCTAGTAATAATAAAATATGAATAAAGATACAAATAAAATAATTGAAACAGATTTGCCACAAAGTGTTCGTGGTAATATATTAACTAACGAATCCTCATCGTTAAAATGTAGCTATTGTGACAATTATTTTACAACTGCAGAAACTTTAAAATGTCATGAAGAAACGGTACACCCACTGACATGCAAAATTTGTTTAAAAACAGCCACAACTAGAAGTGATTTTAACCAACACATAGCCAACCATGGTGAAAAGAAATTTATTTGTGGGTATGGAAATTGTGACAAAAAATTCCCAAGTAAAGCCAGTTTAAAGAAACATATGGCAACCCATCGTGAAAAGAAATTTATTTGTGTGTTTGTAAATTGTGAGAAGAAATTAAATACTAAAGACGCGTTAAACCGACATATGGCAACTCATGGTGAAAAGAAATTTAAATGTGCGAAAACGAATTGTGAGAAAACATTTGCAACAGAATATACATTAAAACGACATATGGCAACCCATGGTGAAAGGAAATATTTATGTGCACATGGAAATTGTGTGAAAAAATTCCGAATGAAAGGTGAATTAAACCGACATATGGCAACCCATGGTGAAAAAAAAATTATTTGTGGGTATGGTAATTGTGTGAAGAAATTCGGAACGAAAAGTGAATTAAACCAACACATGGCCAACCATGGTGAAAAGAAATTTATTTGTGGGTATGGAAATTGTGACAAAAAATTCCCAAGTATAGCCAGTTTAAAAAAACATATGGCAACCCATGGTGAAAAGAAATTTATTTGTGGGTATGGTATTTGTGACAAAAAATTCCCAAGTATAGTCAGTTTAAAGAAACATATGGCAATCCATGGTGCAAAGTAATTTAAATGTTCCTATGGAGGTTGTGTCCAAACATTTACATACAAATATAGACTTAAAGACCATATGAAGAGCCATCGAAATGAGAAGAATTACAAATGTCACAAGTGTTCAAAAGCATTCAATTATCGTTCGGCCTTACTTCGACATAATAAAAGATTCCATTCAGAATGTAATGAGTCGACGATCGCAACATCCAGTTATAGTCGAGTCATAAATCCAAGTGCATCAAGCCATGAGGAAAACAAATAATACATTTCAGAAATGAAATTCAAAAGATTTAAATCCAAAAATTGACGTTTAATTGTTCGAAAAACCACAATTTAAAATAAATATTGACGGAGATCCTATGGAAAATATAAATAATTATTGAATTAAAATTGATTAGTGTCTGACACACGACGACACATTGATTTTGAAATTAATCCTAAACTTTAACCAAAAAATGTATTATTATTCATAATTGATTTTGTATAAAAATAAATAAATTTATCTCAAAAATTGTCGAAAATATTTGATTTGTTATTTGAAATATGTGTGAAATATGTTCACAACAACAATAACCCTGAATTTGCACACAAGTACTTAAAATATTTGATAATAAGCATTCCTTCTTCGTTCTTCTTCTTCTGTACTGATTCAACTGGAACCTATTTTGAATATGAATCATGTTTCTAAAATTATAGTATAAATCGGAAAACACCCTAAAATACTCACAATTCAACGTCATAATATTTTTATATTTGAAAAATAACAAAACAATTAGTAACTCATAAATATCAATTTATTTTACATATTTTTAATTACGTACTCTTAATAAAACCGATTCACTGTCATCAGAAACGACTATTAATTTCTGATTTTTGTTGGTGCGATGTCACTTTCGTCAGAGACTGGTACTTCCTGCGGTTCAGGTTCAATGCCTGATAGATTTGAAACAATTTCAGACCGGTTAGAGTTGGTAATGAAATCCGTAATTACAGTTATTAACTTGCATTTCTCGTTAAATTTTTATAATCCTCCACATATTGGATCACAAGTTTATTAATATTTCGCTGGAATTGCAGAGGTTGTTCAACATTCGGATCAATTTGTAGAAATTGGCTACCCAACTTTACAATGCTTCTTGCTGTAAATGCACTTGGCTTAGACCCTTCTTCGTTAATATTATCGCCGCTATCAATTGTATTAGTTTCATAATCCGTATTAAGTAAATCAACCTCATTTAGTTCTTCAGCGGCCATTAGTTCTTTAGGTACAGGTGTAATTACAAAATTGTACTCACCTAAACAAATCTTAGAAGCATTTCCTTGATTCCATTATTTCCATAGGATTGATTTGGTGACCGTTTAAAAACTAATTATTGAATAATTCATATTTTTGTAATTAAACATCAATTTTTTACAATTAATTTTATTTATAATTTGTCTGATGTAACAATAGTTTTTGCAAAAGTAATAATTTTAATTAATTCCATATTTAATTTAATTATTCATTTTTAAAACATCTTTTTCGTCATTTATATTTCTTTTTAAATTATTAAACAAATTTAAGTCAACCATTAAATTTAAATGTCACAACATTTATATGATTTTCAGAGGTCGGTTGTAGTACTCTTATGCAACGGCGGCCAATCAGATAATCGCATCTGTGTTTTGTTGCAAAATGTTTAACAAATTTTGGCGGCGGTTGGTGTTCAACTGGAAATGGTACATCAAATATAATTCCTATTGGAGCTCTTTCTAATTCATTGACAGCAATACCAATTTGTCGTTCATTATTAGTTTCGAATTTCAAAGAAGATGATACATTGACAGTGGCAAGAGCATAACTTGATGTTTCAGTAATGGATTCATTACCACCTGAAGGTTTTCCTTTCGGTGAATACTTACATTGAATTGTTGTCTCATCATGTTTTTTTCAAATGCCAATTTAATCCAGATAAATGGTTAAATGATATCGAACACTTTGCGCATATGTATTTCTTTTCATTTGCGTATTCAATTGTACTTTTATTGTCCGGAATGCCATCATCAATTAAATCTCGCTTTGGTTTCAATTGTGGTAACTCTTTTTTCAAATTATTTTCGTGAGTTATCGCCGTGCATTGTTGTTGCGAGGCACCACGAACGTTATCACATTTTATTGTGTCGAAATAAGTACTTGTATTTGGTTCGACTGTATTTCCTTCTAATTGAATTTCATTGTTGTTATCCTTTTCAATTTTTAATATCGACGATTCATTTGATGGTGTTTGGTTTTCTTTTGGTGCAACTTCTGTACTTTTACAATTTATTTCGTGTTTGGTTAGATAACGAAAATGTCCATATAATTTAGAGCATACGGAGCATCTATATTTTTTATTATGTATTTTCAAATGTTGTCAAATGAAGTTAAAAGTGATGTCACATTTGAATTGGAAATAATCGTTTATAAATTTCTTGAACTTTCCTAACGAATGATTTGGAAATGTGAACGAAAAAAAAGTATTGCATCTGCCATCTTCGGAAGAAACAACTAGTTATGAATTCTACAACAAGACGGGATAAACGGCAACGACTAAAGCAATGAAAAAAGGATGTTGATGTAAAATTTGCAGCATTTAATGCTGGAACTTTCTTGCGACAAGATGCGCTAAGAACACTTACTAATACACTAAAAAACCAAACTGCACTCAGAAAAATAAATTTTGTAAATTTAACGAAATAATGTCGTTAACCAAATTATTTACGTTTTTCGTATAATTAAAGCATATTTTCGAATAAATAACAAAAATGTCCTTTAATTTAACGCATTTGTTTTGATAAAATAATCCCATTTTCCTTGTATTTACAAAATAATTTTCGTTAATATTTAGCGTTATAATTAAGAAAACATTTTGTTAAAATTACAACAATTATCATTAATTTTAAACTACACTTCGTAAAAGTAAAGACAAGTTTACATAATTTTAGAAAATATTTCGTTAAAATTAAAAAAAAAAATTCCTTGTTTTAATTTCGTAAAATAAATAAAATTTTTCGTAAAATTAATAAACATTTTGTTAATATAACCACACGTTGTGGTAAACTTACAAAAATTTCGTTAAACCGACATACCAGGTATAGGAGTATGAAGTGAGCCGCTGCCAATAAATGGCTGTACTTATATTAGTAATTGTGAAAGAGCCTTAATGCGATGTTTTTTTTATTGTTTTGACATCTGTCAACAACATTCAGTGTGGTAAATTCCATTTGTAATACAACAACATAAAATTTTATCGTGTTAAAAATGTCTAATTTTGTGCCTTCAACAAACGATTTGCGGGTATCATTAGTTTTTTGTTATCATTAAAAGAAAAACGCAGCTGAATCTCAACGAATGCTTGTAGAAGCTTTTGGTGATCATGCTCTATCATTAGCAACATGCAAAAGATGGTTTCAACAATATAGAGACAAAGATTTTGATTTGAGAAATGAAGAACGTGGAAGACCACCAAAAAAGTTTGAAGACAGTGAATTGCAAGCATTGTTGGACGAAGATGATACACAAACTCAAAAACAACTTGCAGAAACCATAAATGTAGATCGAAAAACAATTTCTAATCGTTTAAAAGCAATGGGAAAGATTCAAAAGTGTGGAAAATGAGTTCCACATGAATTGACTGAAAGGCAACAAGAAAATCGAAAAACCATTTGTGAATTGCACCTTCAACAATACAAAAGGAAGTCTTTTTTGCATCGAATCGTGACTGGTGATGAAAAGTGGATATATTTTGAGAGTCCTAAACGCTAAAAATTATGGATTACACCAGATAAAGCAGCAACATCGACTGCAAAACCAAAACGATTCGGTAAGAAGAGAATGCTTTGTGTTTGGTGGGATTAGGAAGGTGTGGTGTATCATGAACTTCTGAAACCTGGTGAAATTGTTAATACGGTTCGCTACCAACAACAAATAATCGATTTGAACCATGCATTATTAGATAACCGACCAGAATGGACAGAAAGAAAGAAAAAATCTGTTAAGGTAATTTTGCAACATGATAATGCACCAGCACACAAAGCAAAACCACTTCAGGATACGATAAAGTCGCTTGGATGGGAGCTGTTACCACACCCGCCCGATTCACCAGACTTGGCTCCTTCGGACTACCATTTGTTTTCATCGATGGGACATGCTTTGAAAGAACAGCACTTCAAAACATCTGAAGAAGTTGAAAATTGGCTATCTGAATGGTTTTCGTCCAAAGCAACACTATTTTTTCGACGTGGTATACGAAAATTGCCTGAAAGGTGGTTAAAATGTATAGAAAGTTATGGACGTTATTTTGAATAAAATATTTTTGATTTTTCTATTCTAAATAATGTGTTTTTCTTCCTTAAAAAAGGCTCATTTCATACTCCTATACCTGGTACACATATGTAGTCAAAATATCAAATTGGCTGATGCAATAGTTTTTATTTTAGTACTAATATAAATTTCAACCAGTGAACAAAAAAAAACGAAGTAATAATATTGTGTTAAATGCAAAAATATAAAAAAATGAGTGAAATAGTTGACGGTAATTTTGTTGCGTGTGAAAGTGAATCAAAACAACAATTGAATAATGAAAATTTTAATAATGAAAATTAAGTTTTTATAACACTCTTACCACCAGAAGATAAATTGCTGAATTTATAGAGTAATTGGGGATGTGCAGAATTGCACAAAAAATTTGTCGGTAAGTTATTATTAATTTTATTTATTCTATTCCATCAATATTTCATTGAACATTGTTTTTTATTATTTAAGTTTATGTTGTATATTAAATTTTACATTAGATGAGGAAATTAACAACGAAAGATTACAACATTTAAATGAAAACCACCTCCAGGTGAACTACTTTACTCGAAGTACCATAATATAAAATCAAAAAGAACTTTGGAAAGGGATGGTTACGAATTACGAAAAAAAAGAGAAATTCCAATTTGATGAGACTTTAACTGGGACATTTACTGCTGGTAAATTATATATATACAATTAATATTCATTATTTTTAATAACATTATTTACAACATCTTTATTTAGAAGTCAATACAGAATGCACGAAACAATGGTTATCATTAAATATAGAGCCATGGGCTCACGTTTTAGATAAGTGGGAACAAAATAAATATTTTAGAAGGAAATACCTTTAAAAGGAGGAGAATTTATCAAAAATTTTAGAAGATTGGCCACTTTATAAACATTCTGAAACGTATTCATTAGTTAGTATTATTGTTATTCCTATTTCTGAATTACTTAAATTAAATATAACATAATTTTAGATTGAAATAGACTTCGTAACTATTTATGCTGGCAAAGAGTGTTTGCTGTATGGAAAATGGAATGATTTTTATAATAAAATCATACCTATCTATAAAAAAAATATTAAAGACCCAAAAAGCGTGGTTTATTGGAACCATTATTATCTGATGTTACCCTTAAAGAAGGTAATGTTAAAATACAGCAAACACTATATCATATAGGATATTTTATAATGTTATAGAGATGTTTTATTGAATATTAAAAGTCATTTTAGTAAAAAATATTTTTCTCTTTATAGACGCAAAACATATGTTATTTGCATATTTAATAAATGCATTATTAGTTACCACATGCAAAACTTATATATACGTCAAAAGTATTCATAAAAAGAGACTAATTAAATCATCCATTGAAGACAGCCAAAACAAATTTATTGTAAATATTAAATCACTATATGTTTTAAATACAGAAATTGACGAAATTGAAAAAGAATACACAAAAATCAATCAACAATTACAGCCATTAATTATAGCGGTAGGAGTAGATATATTGAATGCAGAACTATTATTTGTTTATTTCAAGCCTATATTATATAAATTTACAAGCTTCATAAAAGCACTCGATTGTTTGTTTAAAGTTTATCAGGTGTTCAACTTTAAATATCCAAAAGAAAATGTATTGACGATGACGTTTATACAGCAATACTTATACGAAATCAATTTAAAGGAAGATTTTCAACATTCAAAAATATTGTCGTTACAAAAAGATTTGACTAATTTAGATTTATAAGGCAATTAACTTTTTTTATCAAACCAAAATAATGGAATGTTTTAAATGTACAAAGAAAATTTAATTAAAATATATAAGATAAAATTTTTGCATAATATTTTCATTTAATTGAACTGTAACATTCTAATTTTTTATTGGTTAATTTCTATTATTCTTTTTACAAATATTATCAAATATTTTATATTATATAATTTTACACTCAGTTAAAACAGATCAAGGCGGGAGTACCTCAGGGAAGTCTACTTGGACCAATACTTTATTTATTGTACACTAGTGATCTTCCACTGATGGAAAACAACTTGATAGCAACATTTGCTGATGATACTGCCATCCTGGCTGTTGGAGACACTAACGAAGAAACAACCGCGAAACTGCAGGTGGCTATTACACAAATAGATAACTGGACCAAAAAATAGAGAATGAAACTAAACGAAACAAAGTCGGTTCACGTAGACTTCACAAATAAAAGGATTGTATATAGGTCTATATTTATTGGCAATCTGCAAATACCATATTCCAATTCAGCCAAGTATCTGGGCATGACTTTAGATGCTAAATTGCGTTGGAAAACACATGTGAAGAAGAAAAGAGATGAACTGGATATACGTTATAGACAAATGTATTGGCTAATAGGAAAAACGTCTTCTTTGACAATAGAAAATAAATTATTGCTCTACAGGCAAATTCTAAAACCTATTTGGACATATGGTGTGCAATTTTGGGGGTGCACCAAACAAAGTAATATAAATATAATACAACGATTCCAGAATAAGGTGCTCAGAAATATTGTGGATGCACCTTGGTACATTAACAACAAAAACCTACATAGGGATCTAGAAATAGATAATGTAGTGGACGAAATTAAAAACATGGCACAGGGTCACGAAAGGAGACTACGGGCACATGTGAATATTGAGGCTTACAGGTTAATAGGCAACTCAAATATAACAAGACGTCTCAAAAGGATAAAACCGTTTGAATTGGCATAATACTATAATCGAACAAAACTAAAATGAATCGCTGGATAAACTTTTAGTATCCTAAACAAATCAACAAAATAAAATTGCTTATTAGTCTTTAGACTAGATTGTAATAGTTAGTGGTATTGACATTCAAATATGGATGCTCATGCCCTTGGGAGGTTTTTTAGTGGATTCGAGTTCCACACTACCACCAGGATAACGCGCGCGTTCCTCGTGGTGTCTATTGAGATTTTTACCTACCCATGCAATGTAAGAATTGTTTTAATAAGTATATTTTTTAATTTTATAAATATATTTCTGAAAACAATAAACCACATTTCTTGAATTTACAAAACTCATCGTTAATTTTACAAAATATAAATATAATTTTAACAAATTGTAACAAATTTGTAAAAACAATTTTTAGTTAAATTAACCTGTATTTTCATTGATTTTATTGAACTTTTTCCAGAGTGTGGATAACAGCTTTCCACAAGAAACTAGGTGGCTCGGAGACAATTTAATGAAGGGAAAAGGATAGACATTTAAGTGAAGGCATTACACATTTTATTAAAATCAGTTAAAACTTACGAATGGATACCTTCACAATTGGATCCAAGTCAACCAGTTGAACACACATTAATCCATAGTCGGTACCAATTTCGATAGTGGGTCAAACTGAAAGAAATAGTCGCAATAGCTGTTTTTTTTATTCAAATATACATTTAATGAAATAAAATTTTTGGTATAATTTTCGTAAAATACATTTCCGAGAAAATACTTTCAATTGTCCTTTAACGAATAATAATTCGTTTAACATTTTAATTTATATTTTGAAATTTCATTTATATTTTCAAATGGTTTCTCGTCAAAATTTCATAATTGCCTTTAAATTGATGTCAGTGGGATTTCTTAATCACTGACAACGAGTTTTTGATTGCATAAAATTATATCTTGATATATTCTATTTGTCTTTGCTGCTGATGAGTGCGAATGAATATTATTAATTGCTGTCTTCATGTTCATCTTTAACAATATCTTTTGTGGAATGTAGTTCACCATCGTCTTGTTGTTCCAATTGAATTAAAATATCATCGTTCGTTTCGTTGTTATCATCTAATTCTTGTTTAATTTCAATTTTATTTCCTTTAATGTTAACATAAATTAAATCTAGCTCTGGTTTCAGTTTCCAAAATTCTTCTTCAAATTTATTATCTGATTGCTTCGCAGTGCCTTGTTGATGCGATTCACCATGAATAGAAACATTTTCAATTCTATCGAAATAAGCACTTATGTTCGGTTCAATGATAATTTCTTGAATTTCATTGATATTGTTATCTTCAATTTGTAATATCGACGATTCATTTGATGGTGTTTGGTTTTCTTTTGGTGAAACTTCTGTACTTTTACAATTTATTTCGTGTCTGGTTAGATAACGAATATGTGCAAATAATTTAGAGCATATGGAGCATTTATATTTTTTATTATGTATTTTCAAATGTCGATTTAATTCCTTTGAAGACAGGAATACCTTCCGGCATACGGTACATTTAAATGGTGTGTTTCCATTATGTTCGAACATATGAACTTTTAATTTGCCTAAATTGATGAATTTACTTAAACAAATATCACATTGACTTTCTTTATTTTTATTATGTATTTTTTTATGACTGTTAAAATTTGATCTCTGTGCAAATCCTTTCCTACAAATATGACATTCATACGGTTTGTCATCTGTGTGTAATACTTTATGATTTTTTAAGTGATCCTGTCGTTTAAATACGCGAGAACAAATATCACATTTAAATGGTTTTTCATCGGTATGTGTTTTCATATGTTTTTTTAAATTTGACACATTTGAATTAGTTTTGGAGCAAATATTGCATTTAACTTTATGTTTCTCTTTGTGAGATTTTAAATCACTTACAGTTGCAAAAATTTTCATACAAGTGGAGCATTTAAATATTTTTTTATCATTTGAAGAATTTTTCTTCTCGCTACTTCCACTTGGTTTAGAATCACCCATTTTTATTATGTTTTTTAATTAAGAAAGTTAATAGTAAATATTAAAAATTAAATAAATTTCGAATATTCGAGTAATTTTTAAACTGTTTTGTTGAAATCGAATAACGTCCATTCACTTTGAAAATCGCAATTGAACTAATTCGCCATTCGGAAATATTACGAAAATTGTTGATTAAATCAAACTTAAAAGTATTGCCACATTTAAATAATACGAAATATTTTTTTAGAAATGCCTTGAACTTTCTTAACGAATGAATTGATACTTTAAAAAGTAGAGAAATAGTATTACACTCTATTAGATTACGAATGGAAATAACAATCCGTCCGAGGATTTTTTAGAATTTACGTTAGATAAAGTCGATGGAGGAATTCTTCAACTTTTTACAATCATATTTGCAACGGATATAATCAACAACCGTTTATGTGCAAAAACAGAGATGGTCAGATTATGGCGCATGAGGAAAGGTGTCTCGAAAGATGGGCCGAGTACTTTAAAAACCTATTAAATGTGAACAAGCCAGTGAATACTGTGGAAGATGTGTAATTTCAAACTACCCAGCCATAATAAATATTGATAAACACTAAACGATTTTTATAAATTCGGGTCAATTATTAGCGTATGCTGATGATATAGATACAATGACTCGGAATATGATAACTATGAAGGATGCATTCGAATCGTTACAAAAGGAGGCATTGGGTTTAGGTTTCAAAGTGAATTCAGACAAAACGAAATATATGGTGGTAACGAATTCATCTATAATTCGAGATCAAACTCTTAATATTGGAGAATACAATTTTGAAATAGTCTAGAAAATGATATTGAAGAGGAAATTCGCCGAAGGGTAGCAACTGGAAACAGATGTTATTACGGGCTAAAAAAACAATTCCAATCAAAAACGTTACAACGAGATCTTAAGTGCTATCTATATACAACATTAATACGACCAATATTAACGTATGGATCGCAGGCTTGTTGCCGGACACAGAACCAGAACAGAATGGTTGGAGGCGAAGATACAATTTTGAATTAGACAAGTTGTACGGTCAACCAAATATTGTCAAAACAATCAAAATCAATAGGTTAAGTTGTTGTTGGACACGTATTCCGCATGGAGCAGGAGCGTGTGTCGAAAGAAATGTTGAATGGTAATGCAGAAGGTGGAAGGAGAGCCGGAAGACCTATATGCGTAAATTTTGTCGAGATGCGTTTTTCATAAAAATTAATTAATTTTTTACATTCATTTCAATATTTTTTGTTATAAAATTACTCATATTAAATTGGTTCTTCAATATTTGATTTGCACAGTTCTAAGCTCAAATCTTTCAAGAACTTTCGTCGTCTATCTCTAGATATTCCATGTAGATGACGAATGCTGCCAAAGCTGACACATCGATGATATTAAAAAATAATGACAATGGCCAACGATAGCAGAGGATTAGATGGCATATATTGTGTGAAACATGTTCCAAATGTCTCCGCAGCTCTTGCGGCTGCCGTATCTGTTGTCAAGCGTTGAGGACGAGTAATAGCGTTGTCAAAAGGCAAATGATCAGGTTTCCATAATTCAGTCAAATGCTCTTTATTGGATTTGTGCACACCACAAAATTAAAATACCAACAAATGCATCAAGTTCTTGTTCAATGAATGGTTTGAATGTTTTAGCTTAGGTTGTTTGTTCACATGAGTATACTTTTCAATATTCATGCTGTTATAAGCATCTGAGAACTTTCGCGCTTTTCTATTAGTTTCTCGTAATATAACATCACACATTTCCAATATTTTGAACTCATATGTAGCTGTAAAAGTTTGCTGTAATTTGCTGTACCATCACGTTGACGAATGATATTCGAAGCATGTGTTTGAGTTTGAAAAAATGGTGTTGAATTCCAACATGTACCATCTTTACCAGTAAATTCTTTAGATTGTTCAATTTCAATAATGTTATCTGATTCGTATACATGTTCTTCAAATTTCATATCTCCCTCAAGTTCTATATCTGATGCTCCATCATTAATGTTTTCAACCTGAGGAATGTATTCATTTTCATTAGCGATGTTGGCCTTAATACCTTGATCAATTGGAGGTGAGCCAGTTGCAGAGAAATAAAATTGTAATTGCACTCGATAACTATAGACAGAGATTAAAATCAAGCAACCGAAAATGATGACCACATCTTTGGCTTTAGAATGTGTGCAAAATCTAAACCAGGTTACAATAAGAAATGGCTCCACCTGGTTCGAGTTCGGGGATACATCATACATTGGGAACGATGGAAATAAAAAAATAGTCTTCATTGATGAGCAAATGGTGGGATATATAAACGAGAAATGGATTTTGGAAGAACATCAGAAACGTTGCGGTACAACATGAGTTGAAGTAGGCAATCTAAATTAGTTAGTTAATTAGATTTTCTAAACAACAATAACACCAGGATGGTTTTAAACATGGTGCGAGAAGCTTTTACGAAATTGGTGTCAATTGTCACAAGGCGAAGTGATACTTGTAGACTGTGCATGGAAAACGAGGCGACTGCCGCACATATCGTGTGTCAATACCCGGCTTTAAGAAGTAGAGAATTGAATGTTATTCGATTTCTTCTGCTTTAGGAAGCAGATATATTTCGGTTGAACTTACAAACAGATGTTTGTTATCACGACTACTAAACAGATCAATTTACTAGATAGGAGGCCGAAAGGTAGCCCTATTGGTGGGCTGGTTCTATATCCAATGAAATATTTAAATAATAAAATTATGACAGTGTTGGGAACCATTCTAAATTCTGTCGCTGTGATGATATAGTAAAAACTGAGGATATTGCTGAAAGCGACATAAAAAGTAGAATACGGAAAGTAGTTCAGTTGCTAAATAATATGTGCAGTTAATCTCGAAGAACCCTTAGTGTTCGATAGCAATTGGAAAACATTAATAATGGCTCGCTTTGGACAAATTGCAAACAAATATACAAAAAAACAATATGAGTAGGATTGTGATGGACATAACAACGGAATATTTGCGGTGGAATTCACAGTGCAGGAAGTGGGTGGACAGAAAAAGGGTTAAATGGCATAGAGGTGAAAATGGAGTAAGTTGGTGACTTTTTATCTATGCTTTGGATAATTTTTAAAATAAACTTTTATTATTTAATATTTTGTAAAATAAATTGAATAATTAATACATTTTTTTCGTTGAATATTGAAATAATATCACGGTGTCAATTTAATTTTATATTTATTCAAATACGTTTCATTTAGATAATCGATTGGTTTTTCGTCAAATTTTACTTTTTCTTAAATTACGTCATGTTCAAATAGACTTTCGTTCATGTTTTTCATTAATTGGTTGGTTTTCAACTTGCCCTACATCGAATTCAGTTTCATTTTCATTTATATTGTCTACATTGTCTATTTCTTGAACCACTACTGAACTACTACTATTCGGTGCGGACATAATAGAGTCAATATATTCTGAATGCTTTGTCTTCATGTGATACTTTATAGAAGTTGAAAAATTGAATGCTTCTGTACACCTTAGACATTTATATTTCTTCTCATTTTAATTATTTTAGTATTATAATATATTTTTAATTATTTTATCATATCATAGCAACACGTACAAGAAGCTGCAACGGAATAAAATTAAATTGAAATATAAGGAAACTAACTAAAATATAATGGTTAAAAATGTGTACGAGAAACTATTGTACATCATGTACTAGTTTTCTCAAATATTAACCAAATTAATATTTTATGGTTTTAAACGGTTTCTTTTTCTCTAACAAATCATATCCCTCATATTATATTATATAATTTTTGTCACTTTACGGTCTAGCTTTCTAGGAAGAACAATATAAAAATAGATATTAAAATAAAGAAAAAAGTCAAGTTCAATAAAAAAGGTGTTAGTGTTTTGAATTATTATTAACGTTGCTGAGTTCGGCAATTTAACTTTTCTTCAATAATTATATAGAATAAAGTGAAATTAAATAAAAAGAATTAAATTTATAGTGTTTTAAGTTACTGTAAGACAACCAACTTATTGGAACCGCAGCATTTGGTCCTTCGAGCCGGATATGGCAGAAATTAATTAATTAACATTGGCTTCAACTACAAGTTCGCTTTTAAAATTTTATTAATTGAAAAATTCAGATATAATTCATCCTTCTACTGGACAATTATACTTTTGCAGCGTAAGTTAAAATCTTGCCAACTATCACTTCCCATAATCCCGTTCTTTTGATTTCATTTTTTTTATTATATTCCAAATTATTATATTTAATCTCTCATTTTGTGTGTAATTTTTTTTCTCGTTTATAAATTACGTAAGTGAAATTTGGTTTCTTTTTCGATTTTTCCAGACTTTCTATAATAATTAATTATTTCAAGTTCAAGTGCCAATAATATCCATTTATTGAGTTCAGTTTGCTTAAAATAAAAACCCTTTCCAGACATATTCAATCGTCAAAAGCTATCAAAAGAAATTCCAATATAAAAATCAGTGTGACCAAGTTACTATTTTTTTCTACTTCACAGAAAATATTTATAGTTTTTAAAGAAGTGTATAAAACATGATTTTATTAATTATGTGTTTAGAAATAACTAACATTTTAATATTATTATCATTAGAAATAAAAACGAATGTCCATAAAATTATTAAATATGTGGAAATAGTTTAACATTTCATTAAAATAATAGTTTCAACGCTTCTGAAATTGAAACTAACTAAGTGAAGTTTCTTAAATGGATCAGCAATAAAATTTTTTTTTTCAATAATTAATAACAAATACAAAATAAACATAAAAGTAAAATGGAAGGTAATGTAAGTAAAACGTCGCCTCAGCCGTTAGAGTTATATGTAGATACATTGAAGGACAGCGAAGAACTAAGATGCAACAAATTTTCATCGAAAGAAACAGCTGAATGATATTGGTTGCAACTAAGTAATAATTTAAATTGGTGTGGCAGCGGTCCGGTTTTGGTACCCAAAGAATGGAAGGAGCGTTTCCGTTGGCGGAAAAATTATGTCCGAAAATCAGGACGTGATGATTTGATTCATAAAAGGGCTACAGATGGTAGCGAGCCGAGAATTAAAACTTTGAGCGCCATAGAGGAACGGGCGCTTAGTTTGCTTGGACGGGTAACGGTAACAGGGACATCTAATTGTAGCGTTACTGCAGGTACCATTATAAAATATTTTAATTTAATTCTGTAGAAAGATTAATCAAACAATTTTTTGGTAGGTTTTACATCTAGCAATAATAATAACAATAATAATAACAATAACAATAACAATAACAATAACAATAACAATAACAATAATAATAATAATAATAATAATAATAATAATAATAATAATAATATTAATGATAATGACGATATTACTACTAACAACAACAAAAATGACACTAAAGGTCGAAAGGTCGCAACCTTTTCACCGCAGACATCATTAACAGATTTGAAAGATCAGTAGAAACACGATTTGTTGATTTAAATACATTTGCAGACTCAATAAAAACTGTTGCAGACATATTCAAAAATTCATTGGCGGACTACGTCCGAATTAAAAATATTGAGATTGACGTAAAAAGGAGAGAACTAGAGTTAGAGGAAAGAAAGATTAATGTAAGACAACGGCAACTTGAAAATAATAATAATAATTCTGGTAATAATAATTTTTAGATTAATAATATTGTTGAATATAACTTTAACGTAAATTACTAGCCTGATTTGTACCTGGGGAGAATTAGAATTAGTTATGCAATGTCAAAAATGCATAAATAATGTAGGCTGCCTTTGCTGGATGATAATTGATAATGAAGTACGCGGTGCCCTAAACAGCATCGAAACACTCCCTTAAGTAAGCCATTCGTTCTTTCAATGATATTGAGAGCCTTTTTATGTAAACTGTTATATCTTGTATGTATTGCGTCTAAATTACCATCCGTCAAAGGCGTGAAAATCCATGGGTCAAGTGTATAACCTGAATCTCCTGCATAAATGATAATCAACAATAATTTCGATTTGTATTTTAAGGTTTATTTTTTAACTATAAAACTTACATACCAATTAAATGTGTTGCATGGTCATCATTTTCATAATTTGATGAATGGAAAATGGCACTATCATGCACAGATCCAGGAAACCGAGCATCTGCAGCTAAGATTCTTTGATCTGCACTGCACACCTAAAACAATTATATTTATTATTATTAATTAAAAAGTGAATCAAATTTATAGATGCAATTACTAAATGCGTCGTAATTAATGTAACCACCAAATTAATGTAGCGACTGACGCTGGACTGACTAAGGGCTAAGGTAACTAGGTAAAACTATATATTTTAAATTTTATTTATTTGTTGATTAGTTTAAAATACAACTTACTTTTATATAAAATAGAATTCCAGTACGCAATGGTTCTGAGTTTTTTCTATATGACTTTCCAATTCATCAATTATGTCCTTAGCCAGTACTTTAGCTAAGCGAAACATCTGACGGAATATTTCATCTAACACTAGGAAAGGATTATTTTTATCCCTTAAATTTCTCAATATTCTTCTGCGATCACTAACATAAAAATAATAAAATAATATTAAACCCATTGATGATGCAATTTTTACTTGTTTCGCTCCAATAAATTTGCAATCACATCACGACAATTCCAAAAATATCTGTGTTGTCCATATTTTTGTTTTGATATTTATTATTTGTCAAATATAATTAATTATCTTTTATAATATTTTGACGTTTCATTATTATTATTATAATTATAATTATTAATAGAATTGTTATTAATATTATTTTTTATCACAAATCGCAATACGAACTTTTTTCTTTGAATAATTATATTTATTTACACTCACCTAACAAGTTATTGTACTTTCACAAAAAAAAATTCAAAAGTAACCTCAAAAATATTAATAGTACAAAAAAACAACAAAAACACGAGACACGACGATGCGTAATACGAAATTTGAAATTTGATTGGAAAATGAAAAATTGGTTTGAGAATGGTGGAGAATACCATTTTGTATCCTCGGTCGTTAAATTTAGTGAGGTTAAATTTTAGTTATCAACGAGGCAAAAATTTGCTGTGAATTGCTCCCAATATATACTTATATGTAATTCATGCGTCGCTTATATACTAATTAGTACCTTAAGTAATCAATTTATCGGTTTTCGGTTTATATATTGTCTGAAACAAAATTAGTAGCCTTGAAGTAGTTTATAATAAAAGAAATTGCAAATCTATGGAATGTTTTTGATCAAGTTCAAACTGATTTGGAATTCTTAAATGCCCAGGATTCGGACAACGCAAATTCTGAACGAGGCACCTTTGAGGAATCTTACTTCCATGCAATGGCTTTATTTGAAATATTTTCAAGTATTTTATCACCTGGTCAGATAAACCAAACTCTAAATACTAGTTTTGTATCTGATGGTGAAGACGTTGTTTCTGGCGACGTAATTTAAAAATTAAATTACCGCAATTTGAGTTTCCAAAATTTAATCGTCAATATGATAAGTGGATGTGTTTCCACAACACTTTTGTTTCACTATAACAATACATAATATCGCCGATCTAACATTGATTCAGAAATTCCAGTATCACAAGTCCGCTCTCAGGGGCGATGCTGCAAATATCATTGAATCAATTGATATTATGGCCGATAAATATGTGGTAGCATGGCGACTACTAAGCGATCGCCATCAAAATACTTCCGTAATCATTAAAAATCATTTACGTGATCTCTTCCAACTTCCGGTAGTAAACCAGACTGATCGTCAATCTCTACGGAAACTCATGGATGATACTCAGAGACACTTATGCTGCCTTAAGAATTTGAACCAACCCACTGAGCACTGGGATCTTTGACTAAATCGGTTTCAAACATTAACTCTGCTCAAAAAAGAAATATACGTACAACTTGTATTGCAACCGCCTAGGGTTGCCCAAAATGCGGTAAGAACCAAATATTATATAATTGTTTCGCTTACAAGAAACTGTCTCAATCTCAAAGATTGAAATTCATCCAGGATCACAAACTGTGTGAACAATGTATGTTAAAGCATGATAAATTTAAATGCTCATTTCATGTTTGCTACATTTGCAAACAACCACATCATCATTTTATGCACAAGCAAGTATCAAGTATTCAGACGTCTAACATACACTCAATTCAACATGTTAATTCCCTAGGAAACGATCCGATAGTCGATCAAGCCAACTTGGTTATGCATTCGGCGACACCCAATGGTGTACTATTATCTACCGCTATTGTTCACGTATTTGCCGCCAATGGTACTAAAGTTAAATTTCGTGCACTCTTGGACTCTAGGTCCCAATCAAATTTTATGACTACCGATTTATTTAATCGTTAAAGCTATCATTAACTTCAAGAAAAACTAATATACCTATCAGCGGAATAAAATTAATGAAAACAAGCATTAATTATTCAACAACCACTGATATACAATCGATACAAAACTCAATGAGAATTACATTGCGATTTCTAGTAATCGATAGCATTGTAGAACATCTACCAACATTCCCAATATCTAGGGCTACTTTATGCATACCATATGAACAACGAATTTATGAATTATTCCACAGGAAAAACTACTTGGACAAAATCAATTGCCACAGAAAGAAAAAGAATGCAGTATTACAGTAAATAATATACAGGAAACCACTATTAACAGTAACATTATATGCAAAAATGTAGAAGTAATTAATTATCAGCTACTACATTCTGTGTGTATAGGACATTAAGAACAGAAATTATCATAGCCATCAATTGACGAAATTTTACGCTGCTTTAATGGTGATGGGATAAGGAATTATTACAAAAATAATAAAGTTTTAAATGATTATTCAAGAGAATTATTGGTGAATACAATTGTAAATTACTTTATCACCAATGATGTTCCTTTTAGTACAAACTCAGCAAAAAATATTGCAGAGCACATAATTAATATATTTCATGGTGAAATAACAGAATATTAGTTTGCAGCCCCAAAAAAATATGGCACCGAAAGGTCGGTTTATATAATAAATATCAACGTAACACACATAATCTCCGTAAATCTGGGTTATTGCAAGCTAAGCTTAGCAAAATACAAAATAAAGTTAGTAACAATGTTAGTTTCGAAAGTGAAAATAATTCAGAAAAATTGTGTATTTGGTTGCAACACCACACAGAACCTAGGTCCGATATTAAAATAGGTTGGAATAATTGCACAAAACATCGCATGAATGATGTTCAATAAACAATAGAAAATAATTTAAGCGGCATATTTAAAAGGTGGTTATATCCCAATGCTTCAGATTTACTCTTAGAATGGGATGCATTTTCTTGTGAATTAATGCAACGAATGAGTGACACAACTCTGACTGAAGGTAAATTTAAATATAATAATGTCGTTAAGTCGTTCATGTAGTTCATAGTTTGTAGATAAAAGCATTTCGGTACAGAGTTGCACATGAAATGTGTTTGTATTAATTAAACAAATTTTTAGTTTATTTATATTAAAATTCAAACTAAATGTAGCGATAGAATGGTTATTCCACGCACTTATACCTGATACCTGTGACAAAACTTGTAACGAAGGTCAGCAATAATAAATTTATGCAACATCGGTTGAACTGTTAAATAGTGAAATAAATACGAGATGTTCATCTTTTAAATCTATGCAACCATTTATAATTGTTGTAGGTTCTGATGTTCTAAAACCCAATGAATAACACAAAATTTAAAATTCATTCTTTTTTAAATGCACTTGACACTTGTTTTAAGATTTTCCATGTATTCCAATTACAATACCCAGTTGAATCTATTTCTGTTTGGCAATCCCACCAAATAACTATTTATAACATAAAAACCAAATGATAAAATTTATCCCATTCACAATGTTTTAAGAAATGAATTAAATAATTTAAAGATTGCCAAGAGAACACAATAAATTTAATATTATTAATTCGACGAAATTAAATTTTGCTTCCCAATTTTTTTTATTTCTTAAATCTTATTTTAAAAAAGACTAATTAATACAATTATTACACAAATATGTTTAAAGTTGTTAGTATTAAGTATCAATGTTAAATCTTATATTTCTATTACAGGTACAGGGTTCAGATGAATTTAGATTTGATTTTATTAGTTTCATATTTTTTTTTTTTTTTTTTTTTTAGTACAATGGCAGAAATGCTAGGGAGTACAAGCGTAATACTCCTTACCCCGGCATTCGACCTTCACGTGGTAGTGCTGTTACGCTGAGCAACCTAGAGGAAGGTTGGGTGAGAACCCCAGAGGGAATCTAGGTCAGCTAACTAATGAATGCGGGGGGCTGTCTTCAGGCAGTATCTTAAAGCCACGTTTAGAGAGGGCCGAAAGACAGCTAGGTGTATCAGGATGGGATAAACGCCTCAGCATGGTGGCGGATGATCTCAACAGCAAGAGACAACGGCAGCATGCATAGTCCTAGTCAGATGGACTACTATCACTCACCAACCCGCTCTGGCCAGCGTGGTGTTTTACGGCTAAACCCCCCCCCCCCCCCCCCCCCCACATGAAAAGAAAAAATGCAGCTAGGCCCTCAGTTCCCAGTGGTTTGGTGCTCCCTGACTCCGACAACGGTCAGACAAGACACCAAACGGAGGGTGCTACGAATCCCTGGGCTAATATAGGTTGTCATACGAGATTACAAATTGCAGCGTACACTGCCAGAACATTATCATCCAAAGAAAAGCTGCTGGAAATGGAATTGGAGCTGGACAAGATAAAATGGGATGTGGTCGGAGTAAGTGAAGTTAGAAAACCAGTCGAAGAATATTTAAAATTACCATCCGGTCACAACTTTTACTTTAGAGGCAGTGATAGTCAACAACTTATAGGTGGTGTTGGTATGTTCGTACATAAAAGGTGGTCAAACCACGTGACCCATACAAAGAGTGTGTCCGATAGAGTCATATATGTGTGTATTCGAATAAACAGAAGGTACAGCATAAAGGTGATACAAGCATATGCGCCTACGTCGACGCATGATGACGAAGAGGTAGAAAGCTTTTACGAGGATACCTCTAATGCCATGGAAGAAAACAGGACAAAATATGTATATATCGTAGGAGATTTCAACGCTAAACTTGGAAAACAAGACGACGAAACAGAAACTGCAATAGGACCGTACAGTTTTGACATTAGGAACGAACGCGGAGATATGTTATTAAATTACCTGCAACAACACCACTTATTCGCAGCAAATTCGTTTTTCCAAGGGAAGTTCCAACGAAAGTGGTCATGGTCAAGTGCGGATGGTGTAACAAAAAACGAAATCGATTACATAGTAACAAATAACATGTCAACCATACAAAACGTTACCGTGCTAAACAGCTTTTCAACTGGTAGTGACCACAGAATGGTGAGAGCGGAAATCGTCATAAATACGAAGATTGAAAGAGCAAAGCTAATTAAGAAGAAACTTTCAATTGATGTAGACCTGCTTAAACAACAGAAAATCGAATACGAAGAGAAAATGGTGGAAGAATTATCTTTTGTGGATTTTAACACTATAAGCATCGATGAACTTTCTACAAAAATCGTGAACGCAATCAAACTATACATTCAGACGAAATGCAAGTCATCAACGGAGACCGAATCGAAATTCAGTAAAGAGACAATAGATCTCATAACGACGAGGCGAGAAATGTTGAATGACGGAAAAAGAGACACGGATGCATATCGAAAAATCACGAAAATGATAAATAAAAATATGAAATCGGATTTAAGAACATTCAATGTGAGATTGGCTGAAAGAACAATAGAGACAAACAAAAACATGAAGGTGCTGCGAAGGAAAATAAACAATTCCAAAACACAGATTTTTAAAATGAAAGACAAAACCGGAGCGATACATACGGACCGAAGAGAAATTCTAAGAGTGGTAAAAGAATTCTACGAAGAATTATACACGTCAGTGAAACAGAGACCACCAGAAAAGGCAAACCAAACAGTGTCGGTGATAAGAAATGTTGGTTCCGAAGACATGCCGGAAATTACAATCGAAGAAATGGAAGCCGCACTAAAAGAAATGAAAAACAACAAAGCACCTGGTGACGATGAAGTACCAATCGAAGCGATCAAGGAAGGAGGCGACGCAATGATGAAGGCTGTTACTGCGTTGTTCAACAAATGTCTGGAGCAAGGAAAAGTGGTTGAAACATGGGCAAATGCGGAAGTGGTGCTACTGCACAAGAAAGGTGACAAAGCAAAAATTGAGAACTACAGACCGATAAGCCTGTTGGCACATCTGTATAAACTCTTCATGAAAATAATCACCAAACGCAGCACAAAGAAGCTCGACTTTTACCAGCCAATAGAGCAAGCAGCATTTCGATCTGGATACAGTACAAACGACCACCTCCAAGTTATGAGAACAATAATAGAAAAATGTAACGCGTACAAAATCAAAATCGCCATTGCATTTGTGGACTACGAAAAAGCTTTTGATTCAGTAGAGATATGGAAAGTATTGGATGCGCTTAACAGTTGTTGAGTAGATTCAAGGTACACAAATTTATTCAAACATGTCTACGATAAAGCAACAATCAGTATAAGGCTCCATGAAAACACACAGAAATTCAAAATGGGAAGAGGTGTCAGACAGGGTGATACGATTTCGCCGAAATTATTCACCCTGGCTCTCGAAGACGTTTTTAAAGAATTGAATTGGAGCGAGAAGGGAGTGAACATAAACGGAGCATATCTCAACAATCTACGGTTTGCGGATGACATTGGTCTCATATCACTGGACATAGACGAACTGGATACAATGCTAACACAATTGAATGAAGTTTCTGGCAAGATTGGTCTGAAAATAAACACGGCAAAGACGAAAATTATGACCAACATCGAAACGGATAAAGAAATTCGCATAGGCAACGACATCATCGAGTGCGTAGATAGCTATAAGTATCTGGGACATAGTCTAAAACTCGGAATTGAAAACCAGACAGCAGAAGTAAGAAGAAGAATTGGTTTGGGATGGGCAGCTTTTGGAAAGCTTGGTTACATCTTCAAAAGCAAAATGAACAATAGTCTGAAACGAAAAGTATTCGATGCGTGCGTCCTACCAGTTCTAACGTACGGAGCCGAAACGCTAACGTTAACCAAAGCATCAGAAACGAAGCTACGTGTAGCACAAAGGACAATGGAAAGGATCATGATTGGCGTCAGACTCAGGGATAGAAACACAAATGAATGGATACGGAGCCAAACAAGAGTCGTTGATGTGATGGAACGTATCGCTTCACTTAAATGGAATTGGGCTGGTCACATAGCAAGAATCACAGACAGTCGATGGACAAAAAACATTCTGCACTGGAGACCACCAACAAAAAGACCGATGGGAAGGCCGCCGGAACGATGGACAAACAGCATTAAACGTTTGGCAGGGCAATCATGGCAACAGTTGGCGATGGACCGTGTGAAATGGAAGGAGCTAGGGGAGGCCTACGTCCAGCAGTGGATAATAAAAGGCTGAAAAGAAGAAGAAGAAGAAGAAGAAGAAGATATTTTTTTTTGCTTCAAAATTAATTATCATTACGTAAAATTTAATTAATTAATTTAATCATTTAAATAAAGAAACACAAACTTGAGATTATTGCTATGTCTTCACTTGATGAAGTTTATAGAGTATAATAATGTTTATTAAGTGAAGACTCAAATTTGATCGTCGAAATGTCAAAATCTTTAACTTTATAGTTTATAATCTTTATTCTTCGGATGGAAAAAGTTTGCTTACTGTAATGGTTGCTGTAAACTTTATCAAGTGAAGACATGTGACAGACGGTGCATATGTTTGCCAGTAATTATTATGTTCATTATTTTGAAGTTATGAAATGAAAGTAATATTAATCTATCATTGTTAAAGTTACACAGAAACACATAATTGAATTCCTAAAATGTGAAATATTTATTTTCTAATTTTAATATTTTTATTTTTTCCTATTTTCTGTAAAAAAAACTAATGTTTAATGTTTTATAAATGTTCAAATATATTAGCAGACTTAATTTGCATAATCGACAATACCTCGGCTAAAAGAGTAGATTTCTATTCGACCACAGTAATATTAGCTGTAATGTAATTTGCAAAAATCTTCTGCTAGCAAATATAATATCTGCAGTACAGCAGATTGCTTTGCATAGTTGAAGTAAAATTTGCTCATATGGCAGAAACAATCTTTGAAATGAGTTAAACGTTTTTACTACATAAGCAGAAAACTTCTCCTAGTATATTTAGTAAATCTTCGTTGACGCAAATAGTTCACAAAATCAGCAAAATATTTTGCAGAATATATGAACAAATTACAAATATATATGCCTTCGCTGTTTAAGTGGATATTTACTGCATTTAGCGAATAATTTTATTTTCAGTGTACACGATTGAGTGGCCAAAAGGCAGTTTCGTTTTCTTTACCCATCCATGATGAAGAATGACTACTGATACTAATCGATCCACATCGAATTGGACGATGTAGCATTTGATTCTTTATTAATATAATATTAAATATACACTGGTTTACAGAAAATAATATCAATCCTACAGCAACAATAGTGGTGACGGTGGAATCGATGGTGTTAAAGATGTATCGGCGTAGTGTTGATGCGATGGTATCGTTGACTTTGATACTAAGATCACTGATGTTCGTATCTAAATAAAAGGTACTGATAATGTGGCATGGATACTTTCATATATAATAGCCCATAGAGCGATGTTATACATGAAAGTATTATTGGATTGAGGATGAATAGTGCTATAGTCACTAGGACGATGTAGCGCTATCGGCGGTGGGAACCAAATTGAAATTAGATTGATTTTACTGCTGCTTTTATATGAAGGTAACGGTAACTAAATTATACTAAATATCTGAATACCGGTACATCTTAATAATCCATCGGCGTAGTTAATAGTTTATGCAATGAGTGTTATAGTGTTCATAATGCAAATGGCCATGAGTTAATATTACATTAATATACCATTCAGACTATGGATTTTTAAAAATATTACGAAATTACTTAAAACGTATCTATTGAATATCATTTGTGGTTTGTAATGGAATAAATTGAGGAATATATGCGGACTTTTTGCAAAAGCCTTTTCATATTTGTTAATAAATTCCTTAAATTGAAATTTCATATGGCTTAGTTTATTTACATATATTTTAAGAAGAACATATAAATATTTTCTTAAACTGTAATGTGGTAATAATATTGAAATGTCTTAGGATTGAAAAATTCAATATATTAATAAATTTATTGGAGGTAATAGTATAAAAGTGATCGGATATTAATTAAACTAACTTCGAATTAATTTGAAAAATATGTTAATGCTCGCCCTTAAGACTACACTTAGCTACTTTTACTATATCGTTATTAAATTCATAGTATTTTAGAACTTGACTGAAACAAACTGGATCACTGACTTTAAATAAACCCAAAAATTTAGAGCAAATATTTAGTAAATGCAACCCAAGTTATGAACTTCATAACCACTGAAACCTATTTGTTTATTATTCGTATCAAAAATCGAAGTGATTTTAATTACTTTCGAAGACGATTCAAGTAATACAAAATTATTTACATATGATTTAGTCACTGAGATTTTATAATTATTCATATGTTCCATCTGGGTATTCTTTTGATTTGCATTTCATTTGTGTAATAATAATATTTTTTCCAAGTATCCATTATGAACTTGTTCTAATACAAGGTAACCACTTTTAGCCACTTTCTTCACACACTGCAGAAAGGTTTCAAATCTAAGAGCTCTATAATTATCTAAGGGTGATTGCATATAGAATAGGATATTCTTTGACAAAATGCTTGAGGAATATTTGAGCGACATGGTTTTTTGTAATGAATAGTATTGGAGTACAAAGTATTCTTATTGCACAGTGAAATAAAACGAAATGATTATAATATTTCGACTGAATTTTGTCCTGTAGAACTATTTCAAGAATATATAAATTTAACATTCGAAGTTCAGTAGCTACGAAGATATTGTAACGGTCGTGCTTCTCTATTAAATTCATTAGGCAGTTGTGGAGCAACTTTCGACACATTAGAACGACATCCGATGTCCCGCTCTTCAATTACTATTACTGTTGTATCATTGTGGTGGGTTTCGAATATTTTCTGCAATTTATTGGTGAATTCCCAATCGGTCCTTTGTTCAAATTCATCACCAGGAAAAGTCATTCTATGTAAAAGATATGTTCCTTTTATTTTACATTTATTGCATCCGTAATATCCTGTGTGTCCTTTAATATTTAAAAGAAATGGACGAGCTGGCGCATCAGCAATAATACAAAAATTTTAATCCATTGTCCACAAAATGCAATAAAAATTCATTAATATTTAGTGGTCTAGTATTACCAACTAATAACACGAATTCATATTCAACAACATTCATTAATATCGGAAACATCTCAATAGATGTTTCAGTTTGTCTGGATGTACCACATAAGGGTCGTTTATCTTTAGGTAAACATGGATCATGAATTCGCAAAATTGCTAATAGTTCTTTATGGGCAATGTATTAGTTCAATGAATTTACAGTCTTCACAACATGAGATATACTCGTAGAATAATATTATCTCTGTAGACACATCACCGTTACAAAACTTGCGGTTGAATATAGGAACACACTTTTTTAATTTATTTTTCAATATTTCTTAAAATTAGCCTTTATTGAGCAAAGAGAAAATATTATTCAATATGATTTAATCCCACACTTGGCGTAATTGCGCAGAGTAAAAATAAATGGAATTGTTAATCAACAATTTTAAATTTGATCGGTGTACGAAAAAGTTCCAAATGAACTAAAAATTTAAGGAATTTATTTAAAGAAAATTCAAAACGTATATATTCCAAATGTATTTCCTATGAATTAATAAGGAAAAAAGTCCAATAGAATTTTTAATAACGCCAACATTTGTTGCGAATTTTATATTTTTTCAAGGAAAAATGCGCTTAAAATTATATTATTTGCAAAAACGATTTTCAATTTATTTTCATAAAATTAATTATCTTTTTGAGCTTAATTCTGCAAACAAAAAACTAACTAACTTGTGCACGATAACCCAAGATTCATGGCAAACTTTAGTTTCCAACTGTTCTGTAATCACAATATAATGCGCAGTGCAACAGTTCGATGTAACTTCGATACCATCTTACAAAATTAAGTAATATTGAGTCATTGCGAATACAGTACAATGTAAGAAACTCAAGGGCCAAACAGTTTGCAATTAACACAATTTTTGACATCAGATAACACATTTTCTGTTATAGAAAAAATAATTCGAAAAATGTTTCCATCGGATAATACCAAAATTTGAAATGTCCAAAATTGTCGAGAAGTTTCTCGAGAAAATATTATAGAAATTTAAATATGGCAACACTTTAATTTCATTTAATAAAATATTTAATATTCTTCCATCGCCAGTTCAATTGGCACATTCAAAGTGAACGGACACACATTTTTTGAATCGATAATATTGCGAACGATTAATTTTAATAAATAAATTGGAAATTATTAGGAATAAATTGTTAATTCTAGTAATAATAAAATATGAATAAAGATACAAATAAAATAATTGAAACAGATTTGCCACAAAGTGTTCGTGGTAATATATTAACTAACGAATCCTCATCGTTAAAATGTAGCTAATGTGACAATTATTTTACAACTGCAGAAACTTTAAAATGTCATGAAGAAACGGTACATCCACTGACACGCAAAATTTGTTTAAAAACAGCCACAACTAGAAGTAATTTTAACAGGTATATGTCCATCCATGGTGAAAGGAAATATTTATGTGCACATGGAAATTGTGTGAAGAAATTCGGAACGAAAGGTGAATTAAACCGACATATGTCATTCCATGGTGAAAAGAAATTTATTTGTGGGTATGGAAATTGTGACAAAAAATTCCCAAGTATAGCCAGTTTAAACCAACACATGTCAATTCATGGTGAAAAGAAATTTATTTGTGGGTATGGAAATTGTGACAAAAAATTCCCAAGTATAGCCAGTTTAAAGAAACATATGGCAACCCATCGTGAAAAGAAATTTAAATGTGCGAAAATGAATTGTGAGAAAACATTTGCAACAGAATGTACATTAAAACAACATATGGCAACCCATGGTGAAAGGAAATATTTATGTGCACATGGAAATTGTGTGAAGAAATTCGGAACGAAAGGCGAATTAAACCGATATATGTCATTCCATGATGAAAAGAAATTTATTTGTGGGTTTGGAAATTGTGTGAAGAAATTCGGAACGAAACGTGAATTAAACCGACATATGTCATTCCATGGTGAAAAGAAATTTATTTGTGGGTATGGAAATTGTGACAAAAAATTCCCAAGTATAGCCAGTTTAAAGAAACATATGGCAACCCATCGTGAAAAGAAATTTATTTGTGTGTTTGTAAATTGTGAGAAGAAATTAAATACTAAAGACGCGTTAAACCGACATATTGCAACCCATGGTGAAAAGAAATTTAAATGTGCGAAAACGAATTGTGAGAAAACATTTGCAACAGAATATACATTAAAACAACATATGGCAACCCATAGTGAAAAGAAATTCAAATGTTCTTATGGAGATTGTGTCCAAAAATTTACTCACAAATGTAATCTTAAAAAATATATGGAAAGCCATCGAAACGAGAAGAATTACAAATGTCACAAGTGTTCAAAAGCATTCAATCATCAATCGAACTTACTTCGACATAATAAAAGATTCCATTCAGAATGTAATGAGGCGACGATCGCAACATCCAGTGATAGTCGAGTCATAAATCCAAGTGCATCAAGCCAAGAGGAAAACAAATAATACATTTCAGAAATGAAATTCAAAAGATTTAAATCCAAAAATTGACGTTTAATTGTTCGAAAAACCACAATTTAAATTAAATTTTGACGGAGATCCTATGGAAAATATAAATAATTATTAAATTAAAATTGATTAGTGTCTGACACACGACGACACATTGATTTTGAAATTAATCCTAAACTTTAACCAAAAAATGTATTATTATTCATAATTGATTTTGTATAAAAATAAATAAATTTATCTCAAAAATTGTCGAAAATATTTGATTTGTTATTTGAAATATGTGTGAAATATGTTCACAACAACAATAACCCCGAATTTGCACACAAGTACTTAAAATATTTGATAATAAGCATTCCTTCTTCGTTCTTCTTCTTCTGTACTGATTCAACTGGAACCTATTTTGAATATGAATCACGTTTCTAAAATTATAGTATAAATCGGAAAACACCCTAAAATACTCACAATTCAACGTCATAATATTTTTATATTTGAAAAATAACAAAACAATTAGTAAATTAGTAAATATCAATTCATTTTACATATTTTTAATTACGTACTCTTAATAAAACCGAGTCACTGTCATCAGAAACGACTATTAATTTCTTTTTTTTTGTTGGTGCGATATCAGTTTCGTCACTGGATGGAACTTCATGCGGTTCTGGTTCAATGCCTGATAGATTTTAAACAATTTTAGACTGGTTAGAGTTGGTATGTAATCCGTAATTACAGTTATTAACTTGCATTTCTCGTTAAATTTTTAAAATCCTCCACATATTGGATCACAAGTTTATTAATATTTCGCTGGAATTGCAACTTTACAATGTCTCTTGCTGTAAATGCACTTGGTTTGGACTCTTCTTCGTTTATGTCATCGCCGCTATCAATTGTATTAGTTTCATCTACCGTGTTAAGTAAATCAACCTCATTTAGTTCTTCATCGGCCATTAGTTCTTTAGGGACAGGTGTAATTACAAAATTGAACTCACCTAAACAAATCTTAGAAACATTTCCTTGATTCCATTATTTCCATAGGATTGATTTGGTGACCGTTTAAAAACTAATTATTGAATAATTCATATTTTTGTAATTAAACATCAATTTTTTACAATTAATTTTATTTATAATTTGTCTGATGTAACAATAGTTTTTGCAAAAGTAATAATTTTAATTAATTCCATATTTAATTTAATTATTCATTTTTAAAACATTTTTTTCGTCATTTATATTTCTTTTTAAATTATTAAACAAATTTAAGTCAACCATTAAATTTAAATGTCACAACATTTATATGATTTTCAGAGGTCGGTTGTAGTACTCTTATGCAACGGCGGCCAATCAGATAATCGCCATATTTGTCGTCCTTTGTACACAAACTTTGCGAAACTGTTGAATAATTACTGCGTGACAATATTACACCGGTCTCTGAAAATTTAACATTATTATTTTAAAATAACCGAAGAAAGAGGTTCCCAAAAGTATCGGAATCGCATTCATTTGAATCGTTTTGATGTTGTTGAACAACTGCTTGTAATTGATCTTGTTGTTGTTGTTGTTGTATGTCAATTGGATATTGTTGACTGATTGTATTTAATGACATATCTTTATTTTCGTTACGTTTTGATGTGTTATTTTGTGAATGTGGCAATTGTGGATTATTAACGGACATCAAATTGTATTCGGTTTGTTGTAAGCTTTGTGAAATCATATCGTGAGAGTGAGATTCAGGTTGATTTTCAAATTGTGACCAATCCGTATCTATTCGGGTAACGTTTTCCATATTCGATTGAATAGTAAAATCTATTGCAGGTTTTGGAAAAATTACGTGTTGATGAGACACTGACTGATTAAGGTTAAGTTTATTCATTGAATGATCGTATTTTGTGTTAATTGCATCTGCATTTTGTTGCAAAATGTTTAACAAATTTGACGGCGGTTGGTGTTCAACTGGAAATGGTACATCAAATATATTTCCTATTGGAGCTCTTTCTAATTCATTGACAGCAATACCAATTTGTCGTTCATTATTAGTTTCGAATTTCAAAGAAGATGATACATTGAGAGTGGCTAGAGCATAACTTGATGTTTCAGTAATGGATTCATTACCACCTGAAGGTTTTCCTTTCGGTGAATACTTACATTGAATTGTTGTCTCATCATGTTTTTTCAAATGCCAATTTAATCCAGATAAATGGTTAAATGATATCGAACAATTTGCGCATATGTATTTCTTTTCATTTGCGTATTCAATTGTACTTTTATTGTCCGGAATGCCATCATCAATTAAATCTCGCTTTGGTTTCAATTGTGGTAACTCTTTTTTCAAATTATTTTCGCGGGTTATCGCCGTGCATTGATGTTGTGATGCACCACGAACGTTATCACATTTTATTGTGTCGAAATAAGTACTTGTATTTGGTTCGACTGTATTTCCTTCTAATTGAATTTCATTGTTGTTATCTTTTTCAATTTTTAATATCGACGATTCATTTGATGGTGTTTGGTATTCTTTTGGTGCAACTTCTGTATTTTTACAATTTATTTTGTGTCTGGTTAGATAGCAAAATTGTGCAAATAATTTAGAGCATACGGAGCATTTATATTTTTTATTATGTATTTTCAAATGTTTATTTAAATCCGTTGAAGACAGGAATACCTTCCGGCATACGGTACATTTAAATGGTGTGTTTCCATTATGTTCGAACATATGAACTTTTAATTTGCTTAAATTGATGAATTTACTTAAACAAATATTACATTGACTATCTTTATTTTTATTATGTATTTTTTTATGAATGTTTAAATTTGATATCTGTGCAAATCCTTTCCTACAAATATCACATTTATACGGTTTGTCATCTGTGTGTAATACTTTATGAATTTTTAAGTGATCCTGTCGATTAAATACGCGAGAACAAATATCACATTTAAATGGTTTTTCATCGGTATGTGTTTTCATATGTTTATTTAAATTTGACACATTTGAATTAGTTTTGGAGCAAATATTGCATTTAACTTTATGTTTCTCTTTGTGAGATTTTAAATCACTTACAGTTGCAAAAATGTTCATACAATAGGAGCATTTAAATATTTTTTTATCATTTGAAGAATTTTTCTTCTCGCTACTTCCACTTGATTTAGAATCATCCATTTTTATTGTTTTTTTATTTAAGAAAGTTAATAGTAAATATTTAAAATTAAATAAATTTCGAATATTCGAGTAATTTTTAAACTGTTTTGTTGAAATCGAATAACGTCCATTCACTTTGAAAATCGCAATTGAACTAATTCGCCATTCGGAAATATTACAAAAATTGTTGATTAAATCAAACTTAAAAGTATTGCCACATTTAAATAATACGAAATAATTTTTTAGAAATGTCTTGAACTTTCTTAACGAATGAATTGATACTTTAAAAAGTAGAGAAAAAGTATTACACTCTATTAGATTACGCATGGGGATAACAATCCCTCCCAAGAATTTTTTTACAATTTACGTTAAATAAAGTCGATGGAGGAATTCTTCAACTTTTTACAATCATATTTGCAACGGATATAATCAACAACCGTTTTTGTGCATAAACAGAGATGGTCAGGTTATAACGAAAAAGGAAAGGTGCCTCGAAAGATGGACCGAGTACTTTAAAAATCTATTAAATGTGAACACGCCAGTGAATACTGTGGAAGATGTGTAATTTCAAACTACCCAGCCATAATAAATATTGATAAACAATAAACGATTTTTATAAAATCGGGTCAATTATTAGCGTATGCTGATGATATAGATACAATGGCTCGGAATATGATAACTGTGAAGGATGCATTCGAATCGTTACAAAAGGAGGCATTGGGTCTAGGTTTCAAAGTGATTTCAGACAAAACAAAATATATGGTGGTAACGAATTCATCGATAATTCGAGATCAAACTGTTAATATTGGAGAATACAATTTTGAAATAGTCTAGAAAATGATATTGAAGAGGAAATTCGCCGAAGGGTAGCAACTGGAAACAGATGTTATTACGGGCTAAAAAAACAATTCCAATCAAAAACATTACAACGAGATCTTAAGTGCAACCTATATACAACATTAATAAGACCAATATTAACGTATGGATCGAAGGCTTGTTGCCGGACACAGAACCAGAACAGAATTGTTGGAGGCAAAGATACAATTTTGAATTAGACAAGTTGTACGTTCAACCAAATATTGTCAAAACAATCAAGTTGGATGTTGGATACGTATTCCGCATGGAGGAGGAGCGTGTGCCGAAAAAATTGTGGAATGGTAATGCAGACGGTGGAAGGAGAGCCGGAAGACCTATATGCGTAAATTTTGTCGAGATGCGTTTTTCATAAAAATTAATTAATTTTTTACATTCATTTCAATATTTTTTATAAATAAAATTATTCATATTAAATTTGTTCTTCAATATTTGATTTGCACAGTTCTAAGCCCAAATCTTTCAAGAACTTTCGTCGTCTATGTCTAGATGTTCCATGTAGATGACGAATGCTGCCAAAGCTGACACATCGATGATATTAAAAAATAATGACAATGGCCAACGATTTGTTCGACGTTTCGTAGAATATAATAGAGTTTAAATTTCACCTAGCAAAGGATTAGATGGCATATATTGTGTGAAACATGTTCCAAATGTCTCCGCAGGTCTTGCTGCTGCCTTATCTGTTGTCAAGCGTTGAGGACGAGTAATAGCGTTGTCAAAAGGCAAATGATCAGGTTTCCATAATTCAGTCAAATGCTCTTTATTGGATTTGTGCACACCACAAAATTAAAATACCAACGAATGCATCAAGTTCTTGTTCAATGAATGGTTTGAACGTTTTAGCTTAGGTTGTTTGTTCACATGAGTATACTTTTCAATATTCATGCTGTTATAAGCATCTGTGACCTTTCGCGCTTTTCTATTAGTTTCTCGTAATATAACATCACACATTTCCAATATTTTGAACTCATCTGCAGCTGTAAAAGTTTGCTGTAATTTGCTGTACCATCACGTTGACGAATGATATTCGAAGCATATGTTTGAGTTTGAAAAAATGGTGTTGAATTCCAACATGTACCATCTTTACCAGTAAATTCTTTAGATTGTTCAATTTCAATTCTGTCATCTGATTCGTATAGATGTTCTTCAAATTCCATATATCCTTCTAGTTCTATATCTGATGCTTCATCATTACTTTTTTCAATCTGAGGAATGTATTCATTTTCATTAGCGATGTTGGCCTTAATACCTTGATCAATTGGAGGTGAGCCAGTTGCAGAGAAATAATATTCTAATTGCACTATAGACAGAGATTAAAATCAAGCAACCGAAAATGATGACCACATCTTTGGCTTTAGAATGTGTCCAAAATCTAAACCAGGTTACAATAAGAAATGGCTCCACCGGGTTCGAGTTCGGGATACATCATACATTGGGAAAGATGGAAATAAAAAAATAGTCTTCATTGGTGAGCAAATGGTGGGATATATAAACGAGAAATGGATTTTGGAAGAACATCAGAAACGTTGCGGTACAACATGAGTTGAAGTAGGCAATCTAAATTAGTTAGTTAATTAGATTTTCTAAACAACAATAACACCAGGATGGTTTTAAACATGGTGCGAGAAGCTTTTACGAAATTGGTGTCAATTGTCACAAGGCGAAGTAATACTTGTAGACTGTGCATGGAAAACGAGGCGACTGCCGCACATATCGAGTGTCAATACCCGGCTTTAAGAAGTAGAGAATTGAATGTTATTCGATTTCTTCTGCTTTAGGAAGCAGATATATTTCGGTTGAACTTACAAACAGATGTTTGTTATCACGACTACTAAACAGATTAATTTACTAGATAGGAGGGCGAAAGGTAGCCCTATTGGTGGGCTGGTTCTATATCCAATGAAATATTTTAATAATAAAACTATGACAGTGTTGGGAACCATTCTAAATTCTGCCGCTGTGATGATATAGTAAAAACGGAAGATGTTGCTGAAAGCGACATAAAATGTAGAATACGGAAAGTAGTTCAGTTGCTAAATAATATGTGCAGTCAATGTCGAAGAACCCTTAGTGTTCGATAGCAATTGGAAGGCATTGATAATTGCTCGCTTTGGACGAATTGCAAACAAATATTCAAAAAATAAATATGAGTAGGATTGTGATGGACATAACAACGGAATATTTGCGGTGGAATTCACAGTGCAGGAGGTGGGTGGACAGAAAAAGGGTTAAATGGCATAGAGGTGAAAATGGAGTAAGTTGGTGACTTTTTATCTATGCTTTGGATAATTTTTAAAATAAACTTTTATTATTTAATATTTTGTAAAATAAATTGAATAATTAATACATTTTTTTCGTTGAATATTGAAATAATATCACGGTGTCAATTTAATTTTATATTTATTCAAATACGTTTCATTTAGATAATCGATTGGTTTTTCGTCAAATTTTACTTTTTCTTAAATTACGTCATGTTCAAATAGACTTTCGTTCATGTTTTTCATTAATTGGTTGGTTTTCAACCTGCCCTACATCGAATTCAGTTTCATTTTCATTTATATTGTCTACATTGTCTATTTCTTGAACCACTACTGAACTACTACTATTCGGTGCGGTCATAATAGAGTCAATATATTCTGAATGCTTTGTCTTCATGTGATACTTTATAGAAGTTGAAAAATTGAATGCTTCTGTACACCTTAGACATTTATATTTCTTCTCATTTTAATTATTTTAGTATTATAATATATTTTTAATTATTTTATCATATCATAGCAACACGTACAAGAAGCTGCAACGGAATAAAATTAAATTGAAATATAAGGAAACTAACTAAAATATAATGGTTAAAAATGTGTACGAGAAACTATTGTACATCATGTACTAGTTTTCTCAAATATTAACCAAATTAATATTTTATGGTTTTAAACGGTTTCTTTTTCTCTAACAAATCATATCCCTCATATTATATTATATAATTTTTGTCACTTTACGGTCTAGCTTTCTAGGAAGAACAATATAAAAATAGATATTAAAATAAAGAAAAAAGTCAAGTTCAATAAAAAAGGTGTTAGTGTTTTGAATTATTATTAACGTTGCTAAGTTCGGCAATTTAACTTTTCTTCAATAATTATATAGAATAAAGTGAAATTAAATAAAAAGAATTAAATTTATAGTGTTTTAAGTTACTGTAAGACAACCAACTTATTGGAACCGCAGCATTTGGTCCTTCGAGCCGGATATGGCAGAAATTAATTAATTAACATTGGCTTCAACTACCAGTTCGCTTGTAAAATTTTATTAATTGAAAAATTCAGATATAATTCATCCTTCAACTGTACAATTATACTTTTGCAGCCAGTAAGTTAAAATCTTGCCAACTATCACTTCCCATAATCCCGTTCTTTTGATTTCATTTTTTTTATTATATTTAATCTCTCATTTTGTGTGTAATTTTTTTTCTCGTTTATAAATTACGTAAGTGAAATTTGGTTTCTTTTTCGATTTTTCCAGACTTTCTATAATAGTTAATTATTTCAAGTTCAAGTACCTATAATAAGCAGTTATTAGCCAAGTAGAACTCTATAAACCATTTAGTTCTTGCAGATATAAAATGACTGATTGAGTGTTGTGGCAACCTGACTTTAGCTGAATTTTAAAATCTATTTTTTATCTGAAATGTGGAAATTAATTTTGTCTGCAGGAAAGTTTTAGCAGCTTGAATTTCAGATATTTCGCTAACATAGTTATATTGCTGATAATTTGTTGATGGCAACCTATACAAAATAATACAATATTCAACTATTTTGCTTTGTCAGCCATTTGACTGAATTACAGTCCATAGTAGTCATCAATTTAGCATCTTTGCTGCCGGTAACACATTTTGGTTGTTGCTATTGTAACTATATGACTGAATTTTTGAGTTTTTGTAAATAATAGCTAAAATTTAGTGGTTATTGAGTTCAGTAGTATCAAACCAATATTAATGCTTACATAAATAATTTCTACAAGAAGCCACATAAAGTAGTGGTTAGCGTATTGGTTTTTCAAATCTGAGGACTTGAGATCGAATCACCGGCTGTTTCAAACATTTTATATCAGGGTTTGGATAATGCTGCCGGAACTAAAATGCTGAACAAATTGGCTGTAGCAGCGTTGCTTCATTTTAAATTCAGCTACGATTTCTTCTTGGGTAAGTTCAGTTTGCTTAAAATTAAAAATCTATGAAAAAAATAATAATTGCATGTACAATTGAACTAAAGTAACGGTACAGTTACCGTATTTCAAATATTGTAATTAAATATAAAAATAAGTTAATTTTATATTCTCATTTATTGAGGTTATTTAACACCTCATCGAGCGGTGTATATCCGCGTTGGTATCGCGCCATAAAACTTAAAATTTGTTTTTTATTATGAAAAATATTTTTATTAACATTGTTACTTTCATAAATAGATAAACATTTTTGGCAAACATTATAATTTATTGATTATTTTATTAAATAATTTTAAAAACATTAAAAAAATACATTATTCAATATTTACAAATCAAAACAAACAAATAAAAAGAAAAACTATCGTGTCAAATATGAAACCTTTCCAGACATATTCAATCGTCAAAAGCTATCAAAAGAAATTCCAATATAAAAATCAGTGTGACCAAGTTACTATTTTTTTCTACTTCACAGAAAATATTTATACTTTTTAAAGAAGTGTATAAAACATGATTTTATTAATTATGTGTTTAGAAATAACTAACATTTTAATATTATTATCATTAGAAATAAAAACGAATCTCCATAAAATTATTAAATATGTGGAAATAGTTTAACATTTCATTAAAATAATAGTTTCGACGCTTCTGAAATTGAAACTAACTAAGTGAAGTTTCTTAAATGGATCAGCAATAAAATTTATTTTTTCAATAATTAATAACAAATAAAAATAAATATAAAAGTAAAATGGAAGGTAATGTAAGTAAAACGTCGCCTCAGCCATTAGCATTGCATTGAGGGACAGCGAAGAACTAAGATGCAACAAATTTTCATCGAAAGAAACAGCTGAAAGATATTGGTTGCAACTAAGTAATAATTTAATTTGTTGTGGAAGCGGTCCGGTTTTGGTACCCAAAGAATGGAGGGAGCGTTTCCGTAACGTTTCCGGGTAACGGTAACAGGGACATCTAAATGTAGCGTTACTGCAGGTACCATTATAAAATATTTTAATTTAATTCTGTAGAAAGATTAATCAAACAATTTTTTTGGTAGGTTTTACATTTAGCAATAATAATAACAATAATAATAATAATAATATTAATGATAAAGACGATATTACTACTAACAACAACAATAATGACACTAAAGGTCGAAAGGTCGCAACCTTTCTACCTCAGACATCATTAACAGATTTGAAAGATCAGTAGAAACACGATCTGTTGATTTAAATACATTTGCAGACTCAATAAAAACTGTTGCAGACATATTCAAAAATTCATTGGCGGACTACGTCCGAATTAAAAATATTGAGATTGACGTAAAAAGGAGAGAACTAGAGTTAGAGGAAAGAAAGATTAATGTAAGACAACGGCAACTTGAAAATAATAATAATAATTCTGGTAATAATAATTTTTAGATTAATAATATTGTTGAATATAACTTTAACGTAAATTACGAGCCTGATTTGTACCTGGGGAGAATTAGAATTAGTTATGCAATGTCAAAAATGCATAAATAATGTAGGCTGCCTTTGCTGGATGATAATTGATAATGAAGTACGCGGTGCCCTAAACAGCATCGAAACACTCCCTTAAGTAATCCATTCGTTCTTTCAATGAAATTGCGAGCCTTTTTATGTAAACTGTTATATCTTGTATGTTTTGGGTCTAAATTACCATCCGTCAAAGATGTGAAATTCTTACAAGATTTCTAAATTGAAAGTGCCAAGCTTCAGAGGTATTAGATGTACAAATGTAAGTTCATTAAAATTGAAATAATTGAAAATAATATAAATAAATGGTACCTTTTTTGAAATTTTACTTTTCAGATTAATAATGATTTTAAATTTTTATAACCTAATGCTTCAGTTTTACTCTTAGAATGGGATGCATTTTCAACAAATACATATATTTAATAATGAAAAATAAATTTTCTTGTGAATTAATGCAACAAATGAGTGACACAACTCTGACTGAAGGTAAATTTAAATATAATAATGTCGTTAAGTCGTTCATGTACTATAGTTTGTAGATAAAAGCATTTCGGTACAGAGTTGCACATGAAATGTGTTTGTATTAATTAAACAAATTTTTAGTTTATTTATATTACAATTCAAACTAAATTTAGCGATAGAATGGTTATTCCACGCACTTATACCGGATACCTGTGACAAAACTTGTAACGAAGGTCAGCCCTAATAAATTTATGCAACATCGGTTGAACTGTTAAATAGTGAAATAAATACGAGATGTTCATCTTTTAAATCTATGCAACCATTTATAATTGTTGTAGGTTCTGATGTTCTAAAACCCAATGAATAACACAAAATTTAAAATTCATTCTTTTTTAAATGCACTTGACACTTATTTTAAGATTTTCCATGTATTCCAATTACAATACCCAGTTGAATCTATTTCTGTTTGGCAATCCCACCAAATAACTATTTATAACATAAAAACCAAATGATAAAATTTATCCCATTCACAATGTTTTAAGAAATGAATTAAATAATTTAAAGATTGCCAAGAGAACACAATAAATTTAATATTATTAATTCGACGAAATTAAATTTTGCTTCCCAATTTTTTTTATTTCTTAAATCTTATTTTAAAAAAGACTAATTAATACAATTATTACACAAATATGTTTAAAGTTGTTAGTATTAAGTATCAATGTTAAATCTTATATTTCTATTACAGGTACAGGGTTCAGATGAATTTAGATTTGATTTTATTAGTTTCATATTTTTTTTTTCTTCAAAATTAATTATCATTACGTAAAATTTAATTAGTTAATTTAATCATTTAAATAAAGAAACACAAACTTGAGATTATTGCTATGTCTTCACTTGATGAAGTTTATAGAGTATAATAATGTTTATTAAGTGAAGACTCAAATTTGATCGTCGAAATGTCAAAATCTTTAACTTTATAGTTTATAATCTTTATTCTTCGGATGGAAAAAGTTTGCTTACTGTAATGGTTGCTGTAAACTTTATCAAGTGAAGACATGTGACAGACGGTGCATATGTTTGCTAGTAATTATTATGTTCATTATTTTGAAGTTATGAAATGAATATAATATTAATCTATCATTGTTAAAGTTACACAGAAACACATAATTGAATTCCTAAAATGTGAAATATTTTGATTTTTTCCTATTTTCTGTAAAAAAAACTAATGTTTAATGTTTTATAAATGTTTAAATATATTGGCAGACTTAATTTGCATAATCGACAATACCTCGGCTAAAAGAGTAGATTTCTATTCGGGCACAGTAATATTACCTGTAATGTAATTTGCAAAAATCTTCTGCTAGCAAATATAATATTTGCATTACAGCAGATTGCTTTGCGTAGTTGAAGTAAAATTTGCTCATATGGCAGAAACAATCTTTGAAATGAGTTAAACGTTTTTACTACATAAGCAGAAAACTTCTCCTAGTATATTTAGTAAATCTTCGTTGACGCAAATAGTTCTTCTAAATCAGCAAAATCTTTTGCAGAATATATGAACAAATTACAAATATATATGCCTTCGCTGTTTAAGTGGATATTTACTGCATTTAGCGAATAATTTTATTTTCAGTGTACACGATTGAGTGGCCAAAAGGCAGTTTCGTTTTCTTTACCCATCCATGATGAAGGATGACTACTGATACTAATCGATCCACATCGAATTGGACGATGTAGCATTTGATTCTTTATTAATATAATATTAAATATACATTGGTTTACAGAAAATAAAATCAATCCTAGAGCAACAATAGTGGTGACGGTGGAATCGATGGTGTTAAAGATGTATCGGCGTAGTGTTGATGCGATGGTATCGTTGACTTTGATGCTAAGATCACTGATGTTCGTATCTAAATAAATGGTGCTAATAATGTGGCTTGGATACTTTCATATATAATAGCCCATTGTGGTGTTCCACCATAATACCTTATTGTACTGATCACAATTATATCCATTAGTTGGGCCCAACCTATATGATAACTGTCGTTAATTGTAATGATTACATTATATAGAAATGGATATGATTGTGTTCTGTAGAATAGGGTAACCGTTTTGAAATTGTAATTGTTTTAGTTGTTAAATTGAGTAAAGAAAAAGATAATTAGAAGTGTTTTAACCTTTGAAAAAAACAGATAGGTTTATTTGTTCAAAGATATAAAAGATTAAATTAAAAATCTAAATAACAAAGTAATAAAGAGTGTATTTAATAATTCACGAATTAAGGCAAATTAAAGTATTTATTATTATAATTATCAAATTGTAACAAATTGGCGCTGCGGACAGGATAACTACAATATACCTAAGGGATGAGCTGCAAGATTAGCTAAGTAACGAGATAATCTATGTAACAGTACTGTATGAATAATAGTGAAGTTACATTTTTTATTGCATGTATACATTTGTATTTATAATATAATTTTATAGCATTTTTAAATTTAAAATTAATTATATAATAAAAAATTATTAACGGTGAAGTTGATATTCAAATCTAATAAAAGAAGTCCGTTGTAACAATTATAGATTGTTCCAGATATAAATATTTTATTTTGTATATTGTTTAACTATATTTGTCATGTAATAAGTTCATATAAATTTATGCATTCAACTTTAATAAGTATTATATTTTATTTAATCATCAATATAATTTAATCATTATTATCATTTAATCATCATTTTCATTTAATCATCAATTACTTAATCATCAATTATTTATCATCATCTTTATTTTACTAGTAATTTAATATTATTAGTATATTGAAATATTGTAACCTGTTAATGGGTTATGTCAATTCTTAAATTGAGAAATAGAAAGGTATCACGGATCCACAAAGTCAACAAAACTACAAGAAAATCTACAATTGTATCAAACATGAGTAAAAATGAACGTGAGTATGATTTAGGTTCTAGTTCTTATAATAACAACGAATTAGATATAAAATTAATGTTACAAATTATACCAGAATACGATGGAAACCAGTACAATTTACATAAATTCCTAAACTGTTGTCATATTATTTACGATCCACTTAAATCTGATGCTGACAAACTTTTATTCTTAAGGGTTTTAAATTCTAAATTAATTAATAAGGCCTATGATGTTGTGAAATATAGGGAATGTAAAACATTCACGGAATTATCGGAAGTTTTTCAACAGCAATTTTCTTCTTGTAGAAATCGATCTCAAATAAGTCAAGATCTTGCTTCAACCGACAAAGTTATTGATTTTGCAAATAGAATTGAAAAATTGTTGCGTGAATTAGATCTTGCAAGTGTAAAAAATCCGGCTGAAACATTAAGTTCCACTGTGAAGGAAATAAATGATGATATGGGATGTTAAGTTCATTTATAAACGGTTTACGTTCTCCTTATGGCTTAATTGTTCGAGCTGCTCGTCCTGATTCATTACGTGATGCTATTAATATCGCATTGGAAGAGGAGAAAAGGGGTGCGAACAATAAATCAAATAATATTTCATGTGGATATTGCAAAAAAGTTGGTCATTCTATAAATGATTGTCGCTCGCATAGAATGGTGGTCTGTTTGAAATGTAATAGAATGGGACATCGTGCCATTGACTGTAGGGTTAATTTAAATTATAATACTAACAAAAATAATAGTTTTAACAATGGAAATCGATTAAATAATGCTTTTTAACCGAATAAATCATACTGCGGTAATTTGTAATTACTGTAACAATTCGGGTCATACCATAAGGGATTGTCAAAGAAGACAATATAGAAATGAACGTAATCAGGGAAACGGTCAAGTGCAGATGGAAGGGGTTGCCGTCGCCTCTGCACACCAACTCCAATAGGGCGCTCAATATTAAGTTATAATAATATTTTTTATCCTAGTTTTGTATATATTCCAATTGATATTACTAATAATATAGCCACCAAATTTATTGTGGATACTGGTGCTGACTCTAGTCTTTTAAAGGTAAAATGTTTGAAACCCGATGTAATGGTAAACACTTGTAATAATTTAACTTTCCATGAAATTACTGGAAGTACATTTTATTCTGTGGGATCATCCACAGCGGTGGTGGAAATATTTCGGGGTACACATACATTTCAAATTTTGCCAAAGGATTCGCCAATAAATTATATAAACGCTGACGGTATTCAAAATTTAAACTAAAAATAGATTATGATAAGGGAATTTTAATTACGGAATCAAATGGAAAGGTTATAACTTTGCCTTTTCAATGCGAGGAATCAAACCAATTAATTACATCAGGTTTGGAATCTGTTACAATTCCTGCACAAAGTGAAATATTGGTGCCAATTTCTGTTTCGACTGCCGATGAAATTTTCTGTAATCATGAAGAATTGCAGTTTGGTGTTTTTGTTCACGATACATTGGCTAAGCCAATGCGGGGCAAAATGCACGTATTATTATTAAATTCAAATACTTATGATATTAAAATTGAAAATTTTAAGCCAAAACTTGAGTTATACGATTCTTTTAAAAATAAAATGTGTCATTTTGCTGGTCTGAATCAAAATCGTATATCTCTTTTACGTGAAAAATTATTATTGTCAACTGGTTAGAGTTTGGATGAAAGAAGTTCTATTAAAAATATATGTAACAAATTTAATGATATTTTTCATCTTCCGGGCGATAAACTTTCGACAACTGATGTGGTAGAGCATAAAATACCGCTATTGGCTGATATTCCACCTATTAATATGAAATCTTATAGACTACTTTATGCTCAAAAATCTGAAATTAATGGTTAAGTAAAAAAAATGCTTGATGATGAAATTATTCGTCCCAGTACGAGTCCTTAGAATTTTCCTTTGTTGGTTGTTCCAAAAAAGGGAACTGGTAAATATCGTGTTGTGGTCGATTTTCGCAAACTGAATGAATATACTCGGGGTGATGCATTTCCGTTACCTAACATTGCGGAAATCTTGGATCAGCTTGGTGGTGGACAATATTTCTCTACACTTGATCTGGCTAGCGGTTATCATCAGATACGTGTTCATTCAGGCGATAGCGAAAAAACGGCTTTCGGTACTTCTGATGGTCATTTTGAGTTCAATCGTATGCCTTTTGGTTTGAAGGGGGCGCCTGCAACGTTTGTCATTTTTTGCAGAGGGAGATAAATTATTTGGGTCATATTATTTCTTCTGATGTAAGTAAAGCCTGATCAGGAAAAATTAAAATGTGTTGAACAATTTCCGCGTCCATTAAATGTGAAACAGGTTCAATCTTTTCTGGGTTTAGCCAACTATTATAGGCGTTTTATTAAAAATTTTTCGTACATGTCTCGGCCTTTAACGGCGTTATTGAAAAAAGGTGTAAGGTTTCAATGGTCTGACGAAGTGGAACGTGCATTTGTAAATTTAAAAAAATCTTTGGTGGGACCAAATATATTAAAATTTCCGGATTTTGAAAGGGAATTCATTCTAACTACGGATGCTAGCGGTCATTCATTGGGTGCTATTCTTTCACAAGGTGATATTGGAAGTGATTTACCGGTTTGTTACGCTAGTCGTATATTAAATAAGGCAGAGTTAAATTATTCCACCATAGAAAAAGAACTACTGGCGATAGTTTGGGGCGTTCAACATTTTAGACCATATCTATATGGAAGGAAATTTACAATTATTTCTGATCATAAGCCTCTTGTTTGGGTGTTTAGTATAAGGGATCCTTCTTCTCGTTTAATGCGATGGAGGTTAAAGTTGCAGGAATATAATTATACAGTAATCTATAAGCCCGGAAAATATAATTGTAACGCGGATGCTTTCAGTAGGATTCCACGGGAAGTTTTACCATGTTCTGTTATAACTCGTAGTCAAACCAGGAATAAATTGTCTGATCCAGTGCCATCAACGTCTAATTGTAATGTACCGGATAATACTAATTTAGGTGTTATATCTAATTCTCGTGATAAATCGGGGATTAACACGAAGACTTTAAAGGCTCAGAATACATCGGAGTCTGAGAATGAATTTGTTGAAATCGATGAAAATGATTTTTTAAATAACAATGGGGAATCTAATCTGAATTTGAATTATGAAAACGAAGATTCGGTGAAAAAAGTTCTTATCACGAATCGGGATATAATTACTAAAATATTGAATGAATACCACGTTGCACCACTTGGTAGACATCAGGGTGTGGCTAGAACCCTAAATAGGATAAAATTGAAATATTATTGGAAGGGTATGTTTAGGGATGTGGTAGATTTTATTAAGCACTGCTCAAGCTGTCAAAGAAATAAGTCTGGCCGTACTACTAGGGTACCTATGGCTTTAACATCGAGCTCTAAAATTCCATTTTATCGAATATATCTAGATATTGTTGGTCCTTTACCTGAAACGGTAACTGGTATGAAATATATTTTAACTGCACAAGATGATTTGACCAAATTTTCAATGGCAATTCCTTTGGTATCAATAGATACAAAAACAGTTGCGGAAGCTCTTGTACGTGATATCATATGTCAACACGGCATTCCAAACAGTATTCTTACAGATCAAGGATCTAATTTCGTTAGCAAACTTTTCTTGGAGGTTTGCAAATTATTTAATATCAAAAAACTGCAAACAACGGCCTACCATCCTCAGAGCAATGGCACTCTTGAGAGAAGCCATCGAACATTGAAGGAATACCTAAGACATTACATTGATCATGATACAAATAATTGGGACAGTTGGTTACGATATGCTACATTTATTTATAATACCACTCCGCATACTGCTACTGGGTTTACACCGTTTAAAATATTATACGGATATGAGGCATCAATTCCTTCAGCTTTAAAAATTTCGCAACATGAAGATTATTATTATGAAAATTACGTTAATGAACTTAGGGCAAGATTAAGTAAGGGATATGAAATTGCAAAAGATAATATGGAAAAGCGTAAACAAATTTCAAAATCATATTATGATCGAAATGTACAACCGATTATATTTCATGTCGGTGATTTGGTATTGTATAAGATTCATAATAGAAAATCATTAACTCCACTCTGGAGTGGACCGTACATGGTTATTAAAGTAAATTCACCCGAAAATACTACAATCAAAATCAAAAATAAAATGAAACGTAAACACAATAACCAGTTAAAAATGTATCATAGCCTAAGTAATAATATTGTCACATCGAGTCCAGGGTTAAATCTGTATATTCTGATATTCTGTTCATTTATTTAATAATATATCGTAGTCTTGGTATAAATAAATAAATTATAATTTTTTAATATTTTATTGTTTGTTATTTTGAACTGGAACATAAAACAAGATCACATAATTATTAAAATTAAGAAAATTAGTTTAATTTATTATTACATTATCATTAATAATTTTTATTAATGATGTTAGTTATTTTTTTTTTCACAATTATATCCATTAGTTGGGCCCAACCTATATGATAACTGTCATTAATTGTAATGATTACATTATATAGAAATGATATCCATTGATTGTGTTCTGTAGAATAGGGTAACCGTTTTGAAATTGTAATTGTTTTAGTTGTTAAATTGAGTAAAGAAAAAGATAATTAGAAGTGTTTTAACCTTTGAAAAAAACAGATAGGTTTATTTGTTCAAAGATATAAAAGATTAAATTAAAAATCTAAATAACAAAGTAATAAAGAGTGTATTTAATAATTCACGAATTAAGGCAAATTCAAGTAGTTATCAAATTGTAACACCATAGAGCAATGTTATACATGAAAGTATTATTAGATTGAGGATGAATAGTGCTATAGTCACTAGGACGATGTAGCGCTATCGGCGGTGGGAACCAAATTGAAATTAGATTGATTTTACTGCTGCTTTTATATGAAGGTAACGGTAACTAAATTATACTAAATATCTGAATACCGGTACATAATAATAGTCCATCGGCGTAGTTAATAGTTTATGCAATGAGTGTTATAGTGTTCATAATGCAAATGGCCATGAGTTAATATTACATTAATATACCATTCAGACTATGGATTTTTAAAAATATTACGAAATTACTTAAAACGTATCTATTGAATATCATTTGTAGTTTGTAATGGAATAAATTGAGGAATATATGCGGACTTTTTGCAAAAGCCTTTTCATATTTGTTAATAAATTCCTTAAATTTAAATTACATATGGCTTAGTTTATTTACATGTATGTTAAGAAGAACATATAAATATTTTCTTAAACTGTAATATTGTGATTGTTTTCTGTAAAATAAAAGCCGTGGTAATAATATTGAAATGTCTTAGGATTGAAAAATTCAATATATTAATAAATTTATTGGAGGTAATAGTATAAAAGTGATCGGATATTAATTAAACTAACTTCGAATTAATTTGAAAAAATATGTTAATGCTCGCCCTTAAGACTACACTTAGCTACTTTTACTATATCGTTATTAAATTCATAGTATTTTAGAACTTGATTGAAACAAACTAGATCACTGAATTTAAATAAACCCAAAACTTTAGAGCAAATAGGTATTTCGTAAATGCAACCCAAGTTATGAACTTCATAACCACTGAAACCTATTTGTTTATTATTCGTAACAAAAATTGAAGTGATTTTAATTACTTTCGAAGACGATTCAAGTAATACAAAATTATTTACATATGGTTTAGTCACTGAGATTTTATAATTATTCATATGTTCCATCTGGGTATATTTTTGATTTGCATTTCATTTGTGTAATAATAATATTTTTTCCAAGTATCCATTATGAACTTGTTCTAATACAAGGTAACCACTTTTAGCCACTTTCTTCACACACTGCAGAAAGGTTTCAAATCTAAGAGCACTATAATTATCTAAGGGTGATTGCATAAAGAATAGGATATTCTTTGACAAAATGCTTGAGCAATATTTGAGCGACATGGTTTTTTGTAATAGTATTGGAGTACAAAGTATTCTTATTGCACAGTGAAATAAAACGAAATGATTATAATATTTCGACTTAATTTTGTCCTGTAGAACTATTTCAAGAATATATAAATTTAACATTCGAAGTTCAGTAGCTACGAAGATATTGTAACGGTCGTGCTTCTCTATTAAATTCATTAGGCAGTTGTGGAGCAACTTTCGACACATTAGAACGACATCCGATGTCCCGCTCTTCAATTACTATTACTGTTGTATCATTGTGGTGGGTTTCGAATATTTTCTGCAATTTATTGGTGAATTCCCAATCGGTCCTTTGTTCAAATTCATCACCAGGAAAAGTCATTCTATGTAAAAGATATGTTCCTTTTATTTTACATTTATTGCATCCGTAATATCCTGTGTGTCCTTTAATATTTAAAAGAAATGGACGAGCTGGCGCATCAGCAATAATACAAAAATTTTAATCCATTGTCCACAAAATGCAATAAAAATTCATTAATATTTAGTGGTCTAGTATTACCAACTAATAACACGAATTCATATTCAACAACATTCATTAATATCGGAAACATCTCAATAGATGTTTCAGTTTGTCTGGATGTACCACATAAGGGTCGTTTATCTTTAGGTAAACATGGATCATGAATTCGCAAAATTGCTAATAGTTCTTTATGGGCAATGTATTAGTTCAATGAATTTACAGTCTTTACAACATGAGATATACTCGTAGAATAATATTATCTCTGTAGACACATCACCGTTACAAAACTTGCGGATGAATATAGGAACACATTTTTTTAATTTATTTTTCAATAATTCTTAAAATTAGCCTTTATTGAGCAAAGAGAAAATATTATTCAATATGATTTAATCCCACACTTGGCGTAATTGCGCAGAGTAAAAATAAATGGAATGGTTAATCAACAATTTTAAACTTGATCGGTGTACGAAAAAGTTCCAAATGAACTAAAAATTTAAGGAATATATTTAAAGAAAATTCAAAACGTATATATTCCAAATGTATTTCCTATGAATTAATAAGGAAAAAAGTCCAATAGAATTTTTAATAACGCCAACATTTGTTGCGAATTTTATATTTTTTCAAGGAAAAATGCGCTTAAAATTATATTATTTGCAAAAACGATTTTTCAATTTATTTTCATAAAATTAATTATCTTTTTGAGCTTAATTCTACAAACAAAAAACTAACTAACTTGTGCACGATAACCCAAGATTCATGGCAAACTTTAGTTCCTAACTGTTCTGTAATCACAATATAATGCGCAGTGCAACAGTTCGATGTAACTTCGATACCATCTTACAAAGTAATATTGAGTCATTGCGAATACAGTACAATGTAAGAAACTCAAGGGCCAAACAGTTTGCAATTAACACAATTTTTGACATCAGATAACATATTTTCTGTTATAGAAAAAATAATTCGAAAAATGTTTCCATCGGATAATACCAAAATTTGAAATGTCCAAAATTGTCGAGAAATTTCTCGAGAAAATATTATAGAAATTTAAATATGGCAACACTTTAATTTCATTTAATAAAATATTTAATATTCTTCCATCGCCAGTTCAATTGGCACATTCAAAGTGAACGGACACACATTTTTTGAATCGATAATATTGCGAACGATTAATTTTAATAAATAAATTGGAAATTATTAGGAATAAATTGTTAATTCTAGTAATAATAAAATATGAATAAAGATACAAATAAAATAATTGAAACAGATTTGCCACAAAGTGTTCGTGGTAATATATTAACTAACGAATCCTCATCGTTAAAATGTAGCTATTGTGACAATTATTTTACAACTGCAGAAACTTTAAAATGTCACGAAGAAACGGTACATCCACTGACATGCAAAATTTGTTTAAAAACAGCCACAACTAGAAGTAATTTTAACAAACACATGGCCAACCATGGTGAAAAGAAATATTTATGTTCACATGGAAATTGTGTGAAGATATACGGAACAAAAGGTGAATTAAACCGACATATGGCAACCCATGGTGAAAAGAAATTTATTTGTGTGTTTGTAAATTTTGAGAAGAAATTAAATACTAAAGACGCGTTAAACCGACATATGGCAACCCATGGTGAAAAGAAATTTAAATGTGCGAAAACGAATTGTGAGAAAACATTTGCAACAGAATATACATTAAAACAACATATGGCAACCCATGGTGAAAAAAAAATTATTTGTGGGTATGGAAATTGTGTGAAGAAATTCGGAACGAAAGGTGAATTAAACCAACACATGTCATTTCATGGTGAAAAGAAATTTATTTGTGGGTATGGTATTTGTGACAAAAAATTCCCAAGTATAGTCAGTTTAAAGAAACATATGGAAATCCATGGTGCAAAGAAATTTAAATGTTCCTATGGAGGTTGTGTCCAAACATTTACATACAAATATAGACTTAAAAAACATATGGAAAGCCATCGAAATGAGAAGAATTACAAATGTCACAAGTGTTCAAAAGCATTCAATTATCGTTCGGCCTTACTTCGACATAATAAAAGATTCCATTCAGAATGTAATGAGTCGACAATCGCAACATCCAGTCATAGTCGAGTCATAAATCCAAGTGCATCAAGCCAAGAGGAAAACAAATAATACATTTCAGAAATGAAATTCAAAAGATTTAAAACCAAAAATTGACGTTTAATTGTTCGAAAAACCACAATTTAAAATAAACATTGACGGAAATCCTATGGAAAATATAAATAATTATTGAATTAAAATTGATTAGTGTCTGACACACGACGACACATTGATTTTGAAATTAATCCTAAACTTAAACCAAAAAATGTATTATTATTCATAATTGATTTTGTATAAAAATAAATAAATTTATCTCAAAAATTGTCGAAAATATTTGATTTGTTATTTGAAATATGTGTGAAATATGTTCACAACAACAATAACCCTGAATTTGCACACAAGTACTTAAAATATTTGATAATAAGCATTCCTTCTTCGTTCTTCTTCTTCTGTACTGATTCAACTGGAACCTATTTTGAATATGAATCACATTTCTAAAATTATAGTATAAATCGGAAAACACCCTAATATACTCACAATTCAACGTCATAATATTTTTATATTTGAAAAATAACAAAACAATTAGTAACTCATAAATATCAATTCATTTTACATATTTTTAATTACGTACTCTTAATAAAACCGAGTCACTGTCATCAGAAACGACTATTAATTTCTTTTTTTTGTTGGTGCGATATCACTTTCGTCACTGGATGGAACTTCATGCGGTTTTGGTTCAATGCCTGATAGATTTGAAACAATTTCAGACCGGTTAGAGTTGGTAATGAAATCTGTAATTACAGTTATTAACTTGCATTTCTCGTTAAATTTTTATAATCCTCCACATATTGGATCACAAGTTTATTAATATTTCGCTGGAATTGCAACTTTACAATGTTTCTTGCTGTAAATGCACTTGGCTTGGACTCTTCTTCGTTTATGTCATCGCCGCTATCAATTGTATTAGTTTCATAATCCGTATTAAGTAAATCAACCTCATTTAGTTCTTCAGCTGCCATTAGTTCTTTAGGGACAGGTGTAATTACAAAATTGTACTCACCTAAACAAATCTTAGAAACATTTCCTTGATTCCATTATTTCCATAGGATTGATTTGGTGACCGTTTAAAAACTAATTATTGAATAATTCATATTTTTGTAATTAAACATCAATTTTTTACAATTAATTTTATTTATAATTTGTCTGATGTAACAATAGTTTTTGCAAAAGTAATAATTTTAATTAATTCCATATTTTATTTAATTATTCATTTTTAAAACATTTTTTTCGTCATTTATATTTCTTTTTAAATTATTAAACAAATTTAAGTCAACCATTAAATTTAAATGTCACAACATTTATATGATTTTCAGAGGTCGGTTGTAGTACTCTTATGCAACGGCGGCCAATCAGATAATCGCCATATTTATCGTCCTTTGTACACAAACTTTGCGAAACTGTTGAATAATTACTGCGTGACAATATTACACCGGTCTCTGAAAATTTAAGATTATTATTTTAAAATAACCGAAGAAAGAGGTTCCCAAAAGTATCGGCATCGCATTCATTTAAATCGTTTTGATGTTGTTGAACAACTGCTTGTAATTGTTCTTGTTGTTGTTGTATGTCAATTGGATATTGTTGACTGATTGTATTTAATGACATATCTTTATTTTCGTTAGGTTGTGATGTGTTATTTTGTGAATGTAACAATTGTGGATTATTAACGGACATCAAATTGTATTCGGTTTGTTGTAAGCTTTGTGAAATCATATCGTGAGAGTGAGATTCAGGTTGATTTTCAAATTGTGACCAATCCGTATCTATTCGGATAATATTTTCCATATTCGAGTGAATTGGAAAATCTATTGCAGGTTTTGGAAAAATTACGTGTTGATGAGACACTGACTGATTAAGGTTAAGTTTATTCATTGAATGATCGTAGTTTGTGTTAATTGCATCTGTGTTTTGTTGCAAAATGTTTAACAAATTTGACGGCGGTTGGTGTTCAACTGGAAATGGTACATCAAATATATTTCCTATTGGAGCTCTTTCTAATTCATTGACAGAAATACCAATTTGTCGTTCATTATTAGTTTCGAATTTCAAAGAAGATGATACATTGAGAGTGGCTAGAGCATAACTTGATGTTTCAGTAATGGATTCATTACCACCTGAAGGTTTTCCTTTCGGTGAATACTTACATTGAATTGTTGTCTCATCATGTTTTTTCAAATGCCAAATTAATCCAGATAAATGGTTAAATGATATCGAACACTTTGCGCATATGTATTTCTTTTCATTTGCGTATTCAATTGTACTTTCATTGTCCGGAATGCTATCATCAATTAAATCTCGCTTTGGTTTCAATTGTGGTAAATCTTTTTTCAAATTATTTTCGTGGGTTATCGCCGTGCATTGTTGTTGTGATGCACCACGAACGTTATCACATTTTATTGTGTCGAAATAAGTACTTGTATTTGGTTCCACTGTATTTCCTTCTAATTGAATTTCATTGTTGTTATCCTTTTCAATTTTTAATATCGACGATTCATTTGATGGTGTTTGGTTTTCTTTTGGTGCAACTTCTGTACTTTTACAATTTATTTTGTGTCTGGTTAGATAACGAAAATGTGCAAATAATTTAGAGCATACGGAGCATTTATATTTTTTATTATGTATTTTCAAATGTTGATATAATGCGTTTGAAGACAGGAATACCTTCCGGCATACGGTACATTTAAATGGTGTGTTTCCATTATGTTCGAACATATGAACTTTTAATTTGCGTAAATTGATGAATTTACTTAAACAAATATTACATTGACTTTCTTTATTTTTATTATGTATTTTTTTATGCCTGTTAAAATTTGATCTCTGTGCAAATCCTTTCCTACAAATATCACATTTAAATGGTTTGTCATCTGTGTGTAATATATGTGTTTTCATATGTTTATTTAAATTTGACACATTTGAATTAGTTTTGGAGCAAATATTGCATTTAACTTTATGTTTCTCTTTGTGAGATTTTAAATCACTTACAGTTGCAAAAATTTTCGTACAAGTGGAGCATTTAAATATTTTTTTATCATTTGAAGAATTTTTCTTCTCGCTACTTCCACTTGGTTTAGAATCACCCATTTTTAATATGTATTTTATTTAATAAAGTTAATAGTAAATATTAAAAATTAAACAAATTTCGAATATTCGAGTAATTTTTATACTGTTTTGTTGAAATCGAATAACGTCCATTCACTTTGAAAATCGCAATTGAACTAATTCGCCATTCGGAAATATTACAAAAATTGTTGATTAAATCAAACTTAAAAGTATTGCCACATTTAAATAATACGAAATATTTTTTTAGAAATGTCTTGAACTTTCTTAACGAATGAATTGATACTTTAAAAAGTAGAGAAAAAGTATTACACTCTATTAGATTACGCATGGGGATAACAATCCCTCCCAAGAATTTTTTTACAATTTACGTTAAATAAAGTCGATGGAGGAATTCTTCAACTTTTTACAATCATATTTGCAACGGATATAATCAACAACCGTTTTTGTGCATAAACAGAGATGGTCAGGTTATAACGAAAAAGGAAAGGTGCCTCGAAAGATGGACCGAGTACTTTAAAAACCTATTAAATGTGGACACGCCAGTGAATACTGTGGAAGTAATTTCAAACTACCCAGCCATAATAAATATTGATAAACAATAAACGCTTTTTATAAAATCGGGTCAATTATTAGCGTATGCTGATGATATAGAATATGGGTCGGAATATGATAACTGTGAAGGATGCATTCGAATCGTTACAAAAGCAGGCATTGGGTCTAGGTTTCAAAGTGAATTCAAACAAAACAAAATATATGGTGGTAACGAATTCATCTATAATTCGAGATCAAACTCTTAATATTGGAGAATACAATTTTGAAATAGTCTAGAAAATGATATTGAAGAGGAAATTCGCCGAAGGGTAGCCACTGGAAACAGATGTTATTACGGGCTAAAAACACAATTCCAATCAAAAACATTACAACGAGATCTTAAGTGCAATCTATATACAACATTAATACGACCAATATTAACGTATGGATCGAAGGCTTGTTGCCGGACACAGAACCAGAACAGAATGGTTGGAGGCGAAGATACAATTTTGAATTAGACAAGTTGTACGGTCAACCAAATATTGTCAAAACAATCAAAATCAATAGGTTAAGTTGGATGTTGGACACGTATTCCGCATGGAGGAGGAGCGTGTGCCGAAAAAAATGTTGAATGGTAATGCAGAAGGTGGAAGGAGAGCCGGAAGACCTATATGCGTAAATTTTGTCTAGATGCGTTTTTCATAAAAAATAATTAATTTTTTACATTCATTTCAATATTTTTTATTATAAAATTATTCATATTAAATTTGTTCTTCAATATTTGATTTGCACAGTTCTAAGCTCAAATCTTTCAAGAACTTTCGTCGTCTATCTCTAGATGTTCCATGTAGATGACGAATGCTGCCAAAGCTGACACATCGATGATATTAAAAAATAATGACAATGGCCAACGATTTGTTCGACGTTTCGTAGAATATAATAGAGTTTAAATTTCACCTAGCTGAGGATTAGATGGCATACATTGTGTGAAACATGTTCCAAATGTCTCCGCAGCTCTTGCGGCTGCCGTATCTGTTGTCAAGCGTTGAGGACGAGTAATAGCGTTGTCAAAAAGCAAATGATCAGGTTTCCATAATTCAGTAAAATGCTCTTTATTGGATTTGTGCACACCACAAAATTAAAATACCAACGAATCCATCAAGTTCTTGTTCAATGAATGGTTTGAATGTTTTAGCTTAGGTTGTTTGTTCACATGAGTATACTTTTCAATATTCATGCTGTTATAAGCATCTGTGAACTTTCTCGCTTTTCTATTAGTTTATCGTAATATAACATCACACATTTCCAAAATTTTGAACTTATCTGTAGCTGTAAAAGTTTGCTGTAATTTGCTGTACCATCACGTTGACGAATGATATTCGAAGCATATGTTTGAGTTTGAAAAAATGGTGTTGAATTCCAACATGTACCATCTTTACCAGTAAATTCTTTAGATTGTTCAATTTCAATTCTGTCATCTGATTCGTATAGATGTTCTTCAAATTCCATATATCCTTCTAGTTCTATATCTGATGCTTCATCATTACTTTTTTCAATCTGAGGAATGTATTCATTTTCATTAGCGATGTTGGCCTTAATACCTTGATCAATTGGAGGTGAGCCAGTTGCAGAGAAATAAAATTCTAATTGCACTCGATAACTATAGACAGAGATTAAAATCAAGCAACCGAAAATGATGACCACATCTTTGGCTTTAGAATGTGTCCAAAATCTAAACCAGGTTACAATAAGAAATGGCCCCACCTGGTTCGAGTTCGGGGATACATCATACATTGGGAAAGATGGAAATAAAAAAATAGTCTTCATTGGTGAGCAAATGGTGGGATATATAAACGAGAAATGGATTTTGGAAGAAAATCAGAAACGTTGCGGTACAACATGAGTTGAAGTAGGCAATCTAAATTAGTTAGTTAATTAGATTTTCTAAACAACAATAACACCAGGATGGTTTTAAACATGGTGCGAGAAGCTTTTACGAAATTGGTGTCAATTGTCACAAGGCGAAGTGATACTTGTAGACTGTGCATGGAAAACGAGGCGACTGCCGCACATATCGAGTGTCAATACCCGGCTTTAAGAAGTAGAGAATTGAATGTTATTCGATTTCTTCTGCTTTAGGAAGCAGATATATTTCGGTTGAACTTACAAACATATGTTTGTTATCACGACTACTAAACAGATTAATTTACTAGATAGGAGGCCGAAAGGTAGCCCTATTGGTAGGCTGGTTCTATATCCAATGAAATATTTAAATAATAAAACTATGACAGTGTTGGGAACCATTCTAAATTCTGCCGCTGTGATGATATAGTAAAAACGGAAGATGTTGCTAAAAGCGACATAAAATGTAGAATACGGAAAGTAGTTCAGTTGCTAAATAATATGTGCAGTCAATGTCGAAGAACCCTTAGTGTTCGATAGCAATTGGAAGGCATTGATAATTGCTCGCTTTGGACGAATTGCAAACAAATATTCAAAAAATAAATATGAGTAGGATTGTGATGGACATAACAACGGAATATTTGCGGTGGAATTCACAGTGCAGGAGGTGGGTGGACAGAAAAAGGGTTAAATGGCATAGAGGTGAAAATGGAGTAAGTTGGTGACTTTTTATCTATGCTTTGGATAATTTTTAAAATAAACTTTTATTATTTAATATTTTGTAAAATAAATTGAATCATTAATACATTTTTTTCGTTGAATATTGAAATAATATCACGGTGTCAATTTAATTTTATATTTATTCAAATACGTTTCATTTAGATAATCGATTGGTTTTTCGTCAAATTTTACTTTTTCTTAAATTACGTCATGTTCAAATAGACTTTCGTTCATGTTTGTCATTAATTGGTTGGTTTTCAACTTGCCCTACATCGAATTCAGTTTCATTTTCATTTATATTGTCTACATTGTCTATTTCTTGAACCACTACTGAACTACTACTATTCGGTGCGGACATAATAGAGTCAATATATTCTGAATGCTTTGTCTTCATGTAATACTTTATAGAAGTTGAAAAATTGAATGCTTCTGTACACCTTAGACATTTATATTTCTTCTCATTTTAATTATTTTAGTATTATAATATATTTTTAATTATTTTATCATATCATAGCAACACGTACAAGAAGCTGCAACGGAATAAAATTAAATTGAAATATAAGGAAACTAACTAAAATATAATGGTTAAAAATGTGTACGAGAAACTATTGTACATCATGTACTAGTTTTCTCAAATATTAACCAAATTAATATTTTATGGTTTTAAACGGTTTCTTTTTCTCTAACAAATCATATCCCTCATATTATATTATATAATTTTTGTCACTTTACGGTCTAGCTTTCTAGGAAGAACAATATAAAAATAGATATTAAAATAAAGAAAAAAGTCAAGTTCAATAAAAAAGGTGTTAGTGTTTTGAATTATTATTAACGTTGCTGAGTTCGGCAATTTAACTTTTCTTCAATAATTATATAGAATAAAGTGAAATTAAATAAAAAGAATTAAATTTATAGTGTTTTAAGTTACTGTAAGACAACCAACTTATTGGAACCGCAGCATTTGGTCCTTCGAGCCGGATATGGCAGAAATTAATTAATTAACATTGGCTTCAACTACAAGTTCGCTTTTAAAATTTTATTAATTGAAAAATTCAGATATAATTCATCCTTCTACTGGACAATTATACTTTTGCAGCGTAAGTTAAAATCTTGCCAACTATCACTTCCCATAATCCCGTTCTTTTGATTTCATTTTTTTCCAAATTATTATATTTAATCTCTCATTTTGTGTGTAATTTTTTTTCTCGTTTATAAATTACGTAAGTGAAATTTGGTTTCTTTTTCGATTTTTCCAGACTTTCTATAATAATTAATTATTTCAAGTTCAAGTGCCAATAATATCCATTTATTGAGTTCAGTTTGCTTAAAATAAAAAACCTTTCCAGACATATTCAATTGTCAAAAGCTATCAAAAGAAATTCCAATATAAAAATCAGTGTGACCAAGTTACTATTTTTTTCTACTTCAAAGAAAATATTTTTACTTTTTAAAGAAGATTTTATTAATTATGTGTTTAGAAATAACTAACATTTTAATATTATTATCATTAGAAATAAAAACGAATCTCCATAAAATTATTAAATATGTGGAAATAGTTTTACATTTCATTAAAATAATAGTTTCGACGCTTCTGAAATTGAAACTAACTAAGTGAAGTTTCTTAAATGGATCAGCAATAAAATTTATTTTTTCAATAATTAATAACAAATAAAAATAAATATAAAAGTAAAATGGAAGGTAATGTAAGTAAAACGTCGCCTCAGCCATTAGCATTGCATTGTCCCTCAATGCGAAGAACTAAGATGCAACAAATTTTCATCGAAAGAAACAGCTGAAAGATATTGGTTGCAACTAAGTAATAATTTAATTTGTTGTGGCAGCGGTCCGGTTTTGGTACCCAAAGAATGGAGGGAGCGTTTCCGTAACGTTTCCGGGTAACGGTAACAGGGACATCTAATTGTAGCGTTACTGCAGGTACCATTATAAAATATTTTAATTTAATTCTGTAGAAAGATTAATCAAACAATTTTTTTGGTAGGTTTTACATTTAGCAATAATAATAACAATAATAATAATAATAATATTAATGATAAAGACGATATTACTACTAACAACAACAATAATGACACTAAAGGTTGAAAGGTCGCAACCTTTCTACCTCAGACATCATTAACAGATTTGAAAGATCAGTAGAAACACGATCTGTTGATTTAAATACATTTGCAGACTCAATAAAAACTGTTGCAGACATATTCAAAAATTCATTGGCGGACTACGTCCGAATTAAAAATATTGAGATTGACGTAAAAAGGAGAGAACTAGAGTTAGAGGAAAGAAAGATTAATGTAAGACAACGGCAACTTGAAAATAATAATAATAATTCTGGTAATAATAATTTTTAGATTAATAATATTGTTGAATATAACTTTAACGTAAATTACGAGCCTGATTTGTACCTGCGGAGAATTAGAATTAGTTATGCAATGTCAAAAATGCATAAATAATGTAGGCTGCCTTTGCTGGATGATAATTGATAATGAAGTACGCGGTGCCCTAAACAGCATCGAAACACTCCCTTAAGTAAGCCATTCGTTCTTTCAATGAAATTGCGAGCCTTTTTATGTAAACTGTTATATCTTGTATGTTTTGCGTCTAAATTACCATCCGTCAAAGATGTGAAATTCTTACAAGATTTCTAAATTGAAAGTGCCAAGCTTCAGAGGTATTAGATGTACAAATGTAAGTTCATTAAAATTGAAATAATTGAAAATAATATAAATAAATGGTACCTTTTTTGAAATTTTACTTTTCAGATTAATAATGATTTTAAATTTTTATAACCCAATGCTTCAGATGTACTCTTAGAATGGGATGCATTTTCAACAAATACATATATTTAATAATGAAAAATAAATTTTCTTGTGAATTAATGCAACGAATGAGTGACACAACTCTGACTGAAGGTAAATTTAAATATAATAATGTCGTTAAGTCGTTCATGTAGTTCATAGTTTGTAGATAAAAGCATTTCGGTACAGAGTTGCACATGAAATGTGTTTGTATTAATTAAACAAATTTTTAGTTTATTTATATTAAAATTCAAACTAAATTTAGCGATAGCATGGTTATTCCAGGCACATATACCTGATACCTGTGACAAAATTTGTAACGAAGGTCAGCAATAATAAATTTATGCAACATCGGTTGAACTGTTAAATAGTGAAATAAATACGAGATGTTCATCTTTTAAATCTATGCAACCATTTATAATTGTTGTAGGTTCTGATGTTCTAAAACCCAATGAATTTTATGTAAATTTAGATAACACAAAATTTAAAATTCATTCTTTTTTAAATTCACTTGACACTTGTTTTAAGATTTTCCATGTATTCCAATTACAATACCCAGTTGAATCTATTTCTGTTTGGCAATTCTACCAAATAACTATTTATAACATAAAAACCAAATGATAAAATTTATCCCATTCACAATGTTTTAAGAAATGAATTAAATAATTTAAAGATTGCCAAGAGAACACAATAAATTTAATATTATTAATTCGACGAAATTAAATTTTGCTTCCCAATTTTTTTTATTTCTTAAATCTTATTTTAAAAAAGACTAATTAATACAATTATTACACAAATATGTTTAAAGTTGTTAGTATTAAGTATCAATGTTAAATCTTATATTTCTATTACAGGTACAGGGTTCAGATGAATTTAGATTTGATTTTATTAGTTTCATATTTTTTTTTGCTTCAAAATTAATTATCATTACGTAAAATTTAATTAATTAATTTAATCATTTAAATAAAGAAACACAAACTTGAGATTATTGCTATGTCTTCACTTGATGAAGTTTATAGAGTATAATAATGTTTATTAAGTGAAGACTCAAATTTGATCGTCGAAATGTCAAAATCTTTAACTTTATAGTTTATAATCTTTATTCTACGGATGGAAAAAGTTTGCTTACTGTAATGGTTGCTGTAAACTTTATCAAGTGAAGACATGTGACAGACGGTGCATATGTTTGCTAGTAATTATTATGTTTATTATTTTGAAGTTATGAAATGAATATAATATTAATCTATCATTGTTAAAGTTACACAGAAACACATAATTGAATTCCTAAAATGTGAAATATTTTTATTTTTTCCTATTTTCTGTAAAAAAGACTACTGTTTAATGTTTTATAAATGTTCAAATATATTAGCAGACTTAATTTGCATAATCGACAATACCTCGGCTAAAAGAGTAGATTTCTATTCGGGCACAGTAATATTAGCTGTAATGTAATTTGCAAAAATCTTCTGCTAGCAAATATAATATCTGCATTACAGCAGATTGCTCTGCGTAGTTGAAGTAAAATTTGCTCATATGGCAGAAACAATCTTTGAAATGAGTTAAACGTTTTTACTACATAAGCAGAAAACTTCTCCTAGTATATTTAGTAAATCTTCGTTGACGCAAATAGTTCTGCAAAATCAGCAAAATATTTTGCAGAATATATGAACAAATTACAAATTTATATGCCTTCGCTGTTGAAGTGGATATTTACTGCATTTAGCGAATAATTTTATTTTCAGTGTACACGATTGAGTGGCCAAAAGGCAGTTTCGTTTTCTTTACCCATCAATGTTGAAGGATGACTACTGATACTAATCGATCCACATCGAATTGGACGATGTAGCATTTGATTCTTTATTAATATAATATTAAATATACACTGATTTACAGAAAATAATATCAATCCTACAACAACAATAGTGGTGACGGTGGAATCGATGGTGTTAAAGATGTATCGGCGTAGTGTTGATGCGATGGTATCGTTGACTTTTATACTAAGATCACTGATGTTCGTATCTAAGTAAATGGTACTGATAATGTGGCATGGATACTTTCATATATAATAGCCCATAGAGCGATGTTATACATGAAAGTATTATTGGATTGAGGATGAATAGTGCTATAGTCACTAGGACGATGTAGCGCTATCGGCGGCGGGAACTAAATTGAAATTAGATTGATTTTACTGCTGCTTTTATATGCAGGTAACGGTAACTAAATTATACTAAATATCTGAATACCGGTACATCTTAATAGTCCATCGGCGTAGTTAATAGTTTATACAATGAGTGTTATAGTGTTCATAATGCAAATGGCCATGAGTTAATATTACATTAATATACCATTCAGACTATGGATTTTTAAAAATATTACGAAATTACTTAAAACGTATCTATTGAATATCATTTGTGGTTTGTAATGGAATAAATTGAGGAATATATGCGGACTTTTTGCAAAAGCCTTTCCATATTTGTTAATAAATTCCTTAAATTTAAATTACATATGGCTTAGTTTATTTACATGTATTTTAAGAAGAACATATAAATATTTTCTTAAACTGTAATATTGTGATTGTTTTCTGTAAAATAAAAGCCGTGGTAATAATATTGAAATGTCTTAGGATTGAAAAATTAAATATATTAATAAATTTAGGTAGGAGGTAATAGTATAAAAGTGATCTGATATTAATTAAACTAACTTCGTCCACTTTGCTACTTTTACTATATCGTTATTAAATTCATAGTATTTTAGAATTTGACTGAAACAAACTGGATCACTGACTTTAAATAAACCCAAAACTTGAGAGCAAATAGGTATTTCGTAAATGCAACCCAAGTTATGAACTTCATAACCACTGAAACCTATTTGTTTATTATTCGTAACAAAAATTGAAGTGATTTTAATTACTTTCGAAGACGATTCAAGTAATACAAAATTATTTACATATGGTTTAGTCACTGAGATTTTATAATTATTCATATGTTCCATCTGGGTATATTTTTGATTTGCATTTCATTTGTGTAATAATAATATTTTTTCCAAGTATCCATTATGAACTTGTTCTAATACAAGGTAACCACTTTTAGCCACTTTCTTCACACACTGCAGAAAGGTTTCAAATCTAAGAGCACTATAATTATCTAAGGGTGATTGCGTATAGAACAGGATATTCTTTGACAAAATGCTTGAGGAATATTTGAGCGACATGGTTTTTTGTAATGCATAGTATTGGAGTACAAAGTATTCTTATTGCACAGTGAAATAAAACGAAATGATTATAATATTTCGACTGAATTTTGTCCTGCAGAACTATTTCAAGAATATATAAATTTAACATTCGAAGTTCAGTAGCTACGAAGATATTGTAACGGTCGTGCTTCTCTATTAAATTCATTAGGCAGTTGTGGAGCAACTTTCGACACATTAGAACGACATCCGATGTCCCGCTCTTCAATTACTATTACTGTTGTATCATTGTGGTGGGTTTCGAATATTTTCTGCAATTTATTGGTGAATTCCCAATCGGTCCTTTGTTCAAATTCATCACCAGGAAAAGTCATTCTATGTAAAAGATATGTTCCTTTTATTTTACATTTATTGCATCCGTAATATCCTGTGTGTCCTTTAATATTTAAAAGAAATGGACGAGCTGGCGCATCAGCAATAATACAAAAATTTTAATCCATTGTCCACAAAATGCAATAAAAATTCATTAATATTTAGTGGTCTAGTATTACCAACTAATAACACCAATTCATATTCAACAACATTCATTAATATCGGAAACATCTCAATAGATGTTTCAGTTTCTCTGGATGTACCACATAAGGGTCGTTTATCTTTAGGTAAACATGGATCATGAATTCGCAAAATTGCTAATAGTTCTTTATGGGCAATGTATTAGTTCAATGAATTTACAGTCTTTACAACATGAGATATACTCGTAGAATAATATTATCTCTGTAGACACATCACCGTTACAAAACTTGCGGTTGAATATAGGAACACATTTTTTTAATTTATTTTTCAATAATTCTTAAAATTAGCCTTTATTGAGCAAAGAGAAAATATTATTCAATATGATTTAATCCCACACTTGGCGTAATTGCGCAGAGTAAAAATAAATGGAATTGTTAATCAACAATTTTAAATTTGATCGGTGTACGAAAAAGTTCCAAATGAACTAAATATTTAAGGAATATATTTAAAGAAAATTCAAAACATATATATTCCTATATATCTAACTAACTTGTGCACGATAACCCAAGATTCATGGCAAACTTTAGTTCCTAACTGTTCTGTAATCACAATATAATGCGCAGTGCAACAGTTCGATGTAACTTCGATACCATCTTACAAAATTAAGTAATTATGAGTCATTGCGAATACAGTACAATGTAAGAAACTCAAGGGCCAAACAGTTTGCAATTAACACAATTTTTGACATCAGATAACACATTTTCTGTTATAGAAAAAATAATTCGAAAAATGTTTCCATCGGATAATACCAATATTTGTAATGTCCAAAATTGTAGAGAAATTTCTCGAGAAAGTATTATAGAAATTTAAATATGCAACACTTTAATTTCATTTAATAAAATATTTAATATTCTTCCATCGCCAGTTCAATTGGCACATTCAAAGTGAACGGACACACATTTTTTGAATCGATAATATTGCGAACGATTAATTTTAATAAATAAATTGGAAATTATTAGGAATAAATTGTTAATTCTAGTAATAATAAAATATGAATAAAGATACAAATAAAATAATTGAAACAGATTTGCCACAAAGTGTTCGTGGTAATATATTAACTAACGAATCCTCATCGTTAAAATGTAGCTATTGTGACAATTATTTTACAACTGCAGAAACTTTAAAATGTCACGAAGAAACGGTACATCCACTGACATGCAAAATTTGTTTAAAAACAGCCACAACTAGAAGTAATTTTAACCAACACATGGCCAACCATGGTGAAAAGAAATATTTATGTTCTCATGGAAATTGTGTGAAGATATACGGAACAAAAGGTGAATTAAACCGACATATGGCAACCCATGGTGAAAAGAAATTTATTTGTGTGTTTGTAAATTGTGACAAAAAATTAAATACTAAAGACGCGTTAAACCGACATATGGCAACCCATCGTGAAAAGAAATTTAAATGTGCGAAAACGAATTGTGAGAAAACATTTGCAACAGAATATACATTAAAACAACATATGGCAACCCATGGTGAAAAGAAATTTATTTGTGGGTATGGAAATTGTGAGAAGAAATTAAATACTAAAAACGCGTTAAACCGACATATGGCAACCCATGGTGAAAACAAATTTAAATGTGCGAAAACGAATTGTGAGAAAACATTTGCAACAGAATATACATTAAAACAACATATGGCAACCCATGGTGAAAAGAAATTTATTTGTGGGTATGGAAATTGTGACAAAAAATTCCCAAGTATAGACAGTTTAAAGAAACATGTGGCAACCCATCGTGAAAAGAAATTTAAATGTGCGAAAACGAATTGTGAGAAAACATTTGCAACAGAATATACATTAAAACAACATATGGCAACCCATGGTGAAAAGAAATTTATTTGTGGGTATGGAAATTGTGACAAAAAATTCCCAAGTATAGACAGTTTAAAGAAACATATGGCAACCCATCGTGAAAAGAAATTTATTTGTGTGTTTGTAAATTGTGAGAAAAAATTAAATACTAAAGACGCGTTAAACCGACATATGGCAACCCATGGTGAAAACAAATTTAAATGTGCGAAAACGAATTGTGAGAAAACATTTGCAACAGAATATACATTAAAACAACATATGGCAACCCATGGTGAAAAGAAATTTATTTGTGGGTATGGAAATTGTGACAAAAAATTCCCAAGTATAGACAGTTTAAAGAAACATATGGCAACCCATCGTGAAAAGAAATTTATTTGTGTGTTTGTAAATTGTGAGAAGAAATTATATACTAAAAACGCGTTAAACCGACATATGGCAACCCATGGTGAAAACAAATTTAAATGTGCGAAAACGAATTGTGAGAAAACATTTGCAACAGAATATACATTAAAACAACATATGGCAACCCATGGTGAAAAGAAATTTATTTGTGGGTATGGAAATTGTGACAAAAAATTCCCAAGTATAGACAGTTTAAAGAAACATATGGCAACCCATGGTGAAAAGAAATTTAAATGTGCGAAAACGAATTGTGAGAAAACATTTGCAACAGAATATACATTAAAACATCATATGGCAACCCATAGTGAAAAGAAATTCAAATGTCCGTATGGAGATTGTGTCCAAAGATTTACAAACAAATGTAATCTTAAAAAACATATGAAGAGCCATCGAAATGAGAAGAATTACAAATGTCACAAGTGTTCAAAAGCATTCAATTATCGTTCGGCCTTACTTCGACATAATAAAAGATTCCATTCAGAATGTAATGAGTCGACAATCGCAACATCCAGTCATAGTCGAGTCATAAATCCAAGTGCAGCAAGCCAAGAGGAAAGCAAATAATACATTTCAGAAATGAAATTCAAAAGATTTAAATCCAAAAATTGACGTTTAATTGTTCGAAAAACCACAATTTAAAATAAATATTGACGGCGATCCTATGGAAAATATAAATAATTATTCAATTAAAATTGATTAGTGTCTGACACACGACGACACATTGATTTTGAAATTAATCCTAAACTTTAACCAAAAAATGTATTAATATTCATAATTGATTTTGTATAAAAATAAATAAATTTATCTCAAAAATTGTCGAAAATATTTGATTTGTTATTTGAAATATGTGTGAAATATGTTAATTTTATTGTTGCGGTTGTCATTTCCAAGAATAAGATAAGAAGTAACGTTTCGACTTTTGATCAATAGCATAAAAACCGTATTCGACTTATGTATTTCGAATGTTTCAACAATAACCCCGAATTTGCACACAAGTACTTAAAATATTTGATAATAAGCATTCCTTCTTCGTTCTTCTTCTTCTGTACTGATTCAACTGGAACCTATTTTGAATATGAATCACATTTCTAAAATTATAGTATAAATCGGAAAACACCCTAATATACTCACAATTCAACGTCATAATATTTTTATATTTGAAAAATAACAAAACAATTAGTAACTCATAAATATCAATTCATTTTACATATTTTTAATTACGTACTCTTAATAAAACCGAGTCACTGTCATCAGAAACGACTATTAATTTCTTTTTTTTGTTGGTGCGATATCACTTTCGTCACTGGATGGAACTTCATGCGGTTTTGGTTCAATGCCTGATAGATTTGAAACAATTTCAGACCGGTTAGAGTTGGTAATGAAATCTGTAATTACAGTTATTAACTTGCATTTCTCGTTAAATTTTTATAATCCTCCACATATTGGATCACAAGTTTATTAATATTTCGCTGGAATTGCAACTTTACAATGTTTCTTGCTGTAAATGCACTTGGCTTGGACTCTTCTTCGTTTATGTCATCGCCGCTATCAATTGTATTAGTTTCATCTATCGTGTTAAGTAAATCAACCTCATTTAGTTCTTCAGCGGCCATTAGTTCTTTAGGGACAGGTGTAATTACAAAATTGTACTCACCTAAACAAATCTTAGAAACATTTCCTTGATTCCATTATTTCCATAGGATTGATTTGGTGACCGTTTAAAAACTAATTATTGAATAATTCATATTTTTGTAATTAAACACCAATTTTTTACAATTAATTTTATTTATAATTTGTCTGATGTAACAATAGTTTTTGCAAAAGTAATAATTTTAATTAATTCCATATTTAATTTAATTATTCATTTTTAAAACATTTTTTTCGTCATTTATATTTCTTTTTAAATTATTAAACAAATTTAAGTCAACCATTAAATTTAAATGTCACAACATTTATATGATTTTCAGAGGTCGGTTGTAGTACTCTTATGCAACGGCGGCCAATCAGATAATCGCCATATTTATCGTCCTTTGTACACAAACTTTGCGAAACTGTTGAATAATTACTGCGTGACAATATTACACCGGTCTCTGAAAATTTAACATTATTATTTTAAAATAACCGAAGAAAGAGGTTCCCAAAAGTATCGGCATCGCATTCATTTGAATCGTTTTGATGTTGTTGAACAACTGCTTGTAATTGATCTTGTTGTTGTTGTTGTTGTACGTCAATTGGATATTGTTGACTGATTGTATTTAATGACATATCTTTATTTTCGTTAGGTTTTGATGTGTTATTTTGTGAATGTAACAATTGTGGATTATTAACGGACATTAAATTGTATTCGGTTTGTTGTAAGCTTTGTGAAATCATATCGTGAGAGTGAGATTCAGGTTGATTTTCAAATTGTGACCAATCTGTATCTATTCGGGTAACATTTTCCATATTCGAGTGAATTGTAAAATCTATTGCAGGTTTTGGAAAAATTACTTGTTGATGAGACACTGACTGATTAAGGTTAAGTTTATTCATTGAATGATCGTAGTTTGTGTTAATTGCATCTGTGTTTTGTTGCAAAATGTTTAACAAATTTGACGGCGGTTGCTCTTCAACTGGAAATGGTACATCAAATATATTTAATATTGGAGCTCTTTCTAATTCATTGACAGCAATACCAATTTGTCGTTCATTATTAGTTTCGAATTTCAAAGAAGATGATAAATTGAGAGTGGCTAGAGCATAACTTGATGTTTCAGTAATGGATTCATTACCACCTGAAGGTTTTCCTTTCGGTGAATACTTACATTGAATTGTTGTCTCATCATGTTTTTTCAAATGCCAATTTAATCCAGATAAATGGTTAAATGATATCGAACACTTTGCGCATATGTATTTCTTTTCATTTGCGTATTCAATTGTACTTTTATTGTCCGGAATGCCATCATCAATTAAATCTCGCTTTGGTTTCAATTGTGGTAACTCTTTTATCAAATTATTTCCGTGGCTTATCGCCGTGCATTGTTGTTGTGATGCACCACGAACGTTATCACATTTTATTGTGTCGAAATAAGTACTTGTATTTGGTTCGACTGTATTTCCTTCTAATTGAATTTCATTGTTGTTATCTTTTTCAATTTTTAATATCGATGAATCATTTGATGGTGTTTGGTTTTCTTTTGGTGCAATTCCTGTACTTTTACAATTTATTTCGTGTCTGGTTAGATAATGAAAACGTGCAAATAATTTAGAGCATACGGGGCATTTATATTTTTTATTATGTATTTTCAAATGTTGATTTAAATCCTTTGAAGACAGGAATACCTTCCGGCATACGGTACATTTAAATGGTGTGTTTCCATTATGTTCGAACATATGAACTTTTAATTTGCCTAAATTGATGAATTTACTTAAACAAATATTACATTGACTTTCTTTATTTTTATTATGTGTTTTTTTATGACGGTTTAAATTTGATATCTGTGCAAATCCTTTCCTACAAATATGACATTTATACGGTTTGTCATCTGTGTGTAATACTTTATGAGTTTCTAATTTATTCTGTCGTTTAAATACGCGAGAACAAATATCACATTTAAATGGTTTTTCATCGGTATGTCTTTTCATATGTTTATTTAAACCTGCCACATTTGAATAAGTTTTGGAGCAAATATTGCATTTAACTTTATGTTTCTCTTTGTGAGATTTTAAATCACTTACAGTTGCAAAAATTTTCAAACAATAGTAGCATTTAAATATTTTTTTATCATTTGAAGAATTTTTCTTCTCGCTACTTCCACTTGGTTTAGAATCACCCATTTTTATTATGTTTTTTAATTAAGAAAGTTAATAGTAAATATTAAAAATTAAATAAATTTCGAATATTCGAGTAATTTTTAAACTGTTTTGTTGAAATCGAATAACGTCCATTCACTTTGGAAATCGCAATTGAACTAATTCGGCATTCAGAAATATTACGAAAATTGTTGATTAAATCAAACTTAAAAGTATTGCCACATTTAAATAATACGAAATATTTTTTTAGAAATGCCTTGAACTTTCTTAACGAATGAATTGATACTTTAAAAAATAGAGAAATAGTATTACACTCTATTAGATTACGAATGGAAATAACAATCCGTCCGAGGATTTTTTAGATAATTTAAAATAAATCGTAAAATATAAATAGCAGGTTCAATTCCCGCTATTTATAAGGGAAATTTTTCGATATATTATATTACTACTGCAATATTATTAATAAAATTATAATATTAAAATGTTATATTGTGTGGAGCTTATATGGTATCTAACAACAGACAACATACTACTCCGCATCGAAGTATATAATAATTTACCAATTGTACTGTAATCATTATTTAAATATTTGTATTTACTGAATTATTATTTATTAGAATTTACGTTAGATAAAGTCGATGGAGAAATTCTTCGACTTTTTACAATCATATTTGCAACGGATATAATCAACAACCGTTTATGTGCAAAAACAGAGATGGTCAGATTATGGCGCATGAGGAAAGGTGTCTCGAAAGATGGGCCGAGTACTTTAAAAACCTATTAAATGTGAACAAGCCAGTGAATACTGTGGAAGATGTGTAATTTCAAACTACCCAGCCATAATAAATATTGATAAACACTAAACGATTTTTATAAATTCGGGTCAATTATTAGCGTATGCTGATGATATAGATACAATGACTCGGAATATGATAACTATGAAGGATGCATTCGAATCGTTACAAAAGGAGGCATTGGGTTTAGGTTTCAAAGTGAATTCAGACAAAACGAAATATATGGTGGTAACGAATTCATATATAATTCGAGATCAAACTCTTAATATTGGAGAATACAATTTTGAAATAGTCTAGAAAATGATATTGAAGAGGAAATTCGCCGAAGGGTAGCAACTGGAAACAGATGTTATTACGGGCTAAAAAAACAATTCCAATCAAAAACATTACAACGAGATCTTAAGTACAATCTATATACAACATTAATACGACCAATATTAACGTATGGATCGAAGGTTTGTTGCCGGACACAGAACCAGAACAGAATTGTTGGAAGCGAAGATACAATTTTGAATTAGACAAGTTGTACGGTCAACCAAATATTGTCAAAACAATCAAAATCAATAGGTTAAGTTGTTGTTGGACACGTATTCCGCATGGAGCAGGAGCGTGTGCCGAAAGAAATGTTGAATGGTAATGCAGAAGGTGGAAGGAGAGCCGGAAGGCCTATATGCGTAAATTTTGTCGAGATGCGTTTTTCATAAAAATTAATTAATTTTTTACATTCATTTCAATATTTTTTATTATAAAATTATTCATATTAAATTTGTTCTTCAATATTTGATTTGCACAGTTCTAAGCTCAAATCTTTCAAGAACTTTCGTCGTCTATCTCTAGATGTTCCATGTAGATGACGAATGCTGCCAAAGCTGACACATCGATGATATTAAAAAATAATGACAATGGCCAACGATAGCAGAGGATTATATGGCATATATTGTGTGAAACATGTTCCAAATGTCTCCGCAGCTCTTGCGGCTGCCGTATCTGTTGTCAAGCGTTGAGGACGAGTAATAGCGTTGTCAAAAGGTAAATGATCAGGTTTCCATAATTCAGTAAAATGCTCTTTATTGGATTTGTGCACACCACAAAATTAAAATACCAACGAATCCATCAAGTTCTTGTTCAATGAATGGTTTGAATGTTTTAGCTTAGGTTGTTTGTTCACATGAGTATACTTTTCAATATTCATGCTGTTATAAGCATCTGTGAACTTTCTCGCTTTTCTATTAGTTTATCGTAATATAACATCACACATTTCCAAAATTTTGAACTTATCTGTAGCTGTAAAAGTTTGCTGTAATTTGCTCTACCATCACGTTGACGAATGATATTCGAAGCATATGTTTGAGTTTGAAAAAATGGTGTTGAATTCCAACATGTACCATCTTTACCAGTAAATTCTTTAGATTGTTCAATTTCAATAATGTTATCTGATTCGTATACATGTTCTTCAAATTTCATATCTCCCTCTAGTTCTATAACTGATGCTCCATCATTAATGTTTTCAACCTGAGGAATGTATTCATATTCATTATCCGAAGCAACAAAAGCTCGTCATCACTTGTATTTTCATTTAACATTTCTCGGATTTCTTCAGAATTATATCTTTGTAAACGGATTCTATTTGTTGTATTGCATTATGCAAATATATATCATAATTTTTCAATTGATTTCAGGCTGCGATGTTGGCCTTAATACCGCTTTTGATCATTTGGAGGTGAGCCAGTTGCAGAGAAATAAAATTCGAAATACACTCGATAACTATAGGCAGAGATTAAAATCAAGCAACCGAAAATGATGACCACATCTTTGGCTTTAGAATGTGTCCAAAATCTAAACCAGGTTACAATAAGAAATGGCCCCACCTTGGTACGAGTTCGGGGATACATCATACATTGGGAACGATGGAAATAAAAAAATAGTCCTCCATTGGTGAGGAAATGGATTTTGGAAGAACATCAGAAACGTTGCGGTACAACATGAGTAGAAGTAGGCAATCTAAATTAGTTATTAGATTTTCTAAAGACTATTGTCCACCAGGATGGTTCTAAGCATGCTGCGAAAAGATCTTACGAAATTGGTGCCAATTGTAACACGACAACTAATCTGATCAATCTACTAGATTGGAGGCCGAAAGGTGGCTCTATTAGTGGACTGATTCTATATCCAATGAAATATTTTAATAATAAAACTATGACAGTGTTGGGAACCATTCTAAATTCTGTCGCTGTGATGATATAGTAAAAACGGAGGATGTTGCTGAAAGCGACATAAAAAGTAGAATACGGAAAGTAGTTCAGTTGCTAAATAATATGTGCAGTCAATGTCGAAGAACCCTTAGTGTTCGATAGCAATTGGAAAACATTAATAATGGCTCGCTTTGGACGAATTGCAAACAAAAAATTATTAATTGTTAAAATTTTGTCTGAATTAAAAATTATTTTATTTTATATAAATATTCACAGACAATTTAATAATTTCAACAGATAAAACTATACTCGGATAATTCACTAATGCAACACCACAATAAAAAGTCAACTATTTTCCATTCGATTCCAATACAAACACACACACCGGGGAATTTATGTTTCTAAGTACTAAAGTGCAAGTAATCCTGTCAGTATATCCAATGAACAATTCAATTCGATGCAATTGTTGAACATCACATTTAACTCGAAGTGGAACAAATTTTGAATTCACCCATCGTAGACCAATTTTTCCATTTTCATAAATTTCATTGAGGAGTTCTTATAAATTTTCACAAAATCATACACTTTTTCAATGTTTTCTTCGGTAATTTTTTCATATGGTCGATCTGGTGACGTTCATCAACACTTATATAACTTCTCTGTCTACTTTGAATCGTTTATGCAATCTAAAAACTTGTGTTAGATACAATTATCACACCATACGCGACTTTAAGCAAATTAATATTAATTCTTTGTTCTTTATAGGCATTTTCGACAGATACACACAAATTCGTGTCACTTAATGTCAGTTGGATCTTGGGTCTCATATTGAACGAAAAGTCATGAAACAGTTGTCAGTTTGGCGATGGTGGCGCCACTGGCTCTATATATAATTATAATTAATATCCAATTGCATACTGCACTGGATTCAACTTTGGCTGTAAATTGGCAATTTGGTGTCAACTTATTTTGATAATATTGTGTTGGTATTTTTTTGAAAGAAACAATTGTGCGGCAGTGCATAGAATTTTTGTTGTAAACCCAGAAATATTCTACTCATCCATATTCGTAGTTAAATATATTCAGTTTCAGTTATAGTATCAAACAAGTCAGTGGCGATTGAAAGTAAAATTGTGTTGTAAGAATTAATTCACAATTTAATCATGATATAAATAATTAAAATTACTTTAAGTTTATTAAATAATTCTGAGAATATGTGTTTTGTGATAAATGGAATAATTATTAAACTTTATAAATTTAAAAAGAATGGATTATTAATTTATATAAATCAAAGCAAATTTCGATTGGGAAGCCGACAACGCAAGTTGGTAGGAATAAATAAAAATCGTATTCAATTTATAGAAAAGTAATTTGAGAATATATACAAATATTTGGTAAGGCAAATTAACTATAAATTTAATATTAAAAATACTGTATTAAAAAAATTCCAGAATGAAAAAAAAATTAAATTATAAATTAAAAACTAGCTCTTGTGATAAATATTCAGGGGCGTTTCCTACGGGTGTTCCTGTCGGTTAATGAAATAATTTAGAAATGTAAAAATTCATTCTCGTATGTTTCATACCACTACTCCACTATTCTTAAATAACATTTTTTATTTATTGGTCAAGTCGTTCGGATTACTATAGCGTGCAAATTTACAAATACAAAACTGAGTACACATATCCCTGCAGTAAATTTTGAAACTAGTTCTTTAACTAGTGTAAAAAGAACTGGTTACAGAACTATTACTAAAGTAATGCAGATAGGAACCATTTTAAATACGCAATAATACAAAAATATGACGAAACGAAGATAAGCAAAAACCGTTTTTGAACTGTTATATTAAAATAAAGAAATATACGAGCTATTTTTAGACACTGATTTAATTTTATTTTTAATAGTTTAATGAATTACGTATTAAAAACACGTATTGTGATTGTGAAGTGAAAAAAGTAGTTTATTTAAGTAAATTACCATCCAAAATATCCAACAATTTTAGTGCAGTAGAAGACGATATGCATATTGCATCTAATGAGAACTTTGTGGCGGAAGATTGTTCCAACAATTTGGATATTTTGGAAAACAATTCGTAACTTTTGTACAGAAATTAATCGATTAATATATTAGGAATAAACCATTCCGTAAATATTTCGAAGAATTACTTTTTATTTTCCGATAGAAAAACTTAGATGTAGCACGTAAAATTGCAGATGTAATTTAAGAAAAATTGATAAACTATGAAGCACCAGTTGCAATAATTTATAATATTTTTTAAATATGAAGTAAATTATTATTTTGTATTAAAAATATAATAAATATTAAATTATATTAAAATATATTGTCGACGGGTTTTTTTAAAATTAAATACAACTTTTGTTTTTTTAAAGAACTTGTTAAAGTACTGGTGAAAGAATACATAATCTAATTCAAATTAAAATTAACCAGTTCAGTAACTAGTTGCAGAAGAACTAGTACTACCACGTAAGTGTTTACATCTGAACTAATTCAGTAACTGGTTACAAATTAGCTAGTTCTTCAACTAGTTGAAAAGTAATGCAGAAGAGGACAATTGTCTTTTCGTAGGACATCTCCATGTTAAAAGAAACAGTTCGCAACATGTAAAAGGGGTTTAGCGTGGAACCAGTACTATTTACTAGTACTAGAACTAGTTCTCTTTCCTGCAGAGATCTTACGTGTGTTTATCACTTATTCACATTCACATCTACAATCGACAATTTCAGTTACATTTAATTTAAAATTGTATCTATGTTTAATATTTACTAGTTTCCAGTTCAAAAGTCTATAGTCGTTCGCTTATATTTCGTGAACACATGCACCAGACAGTATACATCATTTCACCTAAACCATAACCATATAAATTTCGGTCTTGCTTTCTTATTTTTTTAGGCATATGCAAATACACATTTTATTTATTTTTATAGAATATAGAACCAAACGCAATCATTTATTGAATGAATTACTTCATTCAACAATTTTTTTTGAAATTTAAAAGTAGTTTTCCAACAGATTTATTACATAATTTAAAATTATCTTTCGGAATGCCTAATTTGAACTAATGGTGCTATATGGATTAGATATATTTGTAGATAAAACTGTACTGTGATATTATTAAACTTACTTTAAATCATAAGATGTGCCATTAATCCTCTGAAATTCATAAATAAGCTGAATGTTTACACTCCCATCTAATACTAATTACTATGCAAGTTGAACGTTCTATTTCAGCCCTCAAAAGAATTAAATTGTATACTAGAAACGCAATGCTTCAAGAAAGTTTGCAAGGTGTAGCTTTAATGAGTTTTGAAAAACGATTATTGAAACAACTAAAATCGAATGATTCATTTTATGACAATGTTATTAACAAATTTGTTGAAAAATCTAGAAGCGCTGACTTTGTCTATAAAGATAAGGCTTACTGTCATTTTTTCATTTTTATCAAAAGCAGAATATATACTTCAAAGGTATAAGATCAGATCTGAACAGTTAACTTAAAGTGACTTGTAATATTTGTACTCTTTTTTTTTAAATTTTATCCATTAGTTTGTACTTTTTATTCAATTTAGGTACTTTTTTTAATTACAAAATAAATGTTATTTTTGTTCTTCCCGTAATCTACGAATTTCACAAACGTTTGTAGGTAATGAACATAGTGTCGTAGTAGTAATAAATTTATACTAGAAAGGATATCTGTGCGAAATTTTAGGCAATTTTAAGAATTGAATTAACTACAATAAATTAAATGTTTAGTTTTTTCAAGGTATATTCAATTCAATTAAAGTTTCTAAATTTTAAAATAAATGTCAAACAATTACAGTGTTGAAATTAACTTCACTCATATTAATATGAAGAAATTTGTTAACTAAAACAATGAAATATAGTGAACAATGATTTGTCTATGTGTCACTATTTTATACTAAATTTCGAATGTTGAACTTTCTTATGCACGATTTAAAAGTATTAATTTCTTTTTAAATGTGATACTTTGCTCACTGTGTAAGCATTCAAAAACATATCTTTGAATTTTATAGGGATGCTACAAAATCGTACGTCTGGTAGACCTAACTCAGATAAAGTTAAGTAATATGTATTTAAATATATAATATTTGCACAGTATTTTATTAAACATTTTCCAGATAATTTTAAGTGAACACCTAAGACAAAATCTCTCAAGAAACGCCACTGTAAATATTGTAATTTTAACAATTTTGCAATTATGATTTGTTTCAAATGTAAGCAATTTGTAAAAGGTGGTCCACATAAATTTTTTTGATTTGTTTCAGCATCTTTACAATCTATCTTAAATATAAGTTTCTTACTGTATACTGTAAGAACCAAAGATATTAAGTAATTTTATTTGACATTTACTATTTGAAATGTTGGTAATGGATCCAGTGATCAAATTACCCTTAATTAACCATAAACATTAATAATCATTATTTTATGGTATGGGTGTTGTTCCTTGAAATCTTGTTATTAATTCTGATGGTATATGTCTTTTTCATCTTCGTGCATGTTCGTTGGCATTTAAAAATTTCATCACAAGTTGATTTGGATGTTCATGAAGTTTTTTATAATAAGCTGTACTTTTAGTTCTAATTAAATCTTTAACAGAACAAATGTTGAAGTGATTTCTTAAAAGATCGTTGCGCACATACCATGGTGCATTTACTATTCTACGGAGCACCTTTGATTGAAATCTTTCTATTATATCTATATTTGATGTACATGTGGCTCCCAATAGTTCTATACCATAAGTCCATACTGGTCTTATGATTGCCTTATATACAATTATTTTGTACTCTAGTGATAACTGCGACCATCTTCCCAGTAACCACTGCAGTTTGTAGAACATGAGTCTTGGTTGCTTGGTTTTGTTTATAATATGCGTTTTCCAATTTAAGCGTCTATCCAGGTACTACCCAGGTATTTTGCTGAGTTAGCATGTTGTATTGTATTATTATTGATCTTTACAGCCGGACAATTTAACCTACACAGGGTAAATGTGATGTGGACCGATTTTTCTACATTCACTTTTATTCTCCATATTCTGAGCCACTTTTGAATTTCATTTAAGTTTTCTTGGAGTATTTTTGAAGATATCATTGGACTTATATGCGTTGACATGATTACTGTGTCATCTGCGAAAGTTGCTGTGATGGTATGTTTCGTTGTTGGAGATCCGCCGTGTAAATGAGATATAAAAGTGGGGCTAAAACACTTCCTTGTGGAACCCCAGCTTTTATTGGGAAAGTTGTTGTGTGTTCCTCAAGATGATTGACAATAAATTTACGGTTTTCCAAGTATGATTTTAGAATTTGGAAGTAGTGGTGAGGTAGTAGTTTTTTCAATTTATACAGGAGGCCTTCATGCCATACCCTGTCAAACGCCTGTGAGATGTCGAGAAAAGCCGCAGAACAATAACTCTTCGTTTCAAATGTATTTATTATTTGATTAACCACTCTGTGTATTTGTTCTGTAGTTGCGTGATGTAGACGGAAGCCAAATTGGTGATTTGGTATAATGTAGTTTTTCAACATTACTACTTTTAATCTTTTAGCAAATAATTTTTCAAAAACTTTTGAAATAGCTGGTAATAGGCTAATTGGCCTTTATGATTTTACATCGTAGTGTTTCTTATTCTTGCCTGGCTTTGGTATAAGATCAATTTTAGCGATCTTCCATTGTTCTGGAAAGCTAATTGTGTTTAGGATGGCGTTGAAACTATATAGGTTAAATATTTCATAGCAGTGGGTGTAAGTTATTTTAGCATTTTTCCGGTGATTTTATCAAGTCCCTTTGTCTTTTTTGGATTTATTTCTTGTTTTATAAATGTTTGCACTTCTAGTATTTTAAATTTTTTTATAGGCAAGTTCATTTGTAATGGTGTTTCAAGTAAATCTATAATTTCTCGATCTTCATCTACCGACCTTTCTGTTGGATGAGGTGTGAACGTATTTTGTAAATGAGTAGCAAATAAAAAAGCTTTTTCGTTGTCACATCTTGCCCACTCGCTGTTGCTTTTTCCTATGGGTGGAACATGTTGTTGTGGATGACCTATTTTCTTCGTTGCTCTCCAAAGAGAGTAATCTGTTATTTCGGTTGCCGTAAGGCTTTCTAAGTAGCTTTGAATTGCTTCGTCTTTGATGTCTTTCATTAGGTTTCTTAGATCTTTTATTGCACGGTTTAATTTAGACTTATTTTCAGGTGATCTTGTTTTTTGCCATAATTTTCTTAGTTTCCTTTTTCCTTTAATTTTTGCTTTTACGGCTACTGGACAAATTTCTTGTCTTATTATTTCGGAGTACACTGGTGTTGATGTTTTAGCTGCATCCTTTATAATGTTGTTAAAATTTTCAATTGCATTTGATATATCTGTAGTATTTTTTAACGGTACGTCCAGTGTGATTTTTTTATCAATTAATTCTTTAAATAAATTCCAATTAGTGCGTTTTGAATGTAATGTTTGCTTACTCTGTATATTTATAATGTTTGTGGATACGGTAATTATGATAGGAGTATGATCCGATGACAATTCTAGGCTCGATTCCGCTTTTATTTTTTATTCGATTTTTTGTAATACCTTTTGTGACACAGAAGTACAATAAATCTGGAATTTTGTTTCGATCAGAGAGCCAATAAGTTGGTTTTCCTGTAGATACGTGACTCGATTTACAATTTTGAATCGCCATATAAAGTTGTCAGCCTCTATGTGTGATCAATCTTGAACCCCATTCTGTATGCTTAGCATTATAGTCACCTCCGGAAATAAATCTGTTACCCAATGTTTTAAAATATTTGGTGAATTCAATTTTGTTGATATTGTGTTTTGGTGGGCAGTATAAGGCTGATATAGTCAATGGACCGTTCCATTCCGGTATAACCATACTCGTTGCTTGAAGATATGCATGTTCATATTTTTGGAGTTCATAATGTTTACAATTTAACAATTTAAATTTAAATGTAAATTCAAATTCAATAGCAATGTACGTTAATTTTATTATTCAATTGTGGACAAATGTACAGCGACCTTACTATTCGAATGATAAATTGTAACTGATATAAAATTAATAACACATTTAAAATATTTTCATGGCTTACAACCTAACAGCGAATATGATTGCTCAGTTGATGGTGTTTTTCAAAAATTTCCACAGGAAAAACCACTTGGACAATATCAATTGCCACAGAAAGATAAAGAATGCAGTAGTACTGTAAATAATATACTGGAAACCACTATTAACAGTAACATTATATGCAAAAATGTAGAAGTAATTAATTATCAGCTACTAAATTCTGTGTGTATAGGACATTAAGAACAGAAATTATCATAGCCATTAATTTACGAAATTTTACGCTGCTTTAATGGTGATGGGATAAGGAATTATTACAAAAATAATAAAGTTTTAAATGATTATTCTAGAGAATTATTGGTGAATACAATTGTAAATTACTTTATCACCAATGATGTTCCTTTTAGTTCAAAATCAGCAAAAAATATTGCAGAGCAAATAATTAATATATTTAATGGTGAAATAACAGAATATTATTTTGCAGCCCCAAAAAAATATGGCATCGAAAGGTCGGTTTATATAATAAATATCAACGTAACACACATAATCTTCGTAAATCTGGGTTATTGCAAGCTAAGCTTAGCAAAATACAAAATAAAGTTAGTAACAATGTTAGTTTCGAAAGTGAAAATAATTAAGCAAAAATTGTGTAATTGGTTGCAACACCACACAGAACCTAGGTCCGATATTAAAATAGGTTGGAATAATTGCACAAAACATCGCATGAATGATGTTCAATAAACAATAGAAAATAATTTAAGCGGCATATTTAAAAGGTGGTTATATCCCAATGCTTCAGATTTACTCTTAGAATGGGATGCATTTTCTTGTGAATTAATGCAACGAATGAGTGACACAACTCTGACTGAAGGTAAATTTAAATATAATAATGTCGTTAAGTCGTTCATGTAGTTCATAGTTTGTAGATAAAAGCATTTCGGTACAGAGTTGCACATGAAATGTGTTTGTATTAATTAAACAAATTTTTAGTTTATTTATATTAAAATTCAAACTAAATGTAGCGATAGAATGGTTATTCCACGCACTTATACCTGATACCTGTGACAAAACTTGTAACGAAGGTCAGCAATAATAAATTTATGCAACATCGGTTGAACTGTTAAATAGTGAAATAAATACGAGATGTTCATCTTTTAAATCTATGCAACCATTTATAATTGTTGTAGGTTCTGATGTTCTAAAACCCAATGAATAACACAAAATTTAAAATTCATTCTTTTTTAAATGCACTTGACACTTGTTTTAAGATTTTCCATGTATTCCAATTACAATACCCAGTTGAATCTATTTCTGTTTGGCAATTCTACCAAATAACTATTTATAACATAAAAACCAAATGATAAAATTTATCCCATTCACAATGTTTTAAGAAATGAATTAAATAATTTAAAGATTGCCAAGAGAACACAATAAATTTAATATTATTAATTCGACGAAATTAAATTTTGCTTCCCAATTTTTTTTATTTCTTAAATCTTATTTTAAAAAAGACTAATTAATACAATTATTACACAAATATGTTTAAAGTTGTTAGTATTAAGTATCAATGTTAAATCTTATATTTCTATTACAGGTACAGGGTTCAGATGAATTTAGATTTGATTTTATTAGTTTCATATTTTTTTTTTTTTTTTTTTTTTTAGTACAATGGCAGAAATGCTAGGGAGTACAAGCGTAATACTCCTTACCCCGGCATTCGACCTTCACGTGGTGGTGCTGTTACGCTGAGCAACCTAGAAGAAGGTTGGGTGAGAACCCCAGAGGGAATCTAGGTCAGCTAACTAATGAATGCGGGGGGCTGTCTTCGGGCAGTATCTTAAAGCCACGTTTAGAGAGGGCCGAAAGACAGCTAGGTGTATCAGGATGGGATAAACGCCTCAGCATGGTGGCGGATGATCTCAACAGCAAGAGACAACGGCAGCATGCATAGTCCTAGTCAGATGGACTACTATCACTCACCAACCCGCTCTGGCCAGCGTGGTGTTTTACGGCTAAACCCCCCCCCCCCCCCCCCCCACATGAAAAGAAAAAATGCAGCTAGGCCCTCAGTTCCCAGTGGTTTGGTGCTCCCTGACTCCGACAACGGTCAGACAAGACACCAAACGGAGGGTGCTACGAATCCCTGGGCTAAGATAGGTTGTCATACGAGATTACAAATTGCAGCGTACACTGCCAGAACATTATCATCCAAAGAAAAGCTGCTGGAAATGGAATTGGAGCTGGACAAGATAAAATGGGATGTGGTCGGAGTAAGTGAAGTTAGAAAACCAGGCGAAGAATATTTAAAATTACCATCCGGTCACAACTTTTACTTTAGAGGCAGTGATAGTCAACAACTTATAGGTGGTGTTGGTATGTTCGTACATAAAAGGTGGTCAAACCACGTGACCCATACAAAGAGTGTGTCCGATAGAGTCATATATGTGTGTATTCGAATAAACAGAAGGTACAGCATAAAGGTGATACAAGCATATGCGCCTACGTCGACGCATGATGACGAAGAGGTAGAAAGCTTTTACGAGGATACCTCTAATGCCATGGAAGAAAACAGGACAAAATATGTATATATCGTAGGAGATTTCAACGCTAAACTTGGAAAACAAGACGACGAAACAGAAACTGCAATAGGACCGTACAGTTTTGACATTAGGAACGAACGCGGAGATATGTTATTAAATTACCTGCAACAACACCACTTATTCGCAGCAAATTCGTTTTTCCAAGGGAAGTTCCAACGAAAGTGGTCATGGTCAAGTGCGGATGGTGTAACAAAAAACGAAATCGATTACATAGTAACAAATAACATGTCAACCATACAAAACGTTACCGTGCTAAACAGCTTTTCAACTGGTAGTGACCACAGAATGGTGAGAGCGAAAATCGTCATAAATACGAAGATTGAAAGAGCAAAGCTAATTAAGAAGAAACTTTCAATTGATGTAGACCTGCTTAAACAACAGAAAATCGAATACGAAGAGAAAATGGTGGAAGAATTATCTTTTGTGGATTTTAACACTATAAGCATCGATGAACTTTCTACAAAAATCGTGAACGCAATCAAACTATACATTCAGACGAAATGCAAGTCATCAACGGAGACCGAATCGAAATTCAGTAAAGAGACAATAGATCTCATAACGACGAGGCGAGAAATGTTGAATGACGGAAAAAGAGACACGGATGCATATCGAAAAATCACGAAAATGATAAATAAAAATATGAAATCGGATTTAAGAACATTCAATGTGAGATTGGCTGAAAGAACAATAGAGACAAACAAAAACATGAAGGTGCTGCGAAGGAAAATAAACAATTCCAAAACACAGATTTTTAAAATGAAAGACAAAACCGGAGCGATACATACGGACCGAAGAGAAATTCTAAGAGTGGTAAAAGAATTCTACGAAGAATTATACACGTCAGTGAAACAGAGACCACCAGAAAAGGCAAACCAAACAGTGTCGGTGATAAGAAATGTTGGTTCCGAAGACATGCCGGAAATTACAATCGAAGAAATGGAAGCCGCACTGAAAGAAATGAAAAACAACAAAGCACCTGGTGACGATGAAGTACCAATCGAAGCGATCAAGGAAGGAGGCGACGCAATGATGAAGGCTGTTACTGCGTTGTTCAACAAATGTCTGGAGCAAGGAAAAGTGGTTGAAACATGGGCAAATGCGGAAGTGGTGCTACTGCACAAGAAAGGTGACAAAGCAAAGATTGAGAACTACAGACCGATAAGCCTGTTGGCACATCTGTATAAACTCTTCATGAAAATAATCACCAAACGCAGCACAAAGAAGCTCGACTTTTACCAGCCAATAGAGCAAGCAGCATTTCGATCTGGATACAGTACAAACGACCACCTCCAAGTTATGAGAACAATAATAGAAAAATGTAACGAGTACAAAATCAAAATCGCCATTGCATTTGTGGACTACGAAAAAGCTTTTGATTCAGTAGAGATATGGAAAGTATTGGATGCGCTTAACAGTTGTAGAGTAGATTCAAGGTACACAAATTTATTCAAACATGTCTACGATAAAGCAACAATCAGTATAAGGCTCCATGAAAACACACAGAAATTCAAAATGGGAAGAGGTGTCAGACAGGGTGATACGATTTCGCCGAAATTATTCACCCTGGCTCTCGAAGACGTTTTTAAAGAATTGAATTGGAGCGAGAAGGGAGTGAACATAAACGGAGCATATCTCAACAATCTACGGTTTGCGGATGACATTGGTCTCATATCACTGGACATAGACGAACTGGATACAATGCTAACACAATTGAATGAAGTTTCTGGCAAGATTGGTCTGAAAATAAACACGGCAAAGACGAAAATTATGACCAACATCGAAACGGATAAAGAAATTCGCATAGGCAACGACATCATCGAGTGCGTAGATAGCTATAAGTATCTGGGACATAGTCTAAAACTCGGAATTGAAAACCAGACAGCAGAAGTAAGAAGAAGAATTGGTTTGGGATGGGCAGCTTTTGGAAAGATTGGTTACATCTTCAAAAGCAAAATGAACAATAGTCTGAAACTAAAAGTATTCGATGCGTGCGTCCTACCAGTTCTAACGTACGGAGCCGAAACGCTAACGTTAACCAAAGCATCAGAAACGAAGCTACGTGTAGCACAAAGGACAATGGAAAGGATCATGATTGGCGTCAGACTCAGGGATAGAAACACAAATGAATGGATACGGAGCCAAACAAGAGTCGTTGATGTGATGGAACGTATCGCTTCACTTAAATGAAATTGGGCTGGTCACATAGCAAGAATCACAGACAGTCGATGGACAAAAAACATTCTGCACTGGAGACCACCAACAAAAAGACCGATGGGAAGGCCGCCGGAACGATGGACAAACAGCATTAAACGTTTGGCAGGGCAATCATGGCAACAGTTGGCGATGGACCGTGTGAAATGGAAGGAGCTAGGGGAGGCCTACGTCCAGCAGTGGATAATAAAAGGCTGAAAAGAAGAAGAAGAAGTAGAAGAAGAAGATATTTTTTTTTGCTTCAAAATTAATTATCATTACGTAAAATTTAATTAATTAATTTAATCATTTAAATAAAGAAACACAAACTTGAGATTATTGCTATGTCTTCACTTGATGAAGTTTATAGAGTATAATAATGTTTATTAAGTGAAGACTCAAATTTGATCGTCGAAATGTCAAAATCTTTAACTTTATAGTTTATAATCTTTATTCTTCGGATGGAAAAAGTTTGCTTACTGTAATGGTTGCTGTAAACTTTATCAAGTGAAGACATGTGACAGACGGTGCATATGTTTGCTAGTAATTATTATGTTTATTATTTTGAAGTTATGAAATGAATATAATATTAATCTATCATTGTTAAAGTTACACAGAAACACATAATTGAATTCCTAAAATGTGAAATATTTTTATTTTTTCCTATTTTCTGTAAAAAAGACTACTGTTTAATGTTTTATAAATGTTCAAATATATTAGCAGACTTAATTTGCATAATCGACAATACCTCGGCTAAAAGAGTAGATTTCTATTCGACCACAGTAATATTAGCTGTAATGTAATTTGCAAAAATCTTCTGCTAGCAAATATAATATCTGCATTACAGCAGATTGCTCTGCGTAGTTGAAGTAAAATTTGCTCATATGGTAGAAACAATCTTTGAAATGAGTTAAACGTTTTTACTACATAAGCAGAAAACTTCTCCTAGTATATTTAGTAAATCTTCGTTGACGCAAATAGTTCTTCTAAATCAGCAAAATCTTTTGCAGAATATATGAACAAATTACAAATATATATGCCTTCGCTGTTTAAGTGGATATTTACTGCATTTAGCGAATAATTTTATTTTCAGTGTACACGATTGAGTGGCCAAAAGGCAGTTTCGTTTTCTTTACCCATCCATGATGAAGGATGACTACTGATACTAATCGATCCACATCGAATTGGACGATGTAGCATTTGATTCTTTATTAATATAATATTAAATATACACTGGTTTACAGAAAATAATATCAATCCTACAACAACAATAGTGGTGACTGTGGAATCGATGGTGTTAAAGATGTATCGGCGTAGTGTTGATGCGATGGTATCGTTGACTTTTATACTAAGATCACTGATGTTCGTATCTAAGTAAATGGTACTGATAATGTGGCATGGATACTTTCATATATAATAGCCCATAGAGCGATGTTATACATGAAAGTATTATTGGATTGAGGATGAATAGTGCTATAGTCACTAGGACGATGTAGCGCTATCGGCGGCGGGAACTAAATTGAAATTAGATTGATTTTACTGCTGCTTTTATATGCAGGTAACGGTAACTAAATTATACTAAATATCTGAATACCGGTACATCTTAATAGTCCATCGGCGTAGTTAATAGTTTATACAACGAGTGTTATAGTGTTCATAATGCAAATGGCCATGAGTTAATATTACATTAATATACCATTCAGACTATGGATTTTTAAAAATATTACGAAATTACTTAAAACGTATCTATTGAATATCATTTGTGGTTTGTAATGGAATAAATTGAGGAATATATGCGGACTTTTTGCAAAAGCCTTTCCATATTTGTTAATAAATTCCTTAAATGTAAATTACATATGGCTTAGTTTATTTAAATGTATTTTAAGAAGAACATATAAATATTTTCTTAAACTGTAATATTGTGATTGTTTTCTGTAAAATAAAAGCCGTGGTAATAATATTGAAATGTCTTAGGATTGAAAAATTCAATTAATTAATAAATTTATTAGAGGTAATAGTTTAAAAGTGATCGGATATTAATTAAACTAACTTCGAATTAATTTGAAAAAATATGTTAATGCTCGCCCTTAAGACTACACTTAGCTACTTTTACTATATCGTTATTAAATTCATAGTATTTTAGAATTTGACTGAAACAAACTGGATCACTGACTTTAAATAACCCCAAAACTTTAGAGCAAATAGGTATTTCGTAAATGCAACCCAAGTTATGAACTTCATAACCACTAAAACCTATTTGTTTATTATTCGTATCAAAAATCGAAGTGATTTTAATTACTTTCGAAGACGATTCAAGTAATACAAAATTATTTACATATGGTTTAGTCACTGAGATTTTATAATTAATCATATGTTCCATCTGGGTATTCTTTTGATTTGCATTTCATTTGTGTAATAATAATATTTTTTCCAAGTATCCATTATGAACTTGTTCTAATACAAGGTAACCACTTTTAGCCACTTTCTTCACACACTGCAGAAAGGTTTCAAATCTAAGAGCAATATAATTATCTAAGGGTGATTGCATATAGAATAGGATATTCTTTGACAAAATGCTTGAGCAATATTTGAGCGACATGGTTTTTTGTAATAGTATTGGAGTACAAAGTATTCTTATTGCACAGTGAAATAAAACGAAATGATTATAATATTTCGACTTAATTTTGTCCTGTAGAACTATTTCAAGAATATATAAATTTAACATTCGAAGTTCAGTAGCTACGAAGATATTGTAACGGTCGTGCTTCTCTATTAAATTCATTAGGCAGTTGTGGAGCAACTTTCGACACATTAGAACGACATCCGATGTCCCGCTCTTCAATTACTATTACTGTTGTATCATTGTGGTGGGTTTCGAATATTTTCTGCAATTTATTGGTGAATTCCCAATCGGTCCTTTGTTCAAATTCATCACCAGGAAAAGTCATTCTATGTAAAAGATATGTTCCTTTTATTTTACATTTATTGCATCCGTAATATCCTGTGTGTCCTTTAATATTTAAAAGAAATGGACGAGCTGGCGCATCAGCAATAATACAAAAATTTTAATCCATTGTCCACAAAATGCAATAAAAATTCATTAATATTTAGTGGTCTAGTATTACCAACTAATAACACGAATTCATATTCAACAACATTCATTAATATCGGAAACATCTCAATAGATGTTTCAGTTTGTCTGGATGTACCACATAAGGGTCGTTTATCTTTAGGTAAACATGGATCATGAATTCGCAAAATTGCTAATAGTTCTTTATGGGCAATGTATTAGTTCAATGAATTTACAGTCTTTACAACATGAGATATACTCGTAGAATAATATTATCTCTGTAGACACATCACCGTTACAAAACTTGCGGTTGAATATAGGAACACATTTTTTTAATTTATTTTTCAATAATTCTTAAAATTAGCCTTTATTGAGCAAAGAGAAAATATTATTCAATATGATTTAATCCCACACTTGGCGTAATTGCGCAGAGTAAAAATAAATGGAATTGTTAATCAACAATTTTAAATTTGATCGGTGTACGAAAAAGTTCCAAATGAACTAAAAATTTAAGGAATATATTTAAAGAAAATTCAAAACGTATATATTCCTATATATCTAACTAACTTGTGCACGATAACCCAAGATTCATGGCAAACTTTAGTTCCCAACTGTTCTGTAATCACAATATAATGCGCAGTGCAACAGTTCGATGTAACTTCGATACCATCTTACAAAATTAAGTAATATTGAGTCATTGCGAATACAGTACAATGTAAGAAACTCAAGGGCCAAACAGTTTGCAATTAACACAATTTTTGACATCAGATAACACATTTTCTGTTATAGAAAAAATAATTCGAAAAATGTTTCCATCGGATAATACCAAAATTTGAAATGTCCAAAATTGTCGAGAAATTTCTCGAGAAAATATTATAGAAATTTAAATATGGCAAGACTTTAATTTCATTTAATAAAATATTTAATATTCTTCCATCGCCAGTTCAATTGGCACATTCAAAGTGAACGGACACACATTTTTTGAATCGATAATTTTGCGAACGATTAATTTTAATAAATAAATTGGAAATTATTAGGAATAAATTGTTAATTCTAGTAATAATAAAATATGAATAAAGATACAAATAAAATAATTGAAACAGATTTGCCACAAAGTGTTCGTGGTAATATATTAACTAACGAATCCTCATCGTTAAAATGTAGCTATTGTGACAATTATTTTACAACTGCAGAAACTTTAAAATGTCATGAAGAAACGGTACATACACTGACATGCAAAATTTGTTTAAAAACAGCCACAACTAGAAGTAATTTTAACCAACACATGGCCAACCATGGTGAAAAGAAATTTAAATGTGCGAAAACGAATTGTGAGAAAACATTTGCAACAGAATATACATTAAAACAACATATGGCAACCCATGGTGAAAGGAAATATTTATGTGCACATGGAAATTGTGTGAAAAAATTCGGAACGAAAGGTGAATTAAACCGACATATGGCAACCCATGGTGAAAAGAAATATTTATGTGCTCATGGAAATTGTGTGAAGAAATTCGGAACGAAAGGTGAATTAAACCAACACATGTCATTTCATGGTGAAAAGAAATTTATTTGTGGGTATGGTATTTGTGACAAAAAATTCCCAAGTATAGTCAGTTTAAAGAAACATATGGAAATCCATGGTGAAAAGAAATTTAAATGTTCCTATGGAGGTTGTGTCCAAACATTTACATTCAAAAATAAACTTAAAGAACATATGAAAAGCCATCGAAATGAGAAGAATTACAAATGTCACAAGTGTTCAAAAGCATTCAATCATCATTCGAACTTACTTCGACATAATAAAAGATTCCATTCAGAATGTAATGAGGCGACGATCGCAACATCCAGTCATAGTCGAGTCATAAATCCAAGTGCATCAAGCCAAGAGGAAAACAAATAATACATTTCAGAAATGAAATTCAAAAGATTTAAATCCAAAAATTGACGTTTAATTGTTCGAAAAACCACAATTTAAAATAAATATTGACGGAGATCCTATGGAAAATATAAATAATTATTAAATTAAAATTGATTAGTGTCTGACACACGACGACACATTGATTTTGAAATTAATCCTAAACTTTAACCAAAAAATGTATTATTATTCATAATTGATTTTGTATAAAAATAAATAAATTTATCTCAAAAATTGTCGAAAATATTTGATTTGTTATTTGAAATATGTGTGAAATATGTTAATTTTATTGTTGCGGTTGTGTGGATATTAATGTCTTGGTCATTTCCAAGAATAAGATAAAGAGTAACGTTTCGACTTTTGAGCAATCGCATAAAAACCGTATTCGACTTATGTATTTCGAATGTTTCAACAATAACCCCGAATTTGCACACAAGTACTTAAAATATTTGATAATAAGCATTCCTTCTTCGTTCTTCTTCTTCTGTACTGATTCAACTGGAACCTATTTTGAATATGAATCATGTTTCTAAAATTATAGTATAAATCGGAAAACACCCTAAAATACTCACAATTCAACGTCATAATATTTTTATATTTGAAAAATAACAAAACAATTAGTAACTCATAAATATCAATTCATTTTACATATTTTTAATTACGTACTCTTAATAAAACCGATTCACTGTCATCAGAAACGACTATTAATTTCTGATTTTTGTTGGTGCGATGTCACTTTCGTCACTGACTGGTACTTCATGCGGTTCAAGTTCAATGCCTGATAGATTTGAAACAATTTCAGACCGGTTAGAGTTGGTAATGAAATCTGTAATTACAGTTATTAACTTGCATTTCTCGTTAAATTTTTATAATCCTCCACATATTGGATCACAAGTTTATTAATATTTCGCTGGAATTGCAACTTTACAATGCTTCTTGCTGTAAATGCACTTGGCTTGGACCCTTCTTCGTTTATGTCATCGCCGCTATCAATTGTATTAGTTTCATCAACCGTATTAAGTAAATCAACCTCATTTAGTTCTTCAGCGGCCATTAGTTTTTTAGTTACAGGTGTAATTTTCAAATTGTACTCACCTAAAGTAATCTTAGAAACATTTCCTTGAATCCATTATTTCCATAGGATTGATTTGGTGACCGTTTAAAAACTAATTATTGAATAATTCATATTTTTGTAATTAAACATCAATTTTTTACAATTAATTTTATTTATAATTTGTCTGATGTAACAATAGTTTTTGCAAAAGTAATAATTTTAATTAATTCCATATTTTATTTAATTATTCATTTTTAAAACATTTTTTTCATCATTTATATTTCTTTTTAAATTATTAAACAAATTTAAGTCAACCATTAAATTTAAATGTCACAACATTTATATGATTTTCAGAGGTCGGTTGTAGTACTCTTATGCAACGGCGGCCAATCAGATAATCGCCATATTTATCGTCCTTTGTACACAAACTTTTCGAAACTGTTGAATAATTACTTTAAAATTATTATTTTAAAATAACCGAAGAAAGAGGTTCCCAAAAGTATCGGCATCGCATTCATTTGAATCGTTTTGATGTTGTTGAACAACTGCTTGTAATTGATCTTGTTGTTGTTGTTGTTGTACGTCAATTGGATATTGTTGACTGATTGTATTTAATGACATATCTTTATTTTCGTTAGGTTTTGATGTGTTATTTTGTGAATGTAACAATTGTGGATTATTAACGGACATTAAATTGTATTCGGTTTGTTGTAAGCTTTGTGAAATCATATCGTGAGAGTGAGATTCAGGTTGATTTTCAAATTGTGACCAATCCGTATCTATTCGGGTAACATTTTCCATATTCGAGTGAATTGGAAAATCTATTGCAGGTTTTGGAAAAATTACTTGTTGATGAGACACTGACTGATTAAGGTTAAGTTTATTCATTGAATGATCGTATTTTGTGTTAATTGCATCTGCATTTTGTTGCAAAATGTTTAACAAATTTAACGGCGGTTGGTGTTCAACTGGAAATGGTACATCAAATATATTTCCTATTGGAGCTCTTTCTAATTCATTGACAGCAATACCAATTTGTCGTTCATTATTAGTTTCGAATTTCAAAGAAGATGATACATTGAGAGTGGCTAGAGCATAACTTGATGTTTCAGTAATGGATTCATTACCACCTGAAGGTTTTCCTTTCGGTGAATACTTACATTGAATTGTTGTCTCATCATGTTTTTTCAAATGCCAATTTAATCCAGATAAATGGTTAAATGATATCGAACACTTTGCGCATATGTATTTCTTTTCATTTGCGTATTCAATTGTACTTTTATTGTCCGGAATGCCATCATCAATTAAATCTCGCTTTGGTTTCAATTGTGGTAAATCTTTTTTCAAATTATTTTCGTGGGTTATCGCCGTGCATTGTTGTTGTGATGCACCACGAACGTTATCACATTTTATTGTGTCGAAATAAGTACTTGTATTTGGTTCCACTGTATTTCCTTCTAATTGAATTTCATTGTTGTTATCCTTTTCAATTTTTAATACCGACGATTCATTTGATGGTGTTTGGTTTTCTTTTGGTGCAACTTCTGTACTTTTACAATTTATTTTGTGTCTGGTTAGATAACAAAATTGTGCAAATAATTTAGAGCATACGGGGCATCTATATTTTTTATTATGTATTCTTAAATGTTGATATAATGCCTTTGAAGACAGGAATACCTTCCGGCATACGGTACATTTAAATGGTGTGTTTCCATTATGTTCGAACATATGAACTTTTAATTTGCTTAAATTGATGAATTTAATTAAACAAATATTACATTGACTTTCTTTATTTTTATTATGTGATTTTTTATGAATGTTTAAATTTGATTGCTGTGCAAATCCTTTCCTACAAATATGACATTTATACGGTTTGTCATCTGTGTGTAATACTTTATGAATTTTTAAGTGATCCTGTCGATTAAATACGCGAGAACAAATATCACATTTAAATGGTTTTTCATCGGTATGTGTTTTCATATGTATTTTTAAATTTGACACATTTGAATTAGTTTTGGAGCAAATATTGCATTTAACTTTATGTTTCTCTTTGTGAGATTTTAAATCACTTACAGTTGCAAAAATGTTCATACAATAGGAGCATTTAAATATTTTTTTATCATTTGAAGAATTTTTCTTCTCGCTACTTCCCCTTGGTTTAGAATCACCCATTTTAATTATGTTTTTTAATTAAGAAAGTTAATAGTAAATATTAAAAATTAAATAAATTTCGAATATTCGAGTAATTTTTAAACTGTTTTGTTGAAATCGAATAACGTCCATTCACTTTGGAAATCGCAATTGAACTAATTCGGCATTCAGAAATATTACGAAAATTGTTGATTAAATCAAACTTAAAAGTATTGCCACATTTAAATAATACGAAATATTTTTTTAGAAATGCCTTGAACTTTCTTAACGAATGAATTGATACTTTAAAAAATAGAGAAATAGTATTACACTCTATTAGATTACGAATGGAAATAACAATCCGTCCGAGGATTTTTTAGATAATTTAAAATAAATCGTAAAATATAAATAGCAGGTTCAATTCCCGCTATTTATAAGGGAAATTTTTCGATATATTATATTACTACTGCAATATTATTAATAAAATTATAATATTAAAATGTTATATTGTGTGGAGCTTATATGGTATCTAACAACAGACAACATACTACTCCGCATCGAAGTATATAATAATTTACCAATTGTACTGTAATCATTATTTAAATATTTGTATTTACTGAATTATTATTTATTAGAATTTACGTTAGATAAAGTCGATGGAGAAATTCTTCGACTTTTTACAATCATATTTGCAACGGATATAATCAACAACCGTTTATGTGCAAAAACAGAGATGGTCAGATTATGGCGCATGAGGAAAGGTGTCTCGAAAGATGGGCCGAGTACTTTAAAAACCTATTAAATGTGAACAAGCCAGTGAATACTGTGGAAGATGTGTAATTTCAAACTACCCAGCCATAATAAATATTGATAAACACTAAACGATTTTTATAAATTCGGGTCAATTATTAGCGTATGCTGATGATATAGATACAATGACTCGGAATATGATAACTATGAAGGATGCATTCGAATCGTTACAAAAGGAGGCATTGGGTTTAGGTTTCAAAGTGAATTCAGACAAAACGAAATATATGGTGGTAACGAATTCATATATAATTCGAGATCAAACTCTTAATATTGGAGAATACAATTTTGAAATAGTCTAGAAAATGATATTGAAGAGGAAATTCGCCGAAGGGTAGCAACTGGAAACAGATGTTATTACGGGCTAAAAAAACAATTCCAATCAAAAACATTACAACGAGATCTTAAGTACAATCTATATACAACATTAATACGACCAATATTAACGTATGGATCGAAGGTTTGTTGCCGGACACAGAACCAGAACAGAATTGTTGGAAGCGAAGATACAATTTTGAATTAGACAAGTTGTACGGTCAACCAAATATTGTCAAAACAATCAAAATCAATAGGTTAAGTTGTTGTTGGACACGTATTCCGCATGGAGCAGGAGCGTGTGCCGAAAGAAATGTTGAATGGTAATGCAGAAGGTGGAAGGAGAGCCGGAAGACCTATATGCGTAAATTTTGTCGAGATGCGTTTTTCATAAAAATTAATTAATTTTTTACATTCATTTCAATATTTTTTTTATAAAATTATTCATATTAAATTTGTTCTTCAATATTTGATTTGCACAGTTCTAAGCTCAAATCTTTCAAGAACTTTCGTCGTCTATCTCTAGATGTTCCATGTAGATGACGAATGCTGCCAAAGCTGACACATCGATGATATTAAAAAATAATGACAATGGCCAACGATAGCAGAGGATTAGATGGCATATATTGTGTGAAACATGTTCCAAATGTCTCCGCAGCTCTTGCGGCTGCCGTATCTGTTGTCAAGCGTTGAGGACGAGTAATAGCGTTGTCAAAAGGTAAATGATCAGGTTTCCATAATTCAGTCAAATGCTCTTTATTGGATTTGTGCACACCACAAAATTAAAATACCAACAAATGCATCAAGTTCTTGTTCAATGAATGGTTTGAATGTTTTAGCTTAGGTTGTTTGTTCACATGAGTATACTTTTAAATATTCATGCTGTTATAAGCATCTGTGACCTTTCGCGCTTTTCTATTAGTTTCTCGTAATATAACATCACACATTTCCAATATTTTAAACTCATCTGCAGCTGTAAAAGTTTGCTGTAATTTGCTGTTCCATCACGTTGACGAATGATATTCGAAGCATATGTTTGAGTTTGAAAAAATGGTGTTGAATTCCAACATGTACCATCTTTACCAGTAAATTCTTTAGATTGTTCAATTTCAATAATGTTATCTGATTCGTATAGATGTTCTTCAAATTTCATATCTCCCTCTAGTTCTATATCTGATGCTCCATCATTAATGTTTTCAACCTGAGGAATGTATTCGTATTCATTATCCGAAGCAACAAAAGCCTCGTCATCACTTGTATTTTCATTTAACATTTCTCGGATTTCTTCAGAATTATATCTTTGTAAACGGATTCTTTTTGTTGTATTGCATTATTCAAATATATATCATAATTTTTCAATTGATTTCAGGCTGCGATGTTGGCCTTAATACCGCTTTTGATCATTTGGAGGTGAGCCAGTTGCAGAGAAATAAAATTCGAAATACACTCGATAACTATAGGCAGAGATTAAAATCAAGCAACCGAAAATGATGACCACATCTTTGGCTTTAGAATGTGTCCAAAATCTAAACCAGGTTACAATAAGAAATGGCCCCACCTTGGTACGAGTTCGGGGATACATCATACATTGGGAACGATGGAAATAAAAAAATAGTCCTCCATTGGTGAGGAAATGGATTTTGGAAGAACATCAGAAACGTTGCGGTACAACATGAGTAGAAGTAGGCAATCTAAATTAGTTATTAGATTTTCTAAAGACTATTGTCCACCAGGATGGTTCTAAGCATGCTGCGAAAAGATCTTACGAAATTGGTGCCAATTGTAACACGACAACTAATCTGATCAATCTACTAGATTGGAGGCCGAAAGGTGGCTCTATTAGTGGACTGATTCTATATCCAATGAAATATTTTAATAATAAAACTATGACAGTGTTGGGAACCATTCTAAATTCTGTCGCTGTGATGATATAGTAAAAACGGAGGATGTTGCTGAAAGCGACATAAAAAGTAGAATACGGAAAGTAGTTCAGTTGCTAAATAATATGTGCAGTCAATGTCGAAGAACCCTTAGTGTTCGATAGCAATTGGAAAACATTAATAATGGCTCGCTTTGGACGAATTGCAAACAAAAAATTATTAATTGTTAAAATTTTGTCTGAATTAAAAATTATTTTATTTTATATAAATATTCACAGACAATTTAATAATTTCAACAGATAAAACTATACTCGGATAATTCACTAATGCAACACCACAATAAAAAGTAAACTATTTTGCATTCGATTCCAATACAAACACACACACCCACACACACCGGGGAATTTATGTTTCTAAGTACTAAAGTGCAAGTAATCCTGTCAGTATATCCATTCAGTCGTTACAATGAACAATTCAATTCGATGCAATTGTTGAACATCACATTTAACTCGAAGTGGAACAAATTTTGAATTCACCCATCGTAGACCAATTTTTCCATTTTCATAAATTTCATTGAGGAGTTCTTATAAATTTTCACAAAATCATACACTTTTTCAATGTTTTCTTCGGTAATTTTTTCATATGGTCGATCTGGTGACGTTCATCAACACTTATATAACTTCTCTGTCTACTTTGAATCGTTTATGCAATCTAAAAACTTGTGTTAGATACAATTATCACACCATACGCGACTTTAAGCAAATTAATATTAATTCTTTGTTCTTTATAGGCATTTTCGACAGATACACACAAATTCGTGTCACTTAATGTCAGTTGGATCTTGGGTCTCATATTGAACGAAAAGTCATGAAACAGTTGTCAGTTTGGCGATGGTGGCGCCACTGGCTCTATATATAATTATAATTAATATCCAATTGCATACTGCACTGGATTCAACTTTGGCTGTAAATTGGCAATTTGGTGTCAACTTATTTTGATAATATTGTGTTGGTATTTTTTTGAAAGAAACAATTGTGCGGCAGTGCATAGAATTTTTGTTGTAAACCCAGAAATATTCTACTCATCCATATTCGTAGTTAAATATATTCAGTTTCAGTTATAGTATCAAACAAGTCAGTGGCGATTGAAAGTAAAATTGTGTTGTAAGAATTAATTCACAATTTAATCATGATATAAATAATTAAAATTACTTTAAGTTTATTAAATAATTCTGAGAATATGTGTTTTGTGATAAATGGAATAATTATTAAACTTTATAAATTTAAAAAGAATGGATTATTAATTTATATAAATCAAAGCAAATTTCGATTGGGAAGCCGACAACGCAAGTTGGTAGGAATAAATAAAAATCGTATTCAATTTATAGAAAAGTAATTTGAGAATATATACAAATATTTGGTAAGGCAAATTAACTATAAATTTAATATTAAAAATACTGTATTAAAAAAATTCCAGAATGAAAAAAAAATTAAATTATAAATTAAAAACTAGCTCTTGTGATAAATATTCAGGGGCGTTTCCTACGGGTGTTCCTGTCGGTTAATGAAATAATTTAGAAATGTAAAAATTCATTCTCGTATGTTTCATACCACTACTCCACTATTCTTAAATAACATTTTTTATTTATTGGTCAAGTCGTTCGGATTACTATAGCGTGCAAATTTACAAATACAAAACTGAGTACACATATCCCTGCAGTAAATTTTGAAACTAGTTCTTTAACTAGTGTAAAAAGAACTGGTTACAGAACTATTACTAAAGTAATGCAGATAGGAACCATTTTAAATACGCAATAATACAAAAATATGACGAAACGAAGATAAGCAAAAACCGTTTTTGAACTGTTATATTAAAATAAAGAAATATACGAGCTATTTTTAGACACTGATTTAATTTTATTTTTAATAGTTTAATGAATTACGTATTAAAAACACGTATTGTGATTGTGAAGTGAAAAAAGTAGTTTATTTAAGTAAATTACCATCCAAAATATCCAACAATTTTAGTGCAGTAGAAGACGATATGCATATTGCATCTAATGAGAACTTTGTGGCGGAAGATTGTTCCAACAATTTGGATATTTTGGAAAACAATTCGTAACTTTTGTACAGAAATTAATCGATTAATATATTAGGAATAAACCATTCCGTAAATATTTCGAAGAATTACTTTTTATTTTCCGATAGAAAAACTTAGATGTAGCACGTAAAATTGCAGATGTAATTTAAGAAAAATTGATAAACTATGAAGCACCAGTTGCAATAATTTATAATATTTTTTAAATATGAAGTAAATTATTATTTTGTATTAAAAATATAATAAATATTAAATTATATTAAAATATATTGTCGACGGGTTTTTTTAAAATTAAATACAACTTTTGTTTTTTTAAAGAACTTGTTAAAGTACTGGTGAAAGAATACATAATCTAATTCAAATTAAAATTAACCAGTTCAGTAACTAGTTGCAGAAGAACTAGTACTACCACGTAAGTGTTTACATCTGAACTAATTCAGTAACTGGTTACAAATTAGCTAGTTCTTCAACTAGTTGAAAAGTAATGCAGAAGAGGACAATTGTCTTTTCGTAGGACATCTCCATGTTAAAAGAAACAGTTCGCAACATGTAAAAGGGGTTTAGCGTGGAACCAGTACTATTTACTAGTACTAGAACTAGTTCTCTTTTATGGTATTTTCTTAACTAAAATTCTTAAACACTTAAATTTATATCACAACTATATTGTACGTATTACAAAATATATATTTTTAATAATTATTCGTATTGTATTATCTCGTCAAGTGCTTAATAATATCTACTTTAATTATTCTCTAAATATATAATTAATGATAAAACGTTATCCTATTGGATACCGTTTTATAAAAAAGGTTATTTTATATTTTTGTTTATAAAATAGCCAATAACTATTACAATTAATACAATTTAAATTATGAATACAAAATAACTACTACAACTCGGCCATCCTACAAAATAATCGTCCCGATTATTAAAAAAATCTTATATAATAACACATGCGTACATAAATTCTTAATTATTATAATGTTTACCTATAGATATATATATATAGTCTAACAATAATCATTCATTTGATAAAATTTCGTTAATAATTTTTTCTTTAACTAAACTAAACATATATTTATGCAATCTAGTGTCTTTAATATGCAGTTTCAATTTAATTTTTTTTTTTCTCTAGATTTAAATATGGTTTCATGTTATGTGGCGCACAAATTCCATTATATGGTATTCTTGATATTTGCATATCATCTACCTCTTTCAACAAATATCTGTCGTTTTCAAATTCCTTAGCCACTTCATATGGACCCTTATATTTCGGTAAAAACTTTTTGTTTACACCGCTAATAGTTATATGATTTTTGATTAACACGTAATCACCAATCTTATATCTAGGTGCTGGCTTGTGTCTTTTGTAATAGTATTCTTTATTCTTGTTTTGTTTTTTTATAATATTTTCGGATGCATTTTCCCTTATTTCGGATAAGTCACGATCAATATTTCGTGTTATATTTTTTCCCATAAGTTTTGATTTTAAATTTTCAAAGGATTGTAACTCATCACGAACTGTGTTTTTATTTAAAGTGCGGTAATCGACACATAAACGCATTTCACGATTCTTTTTTTCTACTAATACTATTGGTGATGCATGAGAGGACGTACTTTCACGAATAATATTACTTGGGATTAAGTCATTTAATTTACTTTCCAAACCGATCTTTTTGGAATATGACAACCGTCTTGGGGAACAATAAAATATTTCGTCTTTATTTAATTGTATGTTCATCTCAATTGAACTATTTTTCTTTTCACCAAAATGAGAAAATGATTCCGAAATTATTTCCTCTATTTTCTGTTTATTTTCAATAGACACATTTTCACCTAAATTTAAGGATTCATATTTGTCTTCATTTTCACCAAATAAATCTACATTTAATATTTGATTTTCAAAATTCTCGTATAAAATTTTGAAATTATTTGCCGTATCAAATTCAACCGGATTGCATGAATATTTAACATAACTATTTAAAAAATCGCGTCCTAACACGACTGGATATTTTGAACTATTATTATTGACAACACAAACATTTAAATTAACAACATTATTTTTAAAATCTACCCTACAATTAACAATACCAAAAATTTTTAATTGACTATTATTTAATCCATAGAATTTATAATTATCTGTATTAATATTTTCTACAAAACAAGCAGGAACATATTGTTGCTGTATAAAGCTGATTGGACTACCAGAATCCAGCAATGACATCAATTCACAATAAAATGATTGCATGTTATTATTGCTCCTGGTAAAGTTGTATCTAATAGTACTTTCAAATTCATTATTATTTAAATTTAAAATAAAATTCGATACCTTTTTTTCTTGTTCTTTACCCTTTGTCATTGATGAATTTTCCAAAATTAAAACTGAAGTTGATGAACAATTTTGATATTTATGACCAAATTTTCCACACTTGAAACAGGAACCTTTATCTCGTTTCAACTCTGAACAATTTTTACTTATATGGCCAATTTTGTTGCAATTAAAACATTTGATGGAATATTTTGATTATTATTTATAATTGAATTGTTTAAATAATTGCTTGATGCATTTTTAAATTTTTCATATTTTATTAAAGCTAATTTTAATTCAAATAAATTATTAGCGGTATACAAAAGCATTTTGTTAACATTACTGTCTAATATGCCGCTAATAATATATTGTATTATATCCCGTTCTTCAATATTTGCAAGGGCTGCAATTTCCTGCATTTTTAAAATGTACTGATGGAACGTTTCATCGCGCTGTTTTTTCGTATTTCGTAACTTATTGTGTATGTCTGCACCAGAAACTTTTTTATCAAATTCTCTCAGTAAAACATCTTTCAGCTCTTCATAAGAATTTACGGATATCGTACGTAGAAACAGTTTTGCAGTACCGGACATTAATCTTTTTGCGTAGACAAATTTTGTTCTGTTATCGCAAAATGAAATTTCAGTGGATTCTTCAAAATGTTCTATCCATTTCTGGATGGAATAATTGTCATCACCGGTAAAAATATTTAAAAATTCTTCGATGTCTCTAAAATTTAATGGTGTTCTAGAAATTTTTTCATCTGTACCGTTAAGTTCAGCTAATTGTTTTTTTAATGAGGCAATTTCTTTTTTCTTATTAACGATTTCTCTAAGACGTGTTAACTCTTCATCAACGCTCTCTTGAGAATCGTCTTCAATTTCAAGAAATTCTATTAAACTGTAGGTAATTATCTCACTTCTGATAAATTATGGTATTTTCTTAACTAAAATTCTTAAACACTTAAATTTATATCACAACTATATTGTACGTATTACAAAATATATATTTTTAATAATTATTCGTATTGTATTATCTCGTCAAGTGCTTAATAATATCTACTTTAATTATTCTCTAAATATATAATTAATGATAAAACGTTATCCTATTGGATACCGTTTTATAAAAAAGGTTATGTTATATTTTTGTTTATAAAATAGCCAATAACTATAACAATTAATACAATTTAAATTATGAATACAAAATAACTACTACACTTTCCTGCAGAGATCTTACGTGTGTTTATCACTTATTCACATTCACATCTACAATCGACAATTTCAGTTACATTTAATTTAAAATTGTATCTATGTTTAATATTTACTAGTTTCCAGTTCAAAAGTCTATAGTCGTTCGCTTATATTTCGTGAACACATGCACCAGACAGTATACATCATTTCACCTAAACCATAACCATATAAATTTCGATCTTGCTTTCTTATTTTTTTAGGCATATGCAAATACACATTTTATTTATTTTTATAGAATATAGAACCAAACGCAATCATTTATTGAATGAATTACTTCATTCATCAATTTTTTTTGAAATTTAAAAGTAGTTTTCCAACAGATTTATTACATAATTTAAAATTATCTTTCGGAATGCCTAATTTGAACTAATGGTGCTATATGGATTAGATATATTTGTAGATAAAACTGTACTGTGATATTATTAAACTTACTTTAAATCATAAGATGTGCCATTAATCCTCTGAAATTCATAAATAAGCTGAATGTTTACACTCCCATCTAATACTAATTACTATGCAAGTTAAACGTTCTATTTCAGCCCTCAAAAGAATTAAATTGTATACTAGAAACGCAATGCTTCAAGAAAGTTTGCAAGGTGTAGCTTTAATGAGTTTTGAAAAACGATTATTGAAACAACTAAAATCAAATGATTCATTTTATGACAATGTTATTAACAAATTTGTTGAAAAATCTAGAAGCGCTGACTTTGTCTATAAAGATAAGGCTTACTGTCATTTTTTCATTTTTATCAAAAGCCAGAATATATATTTAAATGGTATAAGATCAGATCTGAACAGTTAACTTAAAGTGACTTGTAATATTTGTACTCTTTTTTTTTAAATTTTATCCATTAGTTTGTACTTTTTATTCAATTTAGGTACTTTTTTTAATTACAAAATAAATGTTATTTTTGTTCTTCCCGTAATCTACGAATTTCACAAACGTTTGTAGGTAATGAACATAGTGTCGTAGTAGTAATAAATTTATACTAGAAAGGATATCTGTGCGAAATTTTAGGCAATTTTAAGAATTGAATTTACTACAATAAATTAAATGTTTAGTTTTTTCAAGGTATATTCAATTCAATTAAAGTTTCTAAATTTTAAAATAAATGTCAAACAATTACAGTGTTGAAATTAACTTCACTCATATTAATATGAAGAAATTTGTTAACTAAAACAATGAAATATAGTGAACAATGATTTGTCTATGTGTCACTATTTTATACTAAATTTCGAATGTTGAACTTTCTTATGCACGATTTAAAAGTATTAATTTCTTTTTAAATGTGATACTTTGCTCACTGTGTAAGCATTCAAAAACATATCTTTGAATTTTATAGGGATGCTACAAAATCGTACGTCTGGTAGACCTAACTCAGATAAAGTTAAGTAATATGTATTTAAATATATAATATTTGCACAGTATTTTATTAAACATTTTCCAGATAATTTTAAGTGAACACCTAAGACAAAATCTCTCAAGAAACGCCACTGTAAATATTGTAATTTTAACAATTTTGCAATTATGATTTGTTTCAAATGTAAGCAATTTGTAAAAGGTGGTCCACATAAATTTTTTTGATTTGTTTCAGCATCTTTGCAATCTATCTTAAATATTAGTTTCTTACTGTATACTGTAAGAACCAAAGATATTAAGTAATTTTATTTGAAATTTACTATTTGAAATGTTGGTAATGGATCCAGTGTTCAAATTACCTTTAATTAACCATAAACATTAATAATAATTATTTTATGGCATGGGTGTTGTTCCTTGAAATCTTGTTATTAATTCTGATGGTATATGTCTTTTTCATCTTCGTGCATGTTCGTTGGCATTTAAAAATTTCATCACAAGTTGATTTGGATGTTCATGAAGTCTTTTATAATAAGCTGTACTTTTAGATGTAATTAAATCTTTAACCGAACAAATGTTGAGGTCCTTTCTTAAAAGATCGTTGCGCACATACCATGGTGCATTTACTATACTACGGAGCACCTTTGATTGAAATCTTTCTATTATATCTATATTTGATGTACATGTGGCTCCCCATAGTTCTATACCATAAGTCCATACTGGTCTTATGATTGCCTTATATACAATTATTTCGTACTCTAGTGATAACTGCGACCATCTTCCCAGTAACCAATACAGTTTGTAGAAAATGAGTCTTGGTTGCTTGGTTTTGTTTATAATATGCGTTTTCCAATTTAAGCGTCTATCCAGGTACTAACCAGGTATTTTGCTGAGTTAGCATGTTGTATTGCATTATTATTTATCTTTACAACCGGACAATTTAACCTACACAGGTTAAATGTGACGTGAACTGATTTTTCTACATTCACTTTTTTATTGGAAAAGTTGTTGTGTGTTCCTCAAGATGATTAACAATAAATTTACGGTTTTCCAAGTATGATTTTAGTATTTGGAAGTAGTGGTAAGGTAGTAGTTTTTCAATTTATACAGGAGGCCTTCATGCCATACCCTGTCAAACGCCTGTGAGATGTCGAGAAAAGTCGCACAACAATAACTCTTCGTTTCAAATGTATTTATTATTTGATTAACCACTCTGTGTATTTGTTCTGTAGTTGCGTGATGTAGACGGAAGCCAAATTGGTGATTTGGTATTATGTAGTTTTTCAACATTACTACTTTTAATCTTTTAGCAAATAATTTTTCAAAAACTTTTGAAATAGCTGGTAATAAGCTAATTGGCCTATATGATTTTACATCGTAGTGTTTCTTATTCTTGCCTGGCTTTGGTATAAGATCAATTTTAGCGGTCTTCCATTGTTCTGGAAAGCTAATTGTGTTTAGGATGGCGTTGAAACTATATAGGTTAAATATTTCATAGCAGTGGGTGTAAGTTATTTTAGCATTTTTCCGGTGATTTTATCAAGTCCCTTTGTGTTTTTTGGATTTATTTCTTGTTTTATAAATGTTTGCACTTCTAGTATTTTAAATTTTTTTATAGGCAAGTTCATTTGTAATGGTGTTTCAAGGAAATCTATAATTTCTCGATCTTCATCTACCGACCTTTCTGTTGGATGAGGTGTGAACGTATTTTGTAAATGAGTAGCAAATAAAAAAGCTTTTTCGTTGTCACTTCTTGCCCACTCGCCGTTGCTTTTTCTTATGGGTGGAACATGTTGTTGTGGATGACCTATTTTCTTCGTTGCTCTCCAAAGAGAGTAATCTGTTATTTCGGTTGCCGTAAGGCTTTCTAAGTAGCTTTGAATTGCTTCGTCTTTGATGTCCAGTGTGATTTTTTTATCAATTAATTCTTTAAATAAATTCCAATTAGTGCGTTTTGAATGTAATGTTTGCTTACTCTGTATATTTATAATGTTTGTGGATACGGTAATTATGATAGGAGTATGATCCGATGACAATTCTAGGCTCGATTCCGCTTTTATTTTTTATTCGATTTTTTGTAATACCTTTTGTGACACAGAAGTACAATAAATCTGGAATTTTGTTTCGATCAGAGAGCCAATAAGTTGGTTTTCCTGTAGATACGTGACTCGATTTACAATTTTGAATCGCCATATAAAGTTGTCAGCCTCTATGTGTGATCAATCTTGAACCCCATTCTGTATGCTTAGCATTATAGTCACCTCTGGAAATAAATCTGTTACCCAATGTTTTAAAATATTTGGTGAATTCAATTTTGTTGATATTGTGTTTTGGTGGGCAGTATAAGGCTGATATAGTCAATGGACCGTTCCATTCCGCTATAACCACACTCGTTGCTTGAAGATATGCATGTTCATATTTTTGGAGTTCATAATGTTTACAATTTAACAATTTAAATTTAAATGTAAATTCAAATTCAATAGCAATGTACGTTAATTTTATTATTCAATTGTGGACAAATGTACAGCGACCTTACTATTCGAATGATAAATTGTAACTGATATAAAATTAATAACACATTTAAAATATTTACATGGCTTACAACCTAACAGCGAATATGATTGCTCAGTTGATGGTGTTTTTCAAAAATTTCCACAGGAAAAACCACTTGGACAATATCAATTGCCACAGAAAGATAAAGAATGCAGTATTACAGTAAATAATATACTGGAAACCACTATTAACAGTAACATTATATGCAAAAATGTAGAAGTAATTAATTATCAGCTACTAAATTCTGTGTGTATAGGACATTAAGAACAGAGATTATCATAGCCATCAATTGACGAAATTTTACGCTGCTTTAATGGTGATGGGATAAGGAATTATTACAAAAATAATAAAGTTTTAAATGATTATTCTAGAGAATTATTGGTGAATACAATTGTAAATTACTTTATCACCAATGATGTTCCTTTTAGTTCAAAATCAGCAAAAAATATTGCAGAGCAAATAATTAATATATTTAATGGTGAAATAACAGAATATTATTTTGCAGCCCCAAAAAAATATGGCACCGAAAGGTCGGTTTATATAATAAATATCAACGTAACACACATAATCTCCGTAAATCTGGGTTATTGCAAGCTAAGCTTAGCAAAATACAAAATAAAGTTAGTAACAATGTTAGTTTCGAAAGTGAAAATAATTCAGAAAAATTGTGTATTTGGTTGCAACACCACACAGAACCTAGGTCCGATATTAAAATAGGTTGGAATAATTGCACAAAACATCGCATGAGTGATGTTCAATAAACAATAGAAAATAATTTAAGCGGCATATTTAAAAGGTGGTTATATCCCAATGCTTCAGATTTACTCTTAGAATGGGATGCATTTTCTTGTGAATTAATGCAACGAATGAGTGACACAACTCTGACTGAAGGTAAATTTAAATATAATAATGTCGTTAAGTCGTTCATGTAGTTCATAGTTTGTAGATAAAAGCATTTCGGTACAGAGTTGCACATGAAATGTGTTTGTATTAATTAAACAAATTTTTAGTTTATTTATATTAAAATTCAAACTAAATGTAGCGATAGAATGGTTATTCCACGCACTTATACCTGATACCTGTGACAAAACTTGTAACGAAGGTCAGCAATAATAAATTTATGCAACATCGGTTGAACTGTTAAATAGTGAAATAAATACGAGATGTTCATCTTTTAAATCTATGCAACCATTTATAATTGTTGTAGGTTCTGATGTTCTAAAACCCAATGAATAACACTAAATTTATAATTCATTCTTTTTTAAATGCACTTGACACTTGTTTTAAGATTTTCCATGTATTCCAATGACAATACCCAGTTGAATCTATTTCTGTTTGGCAATTCTACCAAATAACTATTTATAACATAAAAACCAAATGATAAAATTTATCCCATTCACAATGTTTTAAGAAATGAATTAAATAATTTAAAGATTGCCAAGAGAACACAATGAATTTAATATTATTAATTCGACGAAATTAAATTTTGCTTCCCGATTTTTTTTATTTCTTAAATCTTATTTTAAAAAAGACTAATTAATACAATTATTACACAAATATGTTTAAAGTTGTTAGTATTAAGTATCAATGTTAAATCTTATATTTCTATTACAGGTACAGGGTTCAGATGAATTTAGATTTGATTTTATTAGTTTCATATTTTTTTTTGCTTCAAAATTAATTATCATTACGTAAAATTTAATTAATTAATTTAATCATTTAAATAAAGAAACACAAACTTGAGATTATTGCTATGTCTTCACTTGATGAAGTTTATAGAGTATAATAATGTTTATTAAGTGAAGACTCAAATTTGATCGTCGAAATGTCAAAATCTTTAACTTCATAGTTTATAATCTTTATTCTTCGGATGGAAAAAGTTTGCTTACTGTAATGGTTGCTGTAAACTTTATCAAGTGAAGACATGTGACAGACGGTGCATATGTTTGCTAGTAATTATTATGTTCATTATTTTGAAGTTATGAAATGAATATAATATTAATCTATCATTGTTAAAGTTACACAGAAACATATAATTGAATTCCTAAAATGTGAAATATTTTATTTTTTTCCTATTTTCTGTAAAAAAAACTAATGTTTTATAAATGTTCAAATATATTGGCAGACTTAATTTGCATAATCGACAATACCTCGGCTAAAAGAGTAGATTTCTATTCGACCACAGTAATATTAGCTGTAATGTAATTTGCAAAAATCTTCTGCTAGCAAATATAATATCTGCATTACAGCAGATTGCTCTGCGTAGTTGAAGTAAATTTTGCTCATATGGCAGAAACAATCTTTGAAATGAGTTAAACGTTTTTACTACATAAGCAGAAAACTTCTCCTAGTATATTTAGTAAATCTTCGTTGACGCAAATAGTTCTTCTAAATCAGCAAAATCTTTTGCAGAATATATGAACAAATTACAAATTTATATGCCTTCGCTGTTGAAGTGGATATTTACTGCATTTAGCGAATAATTTTATTTTCAGTGTACACGATTGAGTGGCCAAAAGGCAGTTTCGTTTTCTTTACCCATCCATGATGAAGGATGACTACTGATACTAATCGATCCACATCGAATTGGACGATGTAGCATTTGATTCTTTATTAATATAATATTAAATATGCACTGGTTTACAGAAAATAATATCAATCCTACAGCAACAATAGTGGTGACGGTGGAATCGATGGTGTTAAAGATGTATCGGCGTAGCGTTGATGCGATGGTATCGTTGACTTTGATGCTAAGATCACTGATGTTCGTATCTAAATAAATGGTGCTAATAATGTGGCTTGGATACTTTCATATATAATAGCCCATTGTTATGTTCCACCATAATACCTTATTGTACTGATCACAATTATATCCATTAGTTGGGCCCAACCTATATGATAACTGTCATTAATTGTAATGATTACATTATATAGAAATGATATCCATTGATTGTGTTCTGTAGAATAGGGTAACCGTTTTGAAATTGTAATTGTTTTAGTTGTTAAATTGAGTAAAGAAAAAGATAATTAGGAGAAGTGTTTTAACCTTTGAAAAAAACAGATAGGTTTATTTGTTCAAAGATATAAAAGATTAAATTAAAAATCTAAATAACAAAGTAATAAAGAGTGTATTTAATAATTCACGAATTAAGGCAAATTAAAGTAGTTATCAAATTGTAACAAATTGGCGCTGCGGACAGGATAACTACAATATACCTAAGGGATGAGCTGCAAGATTAGCTAAGTAACGAGATAATCTATGTAACAGTACTGTATGAATAATAGTGAAGTTACATTTTTTATTGAATGTATACATTTGTATTTATAATATAATTTTATAGCATTTTTAAATTTAAAATTAATTATATAATAAAAAATTATTAACGGTGAAGTTGATATTCAAATCTAATAAAAGAAGCCCGTTGTAACAATTATAGATTGTTCCAGATATAAATATTTTATTTTGTATATTGTTTAACTATATTTGTCATGTAATAAGTTCATATAAATTTATGCATTCAACTTTAATAAGTATTATATTTTATTTAATCATCAATATAATTTAATCATTATTATCATTTAATCATCATTTTCATTTAATCATCAATTACTTAATCATCAATGATTTATCATCATCTTTATTTTACTAGTAATTTAATATTATTAGTATATTGAAATATTGTAACCTGTTAATGGGTTATGTCAATTGTTAAATTAAGAAATAGAAAGGTATCACGGATCCACAAAGTCTACAAAACTACAAGAAAATCTACAATTGTATCAAACATGAGTAAAAATGAACGTGAGTATGATTTAGGTTCTAGTTCTTATATATTAACAACGAATTAGATATAAAAGTAATGTTACAAATTATACCAGAATACGATGGAAACCCGTACAATTTACATAAATTCCTAAACTGTTGTCATATTATTTACGATCCACTTAAATCTGATGCTGACAAACTTTTATTCTTAAGGGTTTTAAATTCTAAATTAATTAATAAGGCCTATGATGTTGTGAAATATAGGGAATGTAAAACATTCACGGAATTATCGGAAGTTTTTCAACAGCAATTTTCTTCTTGTAGAAATCGATCTCAAATAAGTCAAGATCTTGCCTCAATATCTCAGTTTTCAACCGACAAAGTTATTGATTTTGCAAATAGAATTGTAAAATTGTTGCGTGAATTAGATCTTGCAAGTGTAAAAAATCCGGCTGAAACATTAAGTTCCACTGTGAAGGAAATAAATGATGATATGGGATGTTAAGTTCATTTATAAACGGTTTACGTTCTCCTTATGGCTTAATTGTTGGTGCTGCTCGTCCTGATTCATTACGTGATGCTATTAATATCGCATTGGAAGAGGAGAAAAGGGGTGCGAACAATAAATCAAATAATATTTCATGTGGATATTGCAAAAAAGTTGGTCATTCTATAAATGATTGTCGCTCGCATAGAATGGTGGTCTGTTTGAAATGTAATAGAATGGGACATCGTGCCATTGACTGTAGGGTTAATTTAAATTATAATACTAACAAAAATAATAGTTTTAACAATGGAAATCGATTAAATAATGCTTTTTAACCGAATAAATCATACTGCGGTAATTTGTAATTACTGTAACAATTCGGGTCATACCATAAGGGATTGTCAAAGAAGACAATATAGAAATGAACGTAATCAGGGAAACGGTCAAGTGCAGATGGAAGGGGTTGCCGTCGCCTCTGCACACCAACTCCAATAGGGCGCTCAATATTAAGTTATAATAATATTTTTTATCCTAGTTTTGTATATATTCCAATTGATATTACTAATAATATAGCCACCAAATTTATTGTGGATACTGGTGCTGACTCTAGTCTTTTAAAGGTAAAATGTTTGAAACCCGATGTAATGGTAAACACTTGTAATAATTTAACTTTCCATGAAATTACTGGAAGTACATTTTATTCTGTGAGATCATCCACAGCGGTGGTGGAAATATTTCGGGGTACACATACATTTCAAATTTTGCCAAAGGATTCGCCAATAAATTATATAAACGCTGACGGTATTCAAAATTTAAACTAAAAATAGATTATGATAAGGGAATTTTAATTACGGAATCAAATGGAAAGGTTATAACTTTACCTTTTCAATGCGAGGAATCAAACCAATTAATTACATCAGGTTTGGAATCTGTTACAATTCCTGCACAAAGTGAAATATTGGTGCCAATTTCTGTTTCGACTGCCGATGAAATTTTCTGTAATCATGAAGAATTGCAGTTTGGTGTTTTTGTTTACGATACATTGGCTAAGCCAATGCGGGGCAAAATGCACGTATTATTATTAAATTCAAATACTTATGATATTAAAATTGAAAATTTTAAGCCAAAACTTGAGTTATACGATTCTTTTAAAAATAAAATGTGTCATTTTGCTGGTCTGAATCAAAATCGTATATCTCTTTTACGTGAAAAATTATTATTGTCAACTGGTTAGAGTTTGGATGAAAGAAGTTCTATTAAAAATATATGTAACAAATTTAATGATATTTTTCATCTTCCGGGCGATAAACTTTCGACAACTGATGTGGTAGAGCATAAAATACCGCTATTGGCTGATATTCCACCTATTACTATGAAATCTTATAGACTACTTTATGCTCAAAAATCTGAAATTAATGGTCAAGTAAAAAAAATGCTTGATGATGAAATTATTCGTCCCAGTACGAGTCCTTAGAATTTTCCTTTGTTGGTTGTTCCAAAAAAGGGAACTGGTAAATATCGTGTTGTGGTCGATTTTCGCAAACTGAATGAATATACTCGGGGTGATGCATTTCCGTTACCTAACATTGCGGAAATCTTGGATCAGCTTGGTGGTGGACAATATTTCTCTACACTTGATCTGGCTAGCGGTTATCATCAGATACGTGTTCATTCAGGCGATAGCGAAAAAACGGCTTTCGGTACTTCTGATGATCATTTTGAGTTCAATCGTATGCCTTTTGGTTTGAAGGGGGCGCCTGCAACGTTTGTCATTTTTTGCAGAGGGAGATAAATTATTTGGGTCATATTATTTCTTCTGATGTAAGTAAAGCCTGATCAGGAAAAATTAAAATGTGTTGAACAATTTCCGCGTCCATTAAATGTGAAACAGGTTCAATCTTTTCTGGGTTTAGCCAACTATTATAGGCGTTTTATTAAAAATTTTTCGTACATGTCTCGGCCTTTAACGGCGTTATTGAAAAAAGGTGTAAGGTTTCAATGGTCTGACGAAGTGGAACGTGCATTTGTAAATTTAAAAAAATCTTTGGTGGGACCAAATATATTAAAATTTCCGGATTTTGAAAGGGAATTCATTCTAACTGCGGATGCTAGCGGTCATTCATTGGGTGCTATTCTTTCACAAGGTGATATTGGAAGTGATTTACCGGTTTGTTACGCTAGTCGTATATTAAATAAGGCAGAGTTAAATTATTCCACCATAGAAAAAGAACTACTGGCGATAGTTTGGGGCGTTCAACATTTTAGACCATATCTATATGGAAGGAAATTTACAATTATTTCTGATCATAAGCCTCTTGTTTGGGTGTTTAGTATAAGGGATCCTTCTTCTCGTTTAATGCGATGGAGGTTAAAGTTGCAGGAATATAATTATACAGTAATCTATAAGCCCGGAAAATATAATTGTAACGCGGATGCTTTCAGTAGGATTCCACGGGAAGTTTTACCATGTTCTGTTATAACTCGTAGTCAAACCAGGATTAAATTGTCTGATCCAGTGCCATCAACGTCTAATTGTAATGTACCGGATAATACTAATTTAGGTGTTATATCTAATTCTCGTGATAAATCGGGGATTAACACGAAGACTTTAAAGGCTCAGAATACATCGGAGTCTGAGAATGAATTTGTTGAATTCGATGAAAATGATTTTTTAAATAACAATGGGGAATCTAATCTGAATTTGAATTATGAAAACGAAGCTTCGGTGAAAAAAGTTCTTATCACGAATCGGGATATAATTACTAAAATATTGAATGAATACCACGTTGCACCACTTGGTGGACATCAGGGTGTGGCTAGAACCCTAAGTAGGATAAAATTGAAATATTATTGGAAGGGTATGTTTAGGGATGTGGTAGATTTTATTAAGCACTGCTCAAGCTGTCAAAGAAATAAGTCTGGCCGTACTACTAGGGTACCTATGGCTTTAACATCGAGCTCTAAAATTCCTTTTTATCGAATATATCTAGATATTGTTGGTCCTTTACCTGAAACGGTAACTGGTATGAAATATATTTTAACTGCACAAGATGATTTGACCAAATTTTCAATGGCAATTCCTTTGGTATCAATAGATACAAAAACAGTTGCGGAAGCTCTTGTACGTGATATCATATGTCAACACGGCATTCCAAACAGTATTCTTAGAGATCAAGGATCTAATTTCGTTAGCAAACTTTTCTTGGAGGTTTGCAAATTATTTAATATCAAAAAACTACAAACAACGGCCTACCATCCTCAGAGCAATGGCGCTCTTGAGAGAAGCCATCGAACATTGAAGGAATACCTAAGACATTACATTGATCATGATACAAATAATTGGGACAGTTGGTTACGATATGCTACATTTATTTATAATACCACTCCACATACTGCTACTGGGTTTACACCGTTTAAAATATTATACGGATATGAGGCATCAATTCCTTCAGCTTTAAAAATTTCGCAACATGAAGATTATTATTATGAAAATTACGTTAATGAACTTAGGGCAAGATTAAGTAAGGGATATGAAATTGCAAAAGATAATATGGAAAAGCGTAAACAAATTTCAAAATCATATTATGATCGAAATGTACAACCGATTATATTTCATGTCGGTGATTTGGTATTGTATAAGATTCATAATAGAAAATCATTAACTCCACTCTGGAGTGGACCGTACATGGTTATTAAAGTAAATTCACCCGAAAATACTACAATCAAAATCAAAAATAAAATGAAACGTAAACACAATAACCAGTTAAAAATGTATCATAGCCTAAGTAATAATATTGTCACATCGAGTCCAGGGTTAAATCTGTATATTCTGATATTCTGTTCATTTATTTAATAATATGTCGTAGTCTTGGTATAAATAAATAAATTATAATTTTTTAATATTTTATTGTTTGTTATTTTGAACTGGAACATAAAACAAGATCACATAATTATTAAAATTAAGAAAATTAGTTTAATTTATTATTACATTATCATTAATAATTTTTATTAATGATGTTAGTTATTTTTTTTTTTCACAATTATATCCATTAGTTGGGCCCAACCTATATGATAACTGTCATTAATTGTAATGATTACATTATATAGAAATGATATCCATTGATTGTGTTCTGTAGAATAGGGTAACCGTTTTGAAATTGTAATTGTTTTAGTTGTTAAATTGAGTAAAGAAAAAGATAATTAGGAGAAGTGTTTTAACCTTTGAAAAAAACAGATAGGTTTATTTGTTCAAAGATATAAAAGATTAAATTAAAAATCTAAATAACAAAGTAATAAAGAGTGTATTTAATAATTCACGAATTAAGGCAAATTAAAGTAGTTATCAAATTGTAACACCATAGAGCGATGTTATACATAAAAGTATTATTGGATTGAGGATGAATAGTGCTATAGTCACTAGGACGATGTAGCGCTATCGGCGGTGGGAACCAAATTGAAATTAGATTGATTTTACTGCTGCTTTTATATGAAGGTAACGGTAACTAAATTATACTAAATATCTGAATACCGGTACATAATAATAGTCCATCGGCGTAGTTAATAGTTTATGCAATGAGTGTTATAGTGTTCATAATGCAAATGGCCATGAGTTAATATTACATTAATATACCATTCAGACTATGGATTTTTAAAAATATTACGAAATTACTTAAAACGTATCTATTGAATATCATTTGTAGTTTGTAATGGAATAAATTGAGGAATATATGCGGACTTTTTGCAAAAGCCTTTTCATATTTGTTAATAAATTCCTTAAATTTAAATTACATATGGCTTAGTTTATTTACATGTATGTTAAGAAGAACATATAAATATTTTCTTAAACTGTAATATTGTGATTGTTTTCTGTAAAATAAAAGCCGTGGTAATAATATTGAAATGTCTTAGGATTGAAAAATTCAATATATTAATAAATTTATTGGAGGTAATAGTATAAAAGTGATCGGATATTAATTAAACTAACTTCGAATTAATTTGAAAAAATATGTTAATGCTCGCCCTTAAGACTACACTTAGCTACTTTTACTATATCGTTATTAAATTCATAGTATTTTAGAATTTGATTGAAACAAACTGGATCACTGACTTTAAATAAACCCAAAAATTTAGAGCAAATATTTAGTAAATGCAACCCAAGTTATGAACTTCATAACCACTGAAACCTATTTGTTTATTATTCGTAACAAAAATTGAAGTGATTTTAATTACTTTCGAAGACGATTCAAGTAATACAAAATTATTTACATATGGTTTAGTCACTGAGATTTTATAATTATTCATATGTTCCATCTGGGTATATTTTTGATTTGCATTTCATTTGTGTAATAATAATATTTTTTCCAAGTATCCATTATGAACTTGTTCTAATACAAGGTAACCACTTTTAGCCACTTTCTTCACACACTGCAGAAAGGTTTCAAATCTAAGAGCACTATAATTATCTAAGGGTGATTGCATATAGAATAGGATATTCTTTGACAAAATGCTTGAGGAATATTTGAGCGACATGGTTTTTTGTAATGAATAGTATTGGAGTACAAAGTATTCTTATTGCACAGTGAAATAAAACGAAATGATTATAATATTTCGACTTAATTTTGTCCTGTAGAACTATTTCAAGAATATATAAATTTAACATTCGAAGTTCAGTAGCTACGTAGATATTGTAACGGTCGTGCTTCTCTATTAAATTCATTAGGCAGTTGTGGAGCAACTTTCGACACATTAGAACGACATCCGATGTCCCGCTCTTCAATTACTATTACTGTTGTATCATTGTGGTGGGTTTCGAATATTTTCTGCAATTTATTGGTGAATTCTCAATCGGTCCTTTGTTCAAATTCATCACCAGGAAAAGTCATTCTATGTAAAAGATATGTTCCTTTTATTTTACATTTATTGCATCCGTAATATCCTGTGTGTCCTTTAATATTTAAAAGAAATGGACGAGCTGGCGCATCAGCAATAATACAAAAATTTTAATCCATTGTCCACAAAATGCAATAAAAATTCATTAATATTTAGTGGTCTAGTATTACCAACTAATAACACGAATTCATATTCAACAACATTCATTAATATCGGAAACATCTCAATAGATGTTTCAGTTTGTCTGGATGTACCACATAAGGGTCGTTTATCTTTAGGTAAACATGGATCATGAATTCGCAAAATTGCTAATAGTTCTTTATGGGCAATGTATTAGTTCAATGAATTTACAGTCTTTACAACATGAGATATACTCGTAGAATAATATTATCTCTGTAGACACATCACCGTTACAAAACTTGCGGTTGAATATAGGAAAACATTTTTTTAATTTATTTTTCAATAATTCTTAAAATTAGCCTTTATTGAGCAAAGAGAAAATATTATTCAATATGATTTAATCCCACACTTGGCGTAATTGCGCAGAGTAAAAATAAATGGAATGGTTAATCAACAATTTTAAATTTGATCGGTGTACGAAAAAGTTCCAAATGAACTAAAAATTTAAGGAATATATTTAAAGAAAATTCAAAACGTATATATTCCAAATGTATTTCCTATGAATTAATAAGGAAAAAAGTCCAATAGAATTTTTAATAACGCCAACATTTGTTGCGAATTTTATATTTTTTCAAGGAAAAATGCGCTTAAAATTATATTATTTGCAAAAACGATTTTTCAATTTATTTTCATAAAATTAATTATCTTTTTGAGCTTAATTCTACAAACAAAAAACTAACTAACTTGTGCACGATAACCCAAGATTCATGGCAAACTTTAGTTCCTAACTGTTCTGTAATCACAATATAATGCGCAGTGCAACAGTTCGATGTAACTTCGATACCATCTTACAAAATTAAGTAATATTGAGTCATTGCGAATACAGTACAATGTAAGAAACTCAAGGGCCAAACAGTTTGCAATTAACACAATTTTTGACATCAGATAACACATTTTCTGTTATAGAAAAAATAATTCGAAAAATGTTTTTCTTCGGATAATACCAAAATTTGAAATGTCCAAAATTGTCGAGAAATTTCTCGAGAAAATATTATAGAAATTTAAATATGGCAACACTTTAATTTCATTTAATAAAATATTTAATATTCTTCCATCGCCAGTTCAATTGGCACATTCAAAGTGAACGGACACACATTTTTTGAATCGATAATATTGCGAACGATTAATTTTAATAAATAAATTGGAAATTATTAGGAATAAATTGTTAATTCTAGTAAAAATAAAATATGAATAAAGATACAAATAAAATAATTGAAACAGATTTGCCACAAAGTGTTCGTGGTAATATATTAACTAACGAATCCTCATCGTTAAAATGTAGCTATTGTGACAATTATTTTACAACTGCAGAAACTTTAAAATGTCACGAAGAAACGGTACATCCACTGACATGCAAAATTTGTTTAAAAACAGCCACAACTAGAAGTAATTTTAACCAACACATGGCCAACCATGGCGAAAAGAAATATTTATGTTCACATGGAAATTGTGTGAAGATATACGAAACAAAAGGTGAATTAAACCGACATATGTCATTCCATGGTGAAAGGAAATTTAAATGTGCGGAAACGAATTGTGAGAAAACATTTGCAACAAAATGTACATTAAAACAACATATGGCAACCCATGGTGAAAAAAAAATTATTTGTGGGTATGGAAATTGTGTGAAGAAATTCGGAACGAAAGGTGAATTAAACCAACACATGTCAATTCATAGTGAAAAGAAATTTATTTGTGGGTATGGAAATTGTGACAAAAAATTCCCAAGTATAGCCAGTTTAAAGAAACATATGGCAACCCATCGTGAAAAGAAATTTATTTGTGTGTTTGTAAATTGTGAGAAGAAATTAAATACTAAAGACGCGTTAAACCGACATATGGCAACCCATGGTGAAAAGAAATTTATTTGTGTGTTTGTAAATTGTGAGAAGAAATTAAATACTAAAGACGCGTTAAACCGACATATGGCAACCCATGGTGAAAAGAAATTTAAATGTGCGAAAACGAATTGTGAGAAAACATTTGCAACAGAATATACATTAAAACAACATATGGCAACCCATGGTGAAAAGAAATTTATTTGTGGGTATGGAAATTGTGACAAAAAATTCCCAAGTATAGCCAGTTTAAAGAAACATATGGCAACCCATCGTGAAAAGAAATTTATTTGTGTGTTTGTAAATTGTGAGAAAAAATTAAATACTAAAAACGCGTTAATCCGACATATGGCAACCCATGGTGAAAAGAAATTTAAATGTGCGAAAACGAATTGTGAGAAAACATTTGCAACAGAATGTACATTAAAACAACATATGGCAACCCATGGTGAAAGTAAATATTTTTGTGCACATGGAAATTGTGTGAAAAAGTTCGGAACGAAAGGTGAATTAAACCGACATATGGCAACCCATGGTGAAAAGAAAATTATTTGTGTGTTTGTAAATTGTGAGAAGAAATTAAATACTAAAGACGCGTTAAACCGACATATGGCAACCCATGGTGAAAAGAAATTTAAATGTGCGAAAACGAATTGTGAGAAAACATTTGCAACAGAATATACATTAAAACAACATATGGCAACCCATGGTGAAAAGAAATTTATTTGTGGGTATGGAAATTGTGACAAAAAATTCCCAAGTATAGCCAGTTTAAAGAAACATATGGCAACCCATCGTGAAAAGAAATTTATTTGTGTGTTTGTAAATTGTGAGAAAAAATTAAATACTAAAAACGCGTTAATCCGACATATGGCAACCCATGGTGAAAAGAAATTTAAATGTGCGAAAACGAATTGTGAGAAAACATTTGCAACAGAATATACATTAAAACATCATATGGCAACCCATGGTGAAAGGAAATTCAAATGTCCGTATGGAGATTGTGTCCAAAGATTTACAAACAAATGTAATCTTAAAAATCATATGGAAATCCATCGAAATGAGAAGAATTACAAATGTCACAAGTGTTCAAAAGCATTCAATCATCAATCGGCCTTACTTCGACATAATAAAAGATTCCATTCAGAATGGAATCGACGATCGCAACATCCAGTTATAGTCGAGTCATAAATCCAAGTGCATCAAGCCATGAGGAAAACAAATAATACATTTCAGAAATGAAATTCAAAAGATTTAAATCCAAAAATTGACGTTTAATTGTTCGAAAAACCACAATTTAAAATAAATATTGACGGAGATCCTATGGAAAATATAAATAATTATTAAATTAAAATTGATTAGTGTCTGACACACGACGACACATTGATTTTGAAATTAATCCTAAACTTTAACCAAAAAATGTATTATTATTCATAATTGATTTTGTATAAAAATAAATAAATTTATCTCAAAAATTGTCGAAAATATTTGATTTGTTATTTGAAATATGTGTGAAATATGTTCACAACAACAATAACCCCGAATTTGCACACAAGTACTTAAAATATTTGATAATAAGCATTCCTTCTTCGTTCTTCTTCTTCTGTACTGATTCAACTGGAACCTATTTTGAATATGAATCATGTTTCTAAAATTATAGTATAAATCGGAAAACACCCTAAAATACTCACAATTCAACGTCATAATATTTTTATATTTGAAAAACAACAAAACAATTAGTAACTCATAAATATCAATTCATTTTACATATTTTTAATTACGTACTCTTAATAAAACCGAGTCACTGTCATCAGAAACGACTATTAATTTCTTTTTTTTGTTGGTGCGATATCACTTTCGTCACTGGATGGAACTTCATGCGGTTTTGCTTCAATGCCTGATAGATTTGAAACAATTTCAGACCGGTTAGAGTTGGTAATGAAATCTGTAATTACAGTTATTAACTTGCATTTCTCGTTAAATTTTTATAATCCTCCACATATTGGATCACAAGTTTATTAATATTTCGCTGGAATTGCAACTTTACAATGTTTCTTGCTGTAAATGCACTTGGTTTGGACTCTTCTTCGTTTATGTCATCGCCGCTATCAATTGTATTAGTTTCATCTATCGTGTTAAGTAAATCAACCTCATTTAGTTCTTCAGCGGCCATTAGTTCTTTAGGTACAGGTGTAATTACAAAATTGTACTCACCTAAACAAATCTTAGAAACATTTCCTTGATTCCATTATTTCCATAGGATTGATTTGGTGACCGTTTAAAAACTAATTATTGAATAATTCATATTTTTGTAATTAAACATCAATTTTTTACAATTAATTTTATTTATAATTTGTCTGATGTAACAATAGTTTTTGCAAAAGTAATAATTTTAATTAATTCCATATTTAATTTAATTATTCATTTTTAAAACATTTTTTTCGTCATTTATATTTCTTTTTAAATTATTAAACAAATTTAAGTCAACCATTAAATTTAAATGTCACAACATTTATATGATTTTCAGAGGTAACGCAGCTGAATCTCAACGAATGCTTGTAGAAGCTTTTGGTGATCATGCTCTATCATTAGCAATATGCAAAAGATGGTTTCAACAATATAGAGACAAAGATTTTGATTTGAGAAATGAAGAACGTGGAAGACCACCAAAAAAGTTTGAAGACAGTGAATTGCAAGCATTGTTGGACGAAGATGATACACAAACTCAAAAACAACTTGCAGAAACCTTAAATGTAGATCAAAAAACAATTTCTAATCGTTTAAAAGCAATGGGAAAGATTCAAAAGTGTGGAAAATGAGTTCCACATGATTTGACTGAAAGGCAACAAGAAAATCGAAAAACTATTTGTGAATTGCACCCGTCAACAATACAAAAGGAAGTCTTTTTTGCATCGAATCGTGACTGGTGATGAAAAGTGGATATATTTTGAGAGTCCTAAACGCTAAAAATTATGGATTACACCAGATAAAGCAGCAACATCGACTGCAAAACCAAAACGATTCGGTAAGAAGAGAATGCTTTGTGTTTGGCGGGATTAGGAAGGTGTGGTGTATCATGAACTTCTGAAACCTGGTGAAATTGTTAATACGGTTCGCTACCAACAACAAATAATCGATTTGAACCATGCATTATTAGATAACCGACCAGAATGGACAGAAAGAAAGAAAAAATGTGTTAAGGTAATTTTGCAACATGATAATGCACCAGCACACAAAGCAAAACCACTTCAGGATACGATAAAGTCGCTTGGATGGGAGCTGTTACCACACCCGCCCGATTCACCAGACTTGGCTCCTTCGGACTACCATTTGTTTTCATCGATGGGACATGCTTTGAAAGAACAGCACTTCAAAACATCTGAAGAAGTTGAAAATTGGCTATCTGAATGGTTTTCGTCCAAAGCAACACCATTTTTTCGACGTGGTATACGAAAATTGCCTGAAAGGTGGTTAAAATGTATAGAAAGTTATGGACGTTATTTTGAATAAAATATTTTTGACTTTTCTATTCTAAATAATGTGTTTTTCTTCCTTAAAAAAGGCTCATTTCATACTCCTATACCTGGTACACATATGTAGTCAAAATATCAAATTGGCTGATGCAATAGTTTTTATTTTAGTACTAATATAAATTTCAACCAGTGAACTAAAAAAAACGAAGTAATAATATTGTGTTAAATACAAAAATATAAAAAAATGAGTGAAATAGTTGACGGTAATTTTGTTGCGTGTGAAAGTGAATCAAAACAACAATTGAATAATGAAAATTTTAATAATGAAAATTAAGTTTTTATAACACTCTTACCACCAGAAGATAAATTGCTGAATTTATAGAGTAATTGGGGATGTGCAGAATTACACAAAAAATTTGTCGGTAAGTTATTATTAATTTTATTTATTCTATTCCATCAATATTTCATTGAACATTGTTTTTTATTATTTAAGTTTATGTTGTATATTAAATTTTGCATTAGTTGAGGAAATTAACATCGAAAGATTACAACATTTAAATGAAAACCACCTCCAGGTGAACTACTTTACTCGAAGTACCATAATATAAAATCAAAAAGAACTTTGGAAAGGGATGGTTACGAATTACGAAAAAAAAGAGAAATTCCAATTTGATGAGACTTTAACTGGGACATTTACTGCTGGTAAATTATATATATACAATTAATATTCATTATTTTTAATAACATTATTTACAACATCTTTATTTAGAAGACAGTACAGAATGCACGAAATAATGGTTATCATTAAATATAGAGCCATGGGCTCACGTTTTAGATAAGTGGGAACAAAATAAATATTTTAGAAGGAAATACCTTTAAAAGGAGGAGAATTTATCAAAAATTTTAGAAGATTGGCCACTTTATAAACATTCTGAAACGTATTCATTAGTTAGTATTATTGTTATTCCTATTTCTGAAATACTTAAATTAAATATAACATAATTTTAGATTGAAATAGACTTCGTAACTATTTATGCTGGCAAAAAGTGTTTGCTGTATGGAAAATGGAATGATTTTTATAATAAAATCATACCTATCTATAAAAAAAATATTAAAGACCCAAAAAGCGTGGTTTATTGGAACCATTATTATCTGATGTTACCCTTAAAGAAGGTAATGTTAAAATACAGCAAACACTATATCATATAGGATATTTTATAATGTTATAGAGATGTTTTATTGAATATTAAAAGTCATTTTAGTAAAAAATATTTTTCTCTTTATAGACGCAAAACATATGTTATTTGCATATTTAATAAATGCATTATTAGTTACCACATGCAAAACTTATATATACGTCAAAAGTATTCATAAAAAGAGACTAATTAAATCATCCATTGAAGACAGCCAAAACAAATTTATTGTAAATATTAAATCACTATATGTTTTAAATACAGAAATTGACGAAATTGAAAAAGAATACACAAAAATCAATCAACAATTACAGCCATTAATTATAGCGGTAGGAGTAGATATATTGAATGCAGAACTATTATTTGTTTATTTCAAGCCTATATTATATAAATTTACAAGCTTCATAAAAGCACTCGATTGTTTGTTTAAAGTTTATCAGGTGTTCAACTTTAAATATCCAAAAGAAAATGTATTGACGATGACGTTTATAGAGCAATACTTATACGAAATCAATTTAAAGGAAGATTTTCAACATTCAAAAATATTGTCGTTACAAAAAGATTTAACTAATTTAGATTTATAAGGCAATTAACTTTTTTTATCAAACCAAATTAATGGAATGTTTTAAATGTACAAAGAAAATTAATTAAAATATATAAGATAAAATTTTTGCATAATATTTTCATTTAATTGAACTGTAACATTCTAATTTTTTATTGGTTAATTTCTATTATTCTTTTTACAAATATTATCAAATATTTTATATTATATAATTTTACACTCAGTTAAAACAGATCAAGGTGGGAGTACCTCAGGGAAGTGTACTTGGACCAATACTTTATTTATTGTACACTAGTGATCTTCCACTGATGGAAAACAACTTGATAGCAACATTTGCTGATGATACTGCCATCCTGGCTGTTGGAGACACTAACGAAGAAACAACCGCGAAACTGCAGGTGGTTATTACACAAATAGATAACTGGACCAAAAAATAGAGAATGAAACTAAACGAAACAAAGTCGGTTCACGTAGACTTCACAAATAAAAGGATTGTATATAGGTCTATATTTATTGGCAATCTGCAAATACCATATTCCAATTCAGCCAAGTATCTGGGCATGACTTTAGATGCTAAATTGCGTTGGAAAACACATGTGAAGAAGAAAAGAGATGAACTGGATATACGTTATAGACAAATGTATTGGCTAATAGGAAAAACGTCTTCTTTGACAATAGAAAATAAATTATTGCTCTACAGGCAAATTCTAAAACCTATTTGGACATATGGTGTGCAACTTTGGGGGTGCACCAAACAAAGTAATATAAATATAATACAACGATTCCAGAATAAGGTGCTCAGAAATATTGTGGATGCACCTTGGTACATTAACAACAAAAACCTACATAGGGATCTAGAAATAGATAATGTAGTGGACGAAATTAAAAACATGGCACAGGGTCACGAAAGGAGACTACGGGCACATGTGAATATTGAGGCTTACAGGTTAATAGGCAACTCAAATATAACAAGACGTCTCAAAAGGATAAAACCGTTTGAATTGGCATAATACTATAATCGAACAAAACTAAAATGAATCGCTGGATAAACTTTTAGTATCCTAAACAAATCAACAAAATAAAATTGCTTATTAGTCTTTAGACTAGATTGTAATAGTTAGTGGTATTGACATTCAAATATGGATGCTCATGCCCTTGGGAGGTTTTTTAGTGGATTCGAGTTCCACACTACCACCAGGATAACGCGCGCGTTCCTCGTGGTGTCTATTGAGATTTTTACCTACCCATGCAATGTAAGAATTGTTTTAATAAGTATATTTATTAATTTTATAAATATATTTCTGAAAACAATAAACCACATTTCTTGAATTTACAAAACTCATCGTTAATTTTACAAAATATAAATATAATTTTAACAAATATATTTATAAAAACAATTTTTATTAAAAAAATGTTTTTTAGTAAATTTAACAAAAAATGTTTCGTTAAAATAACGATATGTTTCGTTGGAGCCACAATAACGAAATTTTTCGTTAAATTAACCTGTATTTTCATTGATTTTATTGAACTTTTTCCTGAGTGTGGAAATAACAGCTTTCCACAAGAAACTAGGTGGCTCGGAGACAATTTAATGAAGGGAAAAGGATAGACATTTAAGTGAAGGCATTACACATTTTATTAAAATCAGTTAAAACTTACGAATGGATACCTTCACAATTGGATCCAAGTCAACCAGTTGAACATACATTAATCCATAGTCGGTACCAATTTCGATAGTGGGTCAAACTGAAAGAAATAGTCGCAATAGCTGTTTTTTTTTATTCAAATATACATTTAATGAAATAAAATTTTTGGTATAATTTTCGTAAAATACATTTCCGAGAAAATACTTTCAATTGTCCTCTAACGAATAATAATTCGTTTAACATTTTAATTTATATTTTGAAATTTCATTTATATTTTCAAATGGTTTCTCGTCAAAATTTCATAATTGTCTTTAAATTGATGTCAGTGGGATTTCTTAATCACTGACAACGAGTTTTTGATTGCATAAAATTATATCTTGATATATTCTATTTGTCTTTGCTGCTGATGAGTGCGAATGAATATTATTAATTACTGTCTTCATGTTCATCTTTAACAATATCTTTTGTGGAATGTAGTTCACCATCGTCTTGTTGTTCCAATTGAATTAAAATATCATCGTTCGTTTCGTTGTTATCATCTAATTCTTGTTTAATTTCAATTTTATTTCCTTTAATGTTAACATAAATTAAATCTAGCTCTGGTTTCAGTTTCCAAAATTCTTCTTCCAATTTATTATCTGATTGCTTCGCAGTGCCTTGTTGATGCGATTCACCATGAATAGAAACATTTTCAATTCTATCGAAATAAGCACTTATGTTCGGTTCAATGATAATTTCTTGAATTTCATTGATATTGTTATCTTCAATTTGTAATATCGACGATTCATTTGATGGTGTTTGGTTTTCTTTTGGTGAAACTTCTGTACTTTTACAATTTATTTCGTGTTTGGTTAGATAACGAATATGTGCAAATAATTTAGAGCATACGGAGCATTTATATTTTTTATTATGTATTTTCAAATGTCGATTTAATTCCTTTGAAGACAGGAATACCTTCCGGCATACGGTACATTTAAATGGTGTGTTTCCATTATGTTCGAACATATGAACTTTTAATTTGCCTAAATTGATGAATTTACTTAAACAAATATCACATTGACTTTCTTTATTTTTATTATGTATTTTTTTATGACTGTTAAAATTTGATCTCTGTGCAAATCCTTTCCTACAAATATGACATTCATACGGTTTGTCATCTGTGTGTAATACTTTATGATTTTTTAAGTGATCCTGTCGTTTAAATACGCGAGAACAAATATCACATTTAAATGGTTTTTCATCGGTATGTGTTTTCATATGTTTTTTTAAATTTGACACATTTGAATTAGTTTTGGAGCAAATATTGCATTTAACTTTATGTTTCTCTTTGTGAGATTTTAAATCACTTACAGTTGCAAAAATTTTCATACAAGTGGAGCATTTAAATATTTTTTTATCATTTGAAGAATTTTTCTTCTCGCTACTTCCACTTGATTTAGAATCACCCATTTTTATTATGTTTTTTTATTTAAGAAAGTTAATAGTAAATATTAAAAATTAAATAAATTTCGAATATTCGAGTAATTTTTAAACTGTTTTGTTGAAATCGAATAACGTCCATTCACTTTGGAAATCGCAATTGAACTAATTCGGCATTCAGAAATATTACGAAAATTGTTGATTAAATTAAACTTAAAAGTATTGCCACATTTAAATAATACGAAATATATTTTTAGAAATGCCTTGAACTTTCTTAACGAATGAATTGATACTTTAAAAAATAGAGAAATAGTATTACACTCTATTAGATTACGAATGGAAATAACAATCCGTCCGAGGATTTTTTAGAATTTACGTTAGATAAAGTCGATGGAGGAATTCTTCAACTTTTTACAATCATATTTGCAACGGATATTATCAACAACCGTTTATGTGCAAAAACAGAGATGGTCAGATTATGGCGCATGAGGAAAGGTGTCTCGAAAGATGGGCCGAGTACTTTAAAAACCTATTAAATGTGAACAAGCCAGTGAATACTGTGGAAGATGTGTAATTTCAAACTACCCAGCCATAATAAATATTGATAAACAATAAACGCTTTTTATAAAATCGGGTCAATTATTAGCGTATGCTGATGATATAGAATATGGGTCGGAATATGATAACTGTGAAGGATGCATTCGAATCGTTACAAAAGCAGGCATTGGGTCTAGGTTTCAAAGTGAATTCAAACAAAACAAAATATATGGTGGTAACGAATTCATCTATAATTCGAGATCAAACTCTTAATATTGGAGAATACAATTTTGAAATAGTCTAGAAAATGATATTGAAGAGGAAATTCGCCGAAGGGTAGCAACTGGAAACAGATGTTATTACGGGCTAAAAAAACAATTCCAATCAAGGTGGAAGGAGAGCCGGAAGACCTATATGCGTAAATTTTGTCGAGATGCGTTTTTCATAAAAATTAATTAATTTTTTACATTCATTTCAATATTTTTTGTTATAAAATTACTCATATTAAATTGGTTCTTCAATATTTGATTTGCACAGTTCTAAGCTCAAATCTTTCAAGAACTTTCGTCGTCTATCTCTAGATGTTCCATGTAGATGACGAATGCTGCCAAAGCTGACACATCGATGATATTAAAAAATAATGACAATGGCCAACGATAGCAGAGGATTAGATGGCATATATTGTGTGAAACATGTTCCAAATGTCTCCGCAGCTCTTGCGGCTGCCGTATCTGTTGTCAAGCGTTGAGGACGAGTAATAGCGTTGTCAAAAGGCAAATGATCAGGTTTCCATAATTCAGTAAAATGCTCTTTATTGGATTTGTGCACACCACAAAATTAAAATACCAACAAATGCATCAAGTTCTTGTTCAATGAATGGTTTGAATGTTTTAGCTTAGGTTGTTTGTTCACATGAGTATACTTTTCAATATTCATGCTGTTATAAGCATCTGAGAACTTTCGCGCTTTTCTATTAGTTTCTCGTAATATAACATCACACATTTTCAATATTTTGAACTCATATGCAGCTGTAAAAGTTTGCTGTAATTTGCTGTACCATCACGTTGACGAATGATATTCGAAGCATGTGTTTGAGTTTGAAAAAATGGTGTTGAATTCCAACATGTACCATCTTTACCAGTAAATTCTTTAGATTGTTCAATTTCAATAATGTTATCTGATTCGTATACATGTTCTTCAAATTTCATATCTCCCTCAAGTTCTATATCTGATGCTCCATCATTAATGTTTTCAACCTGAGGAATGTATTCATTTTCATTAGCGATGTTGGCCTTAATACCTTGATCAATTGGAGGTGAGCCAGTTGCAGAGAAATAAAATTCTAATTGCACTCGATAACTATAGACAGAGATTAAAATCAAGCAACCGAAAATGATGACCACATCTTTGGCTTTAGAATGTGTGCAAAATCTAAACCAGGTTACAATAAGAAATGGCTCCACCTGGTTCGAGTTCGGGGATACATCATACATTGGGAACGATGGAAATAAAAAAATAGTCTTCATTGATGAGCAAATGGTGGGATATATAAACGAGAAATGGATTTTGGAAGAACATCAGAAACGTTGCGGTACAACATGAGTTGAAGTAGGCAATCTAAATTAGTTAGTTAATTAGATTTTCTAAACAACAATAACACCAGGATGGTTTTAAACATGGTGCGAGAAGCTTTTACGAAATTGGTGTCAATTGTCACAAGGCGAAGTGATACTTGTAGACTGTGCATGGAAAACGAGGCGACTGCCGCACATATCGTGTGTCAATACCCGGCTTTAAGAAGTAGAGAATTGAATGTTATTCGATTTCTTCTGCTTTAGGAAGCAGATATATTTCGGTTGAACTTACAAACAGATGTTTGTTATCACGACTACTAAACAGATCAATTTACTAGATAGGAGGCCGAAAGGTAGCCCTATTGGTGGGCTGGTTCTATATCCAATGAAATATTTAAATAATAAAATTATGACAGTGTTGGGAACCATTCTAAATTCTGTCGCTGTGATGATATAGTAAAAACTGAGGATATTGCTGAAAGCGACATAAAAAGTAGAATACGGAAAGTAGTTCAGTTGCTAAATAATATGTGCAGTTAATCTCGAAGAACCCTTAGTGTTCGATAGCAATTGGAAAACATTAATAATGGCTCGCTTTGGACAAATTGCAAACAAATATACAAAAAATCAATATGAGTAGGATTGTGATGGACATAACAACGGAATATTTGCGGTGGAATTCACAGTGCAGGAGGTGGGTGGACAGAAAAAGGGTTAAATGGCATAGAGGTGAAAATGGAGTAAGTTGGTGACTTTTTATCTATGCTTTGGATAATTTTTAAAATAAACTTTTATTATTTAATATTTTGTAAAATAAATTGAATAATTAATACATTTTTTTCGTTGAATATTGAAATAATATCACGGTGTCAATTTAATTTTATATTTATTCAAATACGTTTCATTTAGATAATCGATTGGTTTTTCGTCAAATTTTACTTTTTCTTAAATTACGTCATGTTCAAATAGACTTTCGTTCATATTTTTCATTAATTGGTTGGTTTTCAACTTGCCCTACATCGAATTCAGTTTCATTTTCATTTATATTGTCTACATTGTCTATTTCTTGAACCACTACTGAACTACTACTATTCGGTGCGGACATAATAGAGTCAATATATTCTGAATGCTTTGTCTTCATGTGATACTTTATAGAAGTTGAAAAATTGAATGCTTCTGTACACCTTAGACATTTATATTTCTTCTAATTTTAATTATTTTAGTATTATAATATATTTTTAACTATTTTATCATATCATAGCAACACGTACAATAAGCTGCAACGGAATAAAATTAAATTGAAATATAAGGAAACTAACTAAAATATAATGGTTAAAAATGTGTACGAGAAACTATTGTACATCATGTACTAGTTTTCTCAGATATTAACCAAATTAATATTTTATGGTTTTAAACGGTTTCTTTTTCTCTAACAAATCATATCCCTCATATTATATTATATAATTTTTGTCACTTTACGGTCTAGCTTTCTAGGAAGAACAATATTAAAAAAGTCAAGTTCAATAAAAAAGGTGTTAGTGTTTTAAATTATTATTAACGTTGCTGAGTTCGGCAATTTAACTTTTCTTCAATAATTATATAGAATAAAGTGAAATTAAATAAAAAGAATTAAATTTATAAATTGTTTTAAGTTACTGTAAGACAACCAACTTATTGGAACCGCAGCATTTGGTCCTTCGAGCCGGATATGGCAGAAATTAATTAATTAACATTGGCTTCAACTATTAGTTCGCTTGTAAAATTTTATTAATTGAAAAATTCAGATATAATTCATCCTTCTACTGGACAATTATACTTTTGCAGCCAGTAAGTTAAAATCTTGCCAACTATCACTTCCCATAATCCCGTTCTTTTGATTTCATTTTTTTTATTATATTCCAAATTATTATATTTAATCTCTCATTTTGTGTGTAATTTTTTTTCTCGTTTATAAATTACGTAATTGAAATTTGGTTTCTTTTTCGATTTTTCCAGACTTTCTATAATAATTAATTATTTCAAGTTCTAGTGCCAATAATATCCATTTATTGAGTTCAGTTTGCTTAAAATAAAAAACCTTTCCAGACATATTCAATTGTCAAAAGCTATCAAAAGAAATTCCAATATAAAAATCAGTGTGACCAAGTTACTATTTTTTTCTACTTCAAAGAAAATATTTTTACTTTTTAAAGAAGATTTTATTAATTATGTGTTTAGAAATAACTAACATTTTAATATTATTATCATTAGAAATAAAAACGAATCTCCATAAAATTATTAAATATGTGGAAATAGTTTTACATTTCATTAAAATAATAGTTTCGACGCTTCTGAAATTGAAACTAACTAAGTGAAGTTTCTTAAATGGATCAGCAATAAAATTTATTTTTTCAATAATTAATAACAAATACAAAATGAACATAAAAGTAAAATGGAAGGTAATGTAAGTAAAACGTCGCCTCAGCCGTTAGAGTTATATGTGGATACATTGAAGGACAGCGAAGAACTAAGATGCAACAAATTTTCATCGAAAGAAACAGCTGAATGATATTGGTTGCAACTAAGTAATAATTTAAATTGGTGTGGCAGCGGTCCGGTTTTGGTACCCAAAGAATGGAAGGAGCGTTTCCGTTGGCGGAAAAATTATGTCCGAAAATCAGGACGTGATGATTTGATTCATAAAAGGGCTACAGATGGTAGCGAGCCGAGAATTAAAACTTTGAGCGCCATAGAGGAACGGGCGCTTAGTTTGCTTGGACGGGTAACGGTAACAGGGACATCTAATTGTAGCGTTACTGCAGGTACCATTATAAAATATTTTAATTTAATTCTGTAGAAAGATTAATCAAACAATTTTTTGGTAGGTTTTACATCTAGCAATAATAATAACAATAATAATAACAATAACAATAACAATAACAATAACAATAACAATAATAATAATAATAATAATAATAATAATAATAATAATAATAATATTAATGATAATGACGATATTACTACTAACAACAACAAAAATGACACTAAAGGTCGAAAGGTCGCAACCTTTTCACCGCAGACATCATTAACAGATTTGAAAGATCAGTAGAAACACGATTTGTTGATTTAAATACATTTGCAGACTCAATAAAAACTGTTGCAGACATATTCAAAAATTCATTGGCGGACTACGTCCGAATTAAAAATATCGAGATTGACGTAAAAAGGAGAGAACTAGAGTTAGAGGAAAGAAAGATTAATGTAAGACAACGGCAACTTGAAAATAATAATAATAATTCTGGTAATAATAATTTTTAGATTAATAATATTGTTGAATATAACTTTAACGTAAATTACGAGCCTGATTTGTACCTGGGGAGAATTAGAATTAGTTATGCAATGTCAAAAATGCATAAATAATGTAGGCTGCCTTTGCTGGATGATAATTGATAATGAAGTACGCGGTGCCCTAAACAGCATCGAAACACTCCCTTAAGTAAGCCATTCGTTCTTTCAATGATATTGAGAGCCTTTTTATGTAAACTGTTATATCTTGTATGTATTGCGTCTAAATTACCATCCGTCAAAGGCGTGAAAATCCATGGGTCAAGTGTATAACCTGAATCTCCTGCATAAATGATAATCAACAATAATTTCGATTTGTATTTTAAGGTTTATTTTTTAACTATAAAACTTACATACCAATTAAATGTGTTGCATGGTCATCATTTTCATAATTTGATGTGTGGAAATTGGCACTATCATGTACAGATCCAGGAAACAGAGCATCTGCAGTTAAGATTCTTTGATCTGCACTGCACACCTAAAACAATTATATTTATTAATATTAATTAGAAAGTGAATCGAATTTATAGATTCAATTACTAAATGCGACGTAATTAATGTAACCACCAAATTAATGTAGCGACTGACGCTGGACTGACTAAGGGCTAAGGTAACTATAGGTAAAACTATATATTTTAAATTTTATTTATTTGTTGATTAGTTTAAAATACAACTTACTTTTATATAAAATAGAATTCCAGTACGCAATGGTTCTGAGTTTTTTCTATATGACTTTCCAATTTATCAATTATGTCCTTAGCCAGTACTTTAGGTAAGCGAAACATTTGACGGAATATTTCATCTGACACTAGGAAAGGATTATTTTTATCCCTTAAATATCTCAATATTCTTCTGCGATCACTAACATAAAAATAATAAAATAATATTAAACCCATTGATGATGCAATTTTTACTTGTTTCGCTCCAATAAATTTGCAATCACATCACGGCAATTCCAAAAATATCTGTGTTGTCCATATTTTTGTTTTGATATTTATTATTTGTCAAATATAATTAATTATCTTTTATAATATTTTGACGTTTCATTATTATTATTATAATTATAATTATTAATAGAATTGTTATTAATATTATTTTTTATCACAAATCGCAATACGAACTTTTTTCTTTGAATAATTATATTTATTTACACTCACCTAACAAGTTATTGTACTTTCACAAAAAAAAATTCAAAAGTAACCTCAAAAATATTAATAGTACAAGAAAACAACAAAAACACGAGACACGACGATGCGTAATACGAAATTTGAAATTTGATTGGAAAATGAAAAATTTGTTTGAGAATGGTGGAGAATACCATTTTGTATCCTCGATCGTTAAATTTAGTGAGGTTAAATTTTAGTTATCAACGAGGCTAAAATTTGCTGTGAATTGCTCCCAATATATACTTATATGTAATTCATGCGTCGCTTATATACTAATTAGTACCTTAAGTAATCAATTTATCGGTTTTCGGTTTATATATTGTCTGAAACAAAATTAGTAGCATTGAAGTAGTTTATAATAAAAGAAATTGCAAATCTATGGAATGTTTTTGATCAAGTTCAAACTGATTTGGAATTCTTAAATGCCCAGGATTCGGACAACGCAAATTCTGAACGAGGCACCTTTGAGGAATCTTACTTCCATGCAATGGCTTTATTTGAAAAATTTTCAAGTATTTTAACACCTGGTCAGATAAACCAAACTCTAAATACTAGTTTTGTATCTGATGGTGAAGACGTTGTTTCTGCGCGACGTAATATATAAATTAAATTACCGCAATTGGAGTTTCCAAATTTTAATCGTCAATATGATAAGTGGATGTGTTTCCACAACACTTTTGTTTCACTAATACAATACATAATATCGCCGATCTAACATTGATTCAGAAATTCCAGTATCACAAGTCCGCTCTCAGGGGCGATGCTGCAAATATCATTGAATCAATTGATATTATGGCCGATAAATATGTGGTAGCATGGCGACTACTAAGCGATCGCCATCAAAATACTTCCGTAATCATTAAAAATCATTTACGTGATCTCTTCCAACTTCCGGTAGTAAACCAGACTGATCGTCAATCTCTACGGAAACTCATGGATGATACTCAGAGACACTTACGCTGCCTTAAGAATTTGAACCAACCCACTGAGCACTGGGATCTTTGACTAAATCGGTTTCAAACATTAACTCTGCTCAAAAAAGAAATATACGTACAACTTGTATTGCAACCGCCTAGGGTTGCCCAAAATGCGGTAAGAACCAAATATTATATAATTGTTTCGCTTACAAGAAACTGTCTCAATCTCAAAGATTGAAATTCATCCAGGATCACAAACTGTGTGAACAATGTATGTTAAAGCATGATAAATTTAAATGCTCATTTCATGTTTGCTACATTTGCAAACAACCAGATCATCATTTTATGCACAAGCAAGTATCAAGTATTCAGACGTCTAACATAGACTCAATTCAACATGTTAATTCCCTAGGAAACGATCCGATAGTCGATCAAGCCAACTTGGTTATGCATTCGACGACACCCAATGGTGTACTATTATCTACCGCTATTGTTCACGTATTTGCCGCCAATGGTACTAAAGTTAAATTTCGTGCACTCTTGGACTCTAGGTCCCAATCAAATTTTATGACTACCGATTTATTTAATCGTTAAAGCTATCATTAACTTCAAGAAAAACTAATATACCTATCAGCGGAATAAAATTAATGAAAACAAGCATTAATTATTCAACAACCACTGATATACAATCGATACAAAACTCAATGAGAATTACATTGCGATTTCTAGTAATCGATAGCATTGTAGAACATCTACCAACATTCCCAATATCTAGGGCTACTTTATGCATACCATATGAACAACGAATTTATGAATTATTCCACAGGAAAAACTACTTGGACAAAATCAATTGCCACAGAAAGAAAAAGAATGCAGTATTACAGTAAATAATATACAGGAAACCACTATTAACAGTAACATTATATGCAAAAATGTAGAAGTAATTAATTATCAGCTACTACATTCTGTGTGTATAGGACATTAAGAACAGAAATTATCATAGCCATCAATTGACGAAATTTTACGCTGCTTTAATGGTGATGGGATAAGGAATTATTACAAAAATAATAAAGTTTTAAATGATTATTCAAGAGAATTATTGGTGAATACAATTGTAAATTACTTTATCACCAATGATGTTCCTTTTAGTACAAACTCAGCAAAAAATATTGCAGAGCACATAATTAATATATTTCATGGTGAAATAACAGAATATTAGTTTGCAGCCCCAAAAAAATATGGCACCGAAAGGTCGGTTTATATAATAAATATCAACGTAACACACATAATCTTCGTAAATCTGGGTTATTGCAAGCTAAGCTTAGCAAAATACAAAATAAAGTTAGTAACAATGTTAGTTTCGAAAGTGAAAATAATTCAGAAAAATTGTGTATTTGGTTGCAACACCACACAGAACTTAGGTCCGATATTAAAATAGGTTGGAATAATTGCACAAAACATCGCATGAATGATGTTCAATAAACAATAGAAAATAATTTAAGCGGCATATTTAAAAGGTGGTTATATCCCAATGCTTCAGATTTACTCTTAGAATGGGATGCATTTTCTTGTGAATTAATGCAACGAATGAGTGACACAACTCTGACTGAAGGTAAATTTAAATATAATAATGTCGTTAAGTCGTTCATGTAGTTCATAGTTTGTAGATAAAAGCATTTCGGTACAGAGTTGCACATGAAATGTGTTTGTATTAATTAAACAAATTTTTAGTTTATTTATATTAAAATTCAAACTAAATGTAGCGATAGAATGGTTATTCCACGCACTTATACCTGATACCTGTGACAAAACTTGTAACGAAGGTCAGCAATAATAAATTTATGCAACATCGGTTGAACTGTTAAATAGTGAAATAAATACGAGATGTTCATCTTTTAAATCTATGCAACCATTTATAATTGTTGTAGGTTCTGATGTTCTAAAACCCAATGAATTTTATGTAAATTTAGATAACACAAAATTTAAAATTCATTCTTTTTTAAATGCACTTGACACTTATTTTAATATTTTCCATGTATTCCAATTACAATACCCAGTTGAATCTATTTCTGTTTGGCAATCCCACCAAATAACTATTTATAACATAAAAACCAAATGATAAAATTTATCCCATTCACAATGTTTTAAGAAATGAATTAAATAATTTAAAGATTGCCAAGAGAACACAATAAATTTAATATTATTAATTCGACGAAATTAAATTTTGCTTCCCAATTTTTTTTATTTCTTAAATCTTATTTTAAAAAAGACTAATTAATACAATTATTTCACAAATATGTTTAAAGTTGTTAGTATTAAGTATCAATGTTAAATCTTATATTTCTATTACAGGTACAGGGTTCAGATGAATTTAGATTTGATTTTATTAGTTTCATATTTTTTTTTCTTCAAAATTAATTATCATTACGTAAAATTTAATTAATTAATTTAATCATTTAAATAAAGAAACACAAACTTGAGATTATTGCTATGTCTTCACTTGATGAAGTTTATAGAGTATAATAATGTTTATTAAGTGAAGACTCAAATTTGATCGTCGAAATGTCAAAATCTTTAACTTCATAGTTTATAATCTTTATTCTTCGGATGGAAAAAGTTTGCTTACTGTAATGGTTGCTGTAAACTTTATCAAGTGAAGACATGTGACAGACGGTGCATATGTTTGCCAGTAATTATTATGTTCATTATTTTGAAGTTATGAAATGAAAATAATATTAATCTATCATTGTTAAAGTTACACAGAAACACATAATTGAATTCCTAAAATGTGAAATATTTTGATTTTTTCCTATTTTCTGTAAAAAAAACTAATGTTTAATGTTTTATAAATGTTCAAATATATTGGCAGACTTAATTTGCATAATCGACAATACCTCGCCTAAAAGAGTAGATTTCTATTCGACCACAGTAATATTAGCTGTAATGTAATTTGCAAAAATCTTCTGCTAGCAAATATAATATCTGCATTACAGCAGATTGCTCTGCGTAGTTGAAGTAAAATTTGCTCATATGGCAGAAACAATCTTTGAAATGAGTTAAACGTTTTTACTACATAAGCAGAAAACTTCTCCTAGTATATTTAGTAAATCTTCGTTGACGCAAATAGTTCTTCTAAATCAGCAAAATCTTTTGCAGAATATATGAACAAATTACAAATATATATGCCTTCGCTGTTTAAGTGGATATTTACTGTATTTAGCGAATAATTTTATTTTCAGTGTACACGATTGATTGGCCAAAAGGCAGTTTCGTTTTCTTTACCCATCCATGATGAAGGATGACTACTGATACTAATCGATCCACATCGAATTGGACGATGTAGCATTTGATTCTTTATTAATATAATATTAAATATGCACTGGTTTACAGAAAATAATATCAATCCTACAGCAACAATAGTGGTGACGGTGGAATCGATGGTGTTAAAGATGTATCGGTGTAGTGTTGATGCGATGGTATCGTTGACTTTGATGCTAAGATCACTGATGTTCGTATCTAAATAAATGGTACTGATAATGTGGCATGGATACTTTCATATATAATAGCCCATAGAGCGATGTTATACATGAAAGTATTATTGGATTGAGGATGAATAGTGCTATAGTCACTAGGACGATGTAGCGCTATCGGCGGTGGGAACCAAATTGAAATTAGATTGATTTTACTGCTGCTTTTATATGCAGGTAACGGTAACTAAATTAAACTAAATATCTGAATACCGGTACATCTTAATTGTCCATCGGCGTAGTTAATAGTTTATACAATGAGTGTTATAGTGTTCATAATGCAAATGGCCATGAGTTAATATTACATTAATATACCATTCAGACAATGGATTTTTAAAAATATTACGAAATTACTTAAAATGTATCTATTGAATATCATTTGTGGTTTGTAATGGAATAAATTGAGGAATATATGCGGACTTTTTGCAAAAGCCTTTCCATATTTGTTAATAAATTCCTTAAATTTAAATTACATATGGCTTAGTTTATTTACATGTATTTTAAGAAGAACATATAAATATTTTCTTAAACTGTAATATTGTGATTGTTTTCTGTAAAATAAAAGCCGTGGTAATAATATTGAAATGTCTTAGGATTGAAAAATTCAATATATTAATAAATTTATTGGAGGTAATAGTTTAAAAGTGATCGGATATTAATTAAACTAACTTCGAATTAATTTGAAAAAATATGTTAATGCTCGCCCTTAAGACTACACTTAGCTACTTTTACTATATCGTTATTAAATTCATAGTATTTTAGAACTTGACTGAAACAAACTGGATCACTGACTTTAAATAAACCCGAAACTTTAGAGCAAATAGGTATTTCGTAAATGCAACCCAAGTTATGAACTTCATAACCACTAAAACCTATTTGTTTATTATTCGTATCAAAAATCGAAGTGATTTTAATTACTTTCGAAGACGATTCAAGTAATACAAAATTATTTACATATGATTTAGTCACTGAGATTTTATAATTAATCATATGTTCCATCTGGGTATTTTTTTGATTTGCATTTCATTTGTGTAATAATAATATTTTTTCCAAGTATCCATTATAAACTTGTTCTAATACAAGGTAACCACTTTTAGCCACTTTCTTCACACACTGCAGAAAGGTTTCAAATCTAAGAGCAATTATCTAAGGGTGATTGCATATAGAATAGGATATTCTTTGACAAAATGCTTGAGGAATATTTGAGCGACATGGTTTTTTGTAATGAATAGTATTGGAGTACAAAGTATTCTTATTGCACAGTGAAATAAAACGAAATGATTATAATATTTCGACTGAATTTTGTCCTGTAGAACTATTTCAAGAATATATAAATTTAACATTCGAAGTTCAGTAGCTACGAAGATATTGTAACGGTCGTGCTTCTCTATTAAATTCATTAGGCAGTTGTGGAGCAACTTTCGACACATTAGAACGACATCCGATGTCCCGCTCTTCAATTACTATTACTGTTGTATCATTGTGGTGGGTTTCGAATATTTTCTGCAATTTATTGGTGAATTCTCAATCGGTCCTTTGTTCAAATTCATCACCAGGAAAAGTCATTCTATGTAAAAGATATGTTCCTTTTATTTTACATTTATTGCATCCGTAATATCCTGTGTGTCCTTTAATATTTAAAAGAAATGGACGAGCTGGCGCATCAGCAATAATACAAAAATTTTAATCCATTGTCCACAAAATGCAATAAAAATTCATTAATATTTAGTGGTCTAGTATTACCAACTAATAACACGAATTCATATTCAACAACATTCATTAATATCGGAAACATCTCAATAGATGTTTCAGTTTGTCTGGATGTACCACATAAGGGTCGTTTATCTTTAGGTAAACATGGATCATGAATTCGCAAAATTGCTAATAGTTCTTTATGGGCAATGTATTAGTTCAATGAATTTACAGTCTTTACAACATGAGATATACTCGTAGAATAATATTATCTCTGTAGACACATCACCGTTACAAAACTTGCGGTTGAATATAGGAAAACATTTTTTTAATTTATTTTTCAATAATTCTTAAAATTAGCCTTTATTGAGCAAAGAGAAAATATTATTCAATATGATTTAATCCCACACTTGGCGTAATTGCGCAGAGTAAAAATAAATGGAATTGTTAATCAACAATTTTAAATTTGATCGGTGTACGAAAAAGTTCCAAATGAACTAAAAATTTAAGGAATATATTTAAAGAAAATTCAAAACGTATATATTCCTATATATCTAACTAACTTGTGCACGATAACCCAAGATTCATGGCAAACTTTAGTTCCCAACTGTTCTGTAATCACAATATAATGCGCAGTGCAACAGTTCGATGTAACTTCGATACCATCTTACAAAATTAAGTAATATTGAGTCATTGCGAATACAGCACAATGTAAGAAAATCAAGGGCCAAACAGTTTGCAATTAATACAAGTTCTGACATCAGATAACACATTTTCTGTTAAAGAAAAAATAATTCGAAAAATGTTTCCAACGGATAATACCAAAATTTGAAATGTCCAAAATTGTCGAGAAATTTCTCGAGAAAATATTATAGAAATTTAAATATGGCAACACTTTAATTTCATTTAATAAAATATTTAATATTCTTCCATCGCCAGTTCAATTGGCACATTCAAAGTGAACGGACACACATTTTTTGAATCGATAATATTGCGAACGATTAATTTTAATAAATAAATTGGAAATTATTAGGAATAAATTGTTAATTCTAGTAATAATAAAATATGAATAAAGATACAAATAAAATAATTGAAACAGATTTGCCACAAAGTGTTCGTGGTAATATATTAACTAACGAATCTTCATCGTTAAAATGTAGCTATTGTGACAATTATTTTACAACTGCAGAAAATTTAAAATGTCATGAAGAAAAGGTACACCCACTGACATGCAAAATTTGTTTAAAAACAGCCACAACTAGAAGTAATTTTAACCAACACATGGCCAACCATGGTGAAAAGAAATTTAAATGTGCGAAAACGAATTGTGAGAAAACATTTGCAACAAAATGTACATTAAAACAACATATGGCAACCCATGGTGAAAAAAAAATTATTTGTGGGTATGGAAATTGTGTGAAGAAATTCGGAACGAAAGGTGAATTAAACCAACACATGTTATTTCATGGTGAAAAGAAATTTATTTGTGGGTATGGAAATTGTGACAAAAAATTCCCAAGTAAAGCCAGTTTAAAGAAACATATGGCAACCCATCGTGAAAAAAAATTTATTTGTGTGTTTGTAAATTGTGAGAAGAAATTTAATACTACAGACGCGTTAAACCGACATATGGCAACTCATGGTGAAAAGAAATTTAAATGTGCGAAAACGAATTGTGAGAAAACATTTGCAACAGAATATACATTAAAACAACATATGGCAACCCATGGTGAAAAGAAATATTTATGTGCTCATGGAAATTGTGTGAAGAAATTCGGAACGAAAGATGAATTAAACCGACATATCATAACCCATGGTGAAAAGAAATTTATTTGTGGGTTTGCAAATTGTGTGAAGAAATTCGGAACGGAAGGTGAATTAAACCGACATATCACAACCCATGGTGAAAAGAAATTTATTTGTGTGTTTGTAAATTGTGAGAAGAAATTAAATACTAAAGACGCGTTAAACCGACATATGGCAACCCATGGTGAAAAGAAATTTAAATGTGCGAAAACGAATTGTGAGAAAACATTTGCAACAGAATATACATTAAAACAACATATGGCAACCCATGGTGAAAGGAAATATTTATGTGCACATGGAAATTGTGTGAAAAAATTCGGAAGGAAAGGTGAATTAAACCGACATATGGCAACCCATGGTGAAAAGAAATATTTATGTGCTCATGGAAATTGTGTGAAGAAATTCGGAACGAAAGATGAATTAAACCGACATATCATAACCCATGGTGAAAAGAAATTTATTTGTGGGTTTGCAAATTGTGTGAAAAAATTCGGAACGAAAGGTGAATTAAACCGACATATGGCAACCCATGGTGAAAAGAAATTTATTTGTGGGTATGGTATTTGTGACAAAAAATTCCCAAGTATAGTCAGTTTAAAGAAACATATGGAAATCCATGGTGCAAAGAAATTTAAATGTTCCTATGGAGGTTGTGTCCAAACATTTACATACAAATATAGACTTAAAGAACATATGAAGAGGCATCGAAATGAGAAGAATTACAAATGTCACAAGTGTTCAAAAGCATTCAATTATCGTTCGGCCTTACTTCAACATAATAAAAAATTCCATTCAGAATGTAATGAGTCGACAATCGCAACATCCAGTCATAGTCGAGTCATAAATCCAAGTGCATCAAGCCAAGAGGAAAACAAATAATACATTTCAGAAATGAAATTCAAAAGATTTAAATCCAAAAATTGACTTTTAATTGTTCGAAAAACCACAATTTAAAATAAATATTGACGGAGATCCTATGGAAAATATAAATAATTATTCAATTAAAATTGATTAGTGTCTGACACACGACGACACATTGATTTTGAAATTAATCCTAAACTTTAACCAAAAAATGTATTAATATTCATAATTGATTTTGTATAAAAATAAATAAATTTATCTCAAAAATTGTCGAAAATATTTGATTTGTTATTTGAAATATGTGTGAAATATGTTCACAACAACAATAACCCCGAATTTGCACACAAGTACTTAAAATATTTGATAATAAGCATTCCTTCTTCGTTCTTCTTCTTCTGTACTGATTCAACTGGAACCTATTTTGAATATGAATCATGTTTCTAAAATTATAGTATAAATCGGAAAACACCCTAAAATACTCACAATTCAACGTCATAATATTTTTATATTTGAAAAATAACAAAACAATTAGTAAATTAGTAAATATCAATTCATTTTACATATTTTTAATTACGTACTCTTAATAAAACCGATTAACTGTCATCAGAAACGACTATTAATTTCTGATTTTTGTTGGTACGATGTCACTTTCGTCAGAGACTGGTACTTCATGCGGTTCAGGTTCAATGCCTGATAGATTTGAAACAATTTCAGACCGGTTAGAGTTGGTAATGAAATCCGTAATTACAGTTATTAACTTGCATTTCTCGTTAAATTTTTATAATCCTCCACATATTGGATCACAAGTTTATTAATATTTCGCTGGAATTGCAACTTTACAATGTTTCTTGCTGTAAATGCACTTGGTTTGGACTCTTCTTCGTTTATGTCATCGCCGCTATCAATTGTATTAGTTTCATCAACCGTATTAAGTAAATCAACCTCATTTAGCTCTTCATCGGCCATTAGTTTTTTAGTTACAGGTGTAATTTTCAAATTGTACTCACCTAAAGTAATCTTAGAAACATTTCCTTGAATCCATTATTTCCATAGGATTGATTTGGTGACCGTTTAAAAACTAATTATTGAATAATTCATATTTTTGTAATTAAACATCAATTTTTTACAATTAATTTTATTTATAATTTGTCTGATGTAAAACAATAGTTTTTGCAAAAGTAATAATTTTAATTAATTCCATATTTTATTTAATTATTCATTTTTAAAACATTTTTGTCGTCATTTATATTTCTTTTTAAATTATTAAACAAATTTAAGTCAACCATTAAATTTAAATGTCACAACATTTATATGATTTTCAGAGGTCGGTTGTAGTACTCTTATGCAACGGCGGCCAATCAGATAATCGCCATATTTGTCGTCCTTTGTACACAAACTTTGCGAAACTGTTGAATAATTACTGCGTGACAATATTACACCGGTCTCTGAAAATTTAACATTATTATTTTAAAATAACCGAAGAAAGAGGTTCCCAAAAGTATCGGAATCGCATTCATTTGAATCGTTTTGATGTTGTTGAACAACTGCTTGTAATTGTTCTTGTTGTTGTTGTTGTTGGTGTATGTCAATTGGATTTTGTTGACTGATTGTATTTAATGACATATCTTTATTTTCGTTAGGTTTTGATGTGTTATTTTGTGAATGTAACAATTGTGGATTATTAACGGACATCAAATTGTATTCGGTTTGTTGTAAGCTTTGTGAAATCATATCGTGAGAGTGAGATTCAGGTTGATTTTCAAATTGTGACCCATCCGTATCTATTCGGGTAACATTTTCCATATTCGAGTGAATTGTAAAATCTATTGCAGGTTTTGGAAAAATTACTTGTTGATGAGACACTGACTGATTAAGGTTAAGTTTATTCATTGAATGATCGTATTTTGTGTTAATTGCATCTGTGTTTTGTTGCAAAATGTTTAACAAATTTGACGGCGGTTGGTGTTCAACTGGAAATGGTACATCAAATATATTTCCTATTGGAGCTCTTTCTAATTCATTGACAGCAATACCAATTTGTCGTTCATTATTAGTTTCGAATTTCAAAGAAGATGATACATTGAGAGTGGCTAGAGCATAACTCGATGTTTCAGTAATGGATTCATTACCACCTGAAGGTTTTCCTTTCGGTGAATACTTACATTGAATTGTTGTCTCATCATGTTTTTTCAAATGCCAATTTAATCCAGATAAATGGTTAAATGATATCGAACGTATTTCTTTTCATTTGCGTATTCAATTGTACTTTTATTGTCCGGAATGCTATCATCAATTAAATCTCGCTTTGGTTTCAATTGTGGTAAATCTTTTTTCAAATTATTTTCGTGGGTTATCGCCGTGCATTGTTGTTGTGATGCACCACGAACGTTATCACATTTTATTGTGTCGATATAAGTACTTGTATTTGGTTCCACTGTATTTCCTTCTAATTGAATTGCATTGTTGTTATCCTTTTCAATTTGTAATATCGATGATTCATTTGATGGTGTTTGGTTTTCTTTTGGTGCAAATTCTGTACTTTTACAATTTATTTTGTGTCTGGTTAGATAACGAAAATGTGCAAATAATTTAGAGCATACGGGGCATTTATATTTTTTATTATGTATTTTCAAATGTTGATTTAAATCCGTTGAAGACAGGAATACCTTCCGGCATACGGTACATTTAAATGGTGTGTTTCCATTATGTTCGAACATATGAACTTTTAATTTGCGTAAATTGATGAATTTACTTAAACAAATATCACATTGACTTTCTTTATTTTTATTATGTATTTTTTTATGCCTCCTTAAATTTGATATCTGTGCAAATCCTTTCCTACAAATATCACATTTATACGCTTTGTCATCTGTGTGTAATACTTTATGAATTTTTAAGTGATCCTGTCAATTAAATACGCGAGAACAAATATCACATTTAAATGGTTTTTCATCGGTATGTGTTTTCATATGTTTATTTAAATTTGGGAGCATATCGCGCACACGAAAAATCATACTCCCGAATTTGCACAAGCAAGAATTTCATATGAAAGAATTTGCTTTGTATGGATTGTTCATATGCCCGAATGTGCACAAGCCGGACTCGTATATTGTGAATGGACTTTTATGTATATTTTTATGAATATGCTTTGAATCTCGTATAAGTGCATTTGATAGGTTTTATATATATTCATTTATACATTGAATTCAGCTGATTTTTGACATTAAAAAATAGAAAAAAAAACAAATAAAAATAAAAATTTTTTTGTAATTTGATTGTTACTATTATTATGTATTTTTTTATTTAATTTAATGATTGATATAATAATAGTTATATTTTATAATAAATATATTCATATCAAATGTATAAACATATATATAAATAAATTAATAATGACAACGAGTTCAATCATAGAAATCAACACGAAAGTAATGGTATATGCAGTCATCAACTTAAACTCCAAGAAGCCCGTGGCTCATCAGAAATTTATTAGAACCAAGTTGGTAAAAATTCAATTGATTTTTATATGTGTGATTAACATGATTAATAGTAATTGTTATTATAAAAAACAAATAATCGAATGAATATACTTAGTTTATGAAATTAACAATAATTAAAAATATGTTGTTGCAATATTATGACCAACAAAAAAGAAATATTTTTAGCAAATATTTAAATATTCGAAATAATCGGAACAGTTCTTCATAGTGCAAAAGAATCGATTAACGTTCTTATGGAAATCTAATATCTTTTTCTTAATCAATAAAATCCTATATATTGTTTGTTTATCTAAAATGAGTTTACAGGTATTATTTTGAATAAATATTTGCTAACAATAACATAGGTACATGTTCGATCTGAAGAAGTGCAGAAACAAGCGAGTACCCAAATTCCCATTTTCAGGATTCATCAAGAAAAGCTTCTTTTTTTTTACAATCAAATTTTACTAATATTTTTCTCTTAAGAACATTGAATTCAAAATTAAAATGATAAGAAGCAAAATTTTCTGATTTAATATATTATATTTAATTTATGATATTGTGTGCATCAGGTTTTCAGTTAAAATAATTAGCATATTTAATATTATTATTAATCTATTTAGTCTAATGATTGTGGTATGTGATTGCGCATTAGATGGACAAAGCATTTTAATATGTTTACCATAAAAATATCGCCACAAATTAAATAATTATCACATAGGGACAGTGTTTTCACTTACATTCTTAAAACAACTTCATATTAATATTTGAAACTGTTTCAATGCAGCCGTGTGACGAATATTGGATTCACCATTAACATGCATGATTTCAAGCATCAGTCCTTAAATCAATCGTTAGTAGAAGTAGTTTAACTACCACAAGATCATATTATAAATCATTAAGTTAATTGTGACAATGCACCATGGCCTTTGAATTGAACTCTTTACTGTACCACTTTAGATACGCAAAATTTAATCCAATATTTAAAATTAATTTGGATATGACACAGTTATTGATTTTAATTTACATTTTACAATAATTATAAATATATGAATGGTAGTATTAGTAGTAGTAGTGTTTGTATAATTTTATTTTTATTGTAATTATATTTTATACTATTAAAATTATTTCTTTACATATTATTATGTTATTAAAAAAATTATTTAGAATTTTAAATACAAGAATTTTAATATTCTTCTATTTACTATATAAGATCGTCAGATAGTAGATTTTCAAAAATTTTAATTAATTAATTTGTAAATGCTCTTAAACGTAATTTAACAAATAAATATAAAATAAAAATACAATACACTTGGTGTGAATTTCCAATTAATAATACATGAGGGTGAAAAATAATAAATTATTATATTATTACAGTTTAAAAAAAATATTAAAGTTTTGTAAATGTAATATTGAACATTAATTTAATTAGTTACATATTTTTATTTATATATTTATACATGTACAATATATTGATAATTGTATGTAATAATATAATAAGTAATTTTACTTATTATAAAATTATAGTATAAAATATAATTACAATAAAAATAAAATTATACAAACACTACTACTACTAATACTACCATTCATATATTTATAATTATTGTAAAATGTAAATTAAAATCAATAACTGTGTCATATCCAAATTAATTTTAAATATTGGATTAAATTTTGCGTATCTAAAGTGGTACAGTAAAGAGTTCAATTCAAAGGCCATGGTGCATTGTCACAATTAACTTAATGATTTATAATATGATCTTGTGGTAGTTAAACTACTTCTACTAACGATTGATTTAAGGACTGATGCTTGAAATCATGCATGTTAATGGTGAATCCAATATTCGTCACACGGCTGCATTGAAACAGTTTCAAATATTAATATGAAGTTGTTTTAAGAATGTAAGTGAAAACACTGTCCCTATGTGATAATTATTTAATTTGTGGCGATATTTTTATGGTAAACATATTAAAATGCTTTGTCCATCTAATGCGCAATCACATACCACAATCATTAGACTAAATAGATTAATAATAATATTAAATATGCTAATTATTTTAACTGAAAACCTGATGCACACAATATCATAAATTAAATATAATATATTAAATCAGAAAATTTTGCTTCTTATCATTTTAATTTTGAATTCAATGTTCTTAAGAGAAAAATATTAGTAAAATTTGATTGTAAAAAAAAAGAAGCTTTTCTTGATGAATCCTGAAAATGGGAATTTGGGTACTCGCTTGTTTCTGCACTTCTTCAGATCGAACATGTACCTATGTTATTGTTAGCAAATATTTATTCAAAATAATACCTGTAAACTCATTTTAGATAAACAAACAATATATAGGATTTTATTGATTAAGAAAAAGATATTAGATTTCCATAAGAACGTTAATCGATTCTTTTGCACTATGAAGAACTGTTCCGATTATTTCGAATATTTAAATATTTGCTAAAAATATTTCTTTTTTGTTGGTCATAATATTGCAACAACATATTTTTAATTATTGTTAATTTCATAAACTAAGTATATTCATTCGATTATTTGTTTTTTATAATAACAATTACTATTAATCATGTTAATCACACATATAAAAATCAATTGAATTTTTACCAACTTGGTTCTAATAAATTTCTGATGAGCCACGGGCTTCTTGGAGTTTAAGTTGATGACTGCATATACCATTACTTTCGTGTTGATTTCTATGATTGAACTCGTTGTCATTATTAATTTATTTATATATATGTTTATACATTTGATATGAATATATTTATTATAAAATATAACTATTATTATATCAATCATTAAATTAAATAAAAAAATACATAATAATAGTAACAATCAAATTACAAAAAAATTTTTATTTTTATTTGTTTTTTTTTCTATTTTTTAATGTCAAAAATCAGCTGAATTCAATGTATAAATGAATATATATAAAACCTATCAAATGCACTTATACGAGATTCAAAGCATATTCATAAAAATATACATAAAAGTCCATTCACAATATACGAGTCCGGCTTGTGCACATTCGGGCATATGAACAATCCATACAATGCAAATTCAATGTCGAAGAACCCATAGTGTTCGATAGCAATTGGAAGACACTGATAATGGCTCGCTTTGGACGAATTGCAAACAAATATACAAAAAATCAATATGAGTAGGATTGTGATGGACATAACAACGGAATATTTGCGGTGGAATTCACAGTGCAGGAGGTGGGTGGACAGAAAAAGGGTTAAATGGCATAGAGGTGAAAATGGAGTAAGTTGGTGACTTTTTATCTATGCTTTGGATAATTTTTAAAATAAACTTTTATTATTTAATATTTTGTAAAATAAATTGAATAATTAATACATTTTTTTCGTTGAATATTGAAATAATATCACGGTGTCAATTTAATTTTATATTTATTCAAATACGTTTCATTTAGATAATCGATTGGTTTTTCGTCAAATTTTACTTTTTCTTAAATTACGTCATGTTCAAATAGACTTTCGTTCATGTTTTTCATTAATTGGTTGGTTTTCAACTTGCCCTACATCGAATTCAGTTTCATTTTCATTTATATTGTCTACATTGTCTATTTCTTGAACCACTACTGAACTACTACTATTCGGTGCGGACATAATAGAGTCAATATATTCTGAATGCTTTGTCTTCATGTGATACTTTATAGAAGTTGAAAAATTGAATGCTTCTGTACACCTTAGACATTTATATTTCTTCTAATTTTAATTATTTTAGTATTATAATATATTTTTAACTATTTTATCATATCATAGCAACACGTACAATAAGCTGCAACGGAATAAAATTAAATTGAAATATAAGGAAACTAACTAAAATATAATGGTTAAAAATGTGTACGAGAAACTATTGTACATCATGTACTAGTTTTCTCAAATATTAACCAAATTAATATTTTATGGTTTTAAACGGTTTCTTTTTCTCTAACAAATCATATCCCTCATATTATATTATATAATTTTTGTCACTTTACGGTCTAGCTTTCTAGGAAGAACAATATTAAAAAAGTCAAGTTCAATAAAAAAGGTGTTAGTGTTTTAAATTATTATTAACGTTGCTGAGTTCGGCAATTTAACTTTTCTTCAATAATTATATAGAATAAAGTGAAATTAAATAAAAAGAATTAAATTTATAAATTGTTTTAAGTTACTGTAAGACAACCAACTTATTGGAACCGCAGCATTTGGTCCTTCGAGCCGGATATGGCAGAAATTAATTAATTAACATTGGCTTCAACTATTAGTTCGCTTGTAAAATTTTATTAATTGAAAAATTCAGATATAATTCATCCTTCTACTGGACAATTATACTTTTGCAGCCAGTAAGTTAAAATCTTGCCAACTATCACTTCCCATAATCCCGTTCTTTTGATTTCATTTTTTTTATTATATTCCAAATTATTATATTTAATCTCTCATTTTGTGTGTAATTTTTTTTCTCGTTTATAAATTACGAAAGTGAAATTTGGTTTCTTTTTCGATTTTTCCAGACTTTCTATAATAATTAATTATTTCAAGTTCAAGTGCCAATAATATCCATTTATTGAGTTCAGTTTGCTTAAAATAAAAAACCTTTCCAGACATATTCAATCGTAAAAAGCTATCAAAAGAAATTCCAATATAAAAATCAGTGTGACCAAGTTACTATTTTTTTCTACTTCACAGAAAATATTTATACTTTTTAAAGAAGATTTTATTAATTATGTGTTTAGAAATAACTAACATTTTAATATTATTATCATTAGAAATAAAAACGAATCTCCATAAAATTATTAAATATGTGGAAATAGTTTTACATTTCATTAAAATAATAATTTCGACGCTTCTGAAATTGAAACTAACTAAGTGAAGTTTCTTAAATGGATCAGCAATAAAATTTTTTTTTTCAATAATTAATAACAAATAAAAATAAATATAAAAGTAAAATGGAAGGTAATGTAAGTAAAACGTCGCCTCAGCCATTAGCATTGCATTGAGGGACAGCGAAGAACTAAGATGCAACAAATTTTCATCGAAAGAAACAGCTGAAAGATATTGGTTGCAACTAAGTAATAATTTAAATTGGTGTGGCAGCGGTCCGGTTTTGGTACCCAAAGAATGGAGGGAGCGTTTCCGTTGGCGGATTCATAAAAGGGCTACAGGTGGAAGCGAGCCGAGATTTAAAACTTTGAGCGTCATAGGAGAACGGGCGCTTAGTTTGCTTGGACGGGTAACGGTAACAGGGACATCTAATTGTAGCGTTACTGCAGGTACCATTATAAAATATTTTAATTTAATTATGTTGAAAGATTAATCAAACAATTTTTTGGTAGGTTTTACATCTAGCAATAATAATAATAATAATAATAATAATATTAATGATAAAGACGATATTACTACTAACAACAACAATAATGACACTGAAGGTCGAAAGGTCGCAACCTTTCTACCTCAGACATCATTAACAGATTTGAAAGATCAGTAGAAACACGATCTGTTGATTTAAATACATTTGCAGACTCAATAAAAACTGTTGCAGACATATTCAAAAATTCATTGGCGGACTACGTCCGAATTAAAAATATTGAGATTGACGTAAAAAGGAGAGAACTAGAGTTAGAGGAAAGAAAGATTAATGTAAGACAACGGCAACTTGAAAATAATAATAATAATTCTGGTAATAATAATTTTTAGATTAATAATATTGTTGAATATAACTTTAACGTAAATTACGAGCCTGATTTGTACCTGGGGAGAATTAGAATTAGTTATGCAATGTCAAAAATGCATAAATAATGTAGGCTGCCTTTGCTGGATAATAATTGATAATGAAGTACGCGATGCCCTAAACAGCATCGAAACACTCCCTTAAGTAAGCCATTCGTTCTTTCAATGATATTGCGAGCCTTTTTATGTAAACTGTTATATCTTGTATGTTTTGCGTCTAAATTACCATCCGTCAAAGATGTGAAATTCTTACAAGATTTCTAAATTGAAAGTGCCAAGCTTCAGAGGTATTAGATGTACAAATGTAAGTTCATTAAAATTGAAATAATTGAAAATAATATAAATAAATGGTACCTTTTTTGAAATTTTACTTTTCAGATTAATAATGATTTTAAATTTTTATAACCTAATGCTTCAGTTTTACTCTTAGAATGGGATGCATTTTCAACAAATACATATATTTAATAATGAAAAATAAATTTTCTTGTGAATTAATGCAACGAATGAGTGACACAACTCTGACTGAAGGTAAATTTAAATATAATAATGTCGTTAAGTCGTTCATGTAGTTCATAGTTTGTAGATAAAAGCATTTCGGTACAGAGTTGCACATGAAATGTGTTTGTATTAATTAAACAAATTTTTAGTTTATTTATATTAAAATTCAAACTAAATTTAGCGATAGCATGGTTATTCCAGGCACATATACCTGATACCTGTGACAAAATTTGTAACGAAGGTCAGCAATAATAAATTTATGCAACATCGGTTGAACTGTTAAATAGTGAAATAAATACGAGATGTTCATCTTTTAAATCTATGCAACCATTTATAATTGTTGTAGGTTCTGATGTTCTAAAACCCAATGAATAACACTAAATTTATAATTCATTCTTTTTTAAATGCACTTGACACTTGTTTTAAGATTTTCCATGTATTCCAATTACAATACCCAGTTGAATCTATTTCTGTTTGGCAATCCCACCAAATAACTATTTATAACATAAAAACCAAATGATAAAATTTATCCCATTCACAATGTTTTAAGAAATGAATTAAATAATTTAAAGATTGCCAAGAGAACACAATAAATTTAATATTATTAATTCGACGAAATTAAATTTTGCTTCCCGATTTTTTTTATTTCTTAAATCTTATTTTAAAAAAGACTAATTAATACAATTATTACACAAATATGTTTAAAGTTGTTAGTATTAAGTATCAATGTTAAATCTTATGTTTCTATTACAGGTACAGGGTTCAGATGAATTTAGATTTGATTTTATTAGTTTCATATTTTTTTTTTCTTCAAAATTAATTATCATTACGTAAAATTTAATTAATTAATTTAATCATTTAAATAAAGAAACACAAACTTGAGATTATTGCTATGTCTTCAGTTAAAGTTACACAGAAACATATAATTGAATTCCTAAAATGTGAAATATTTTATTTTTTTCCTATTTTCTGTAAAAAAAACTAATGTTTTATAAATGTTCAAATATATTGGCAGACTTAATTTGCATAATCGACAATACCTCGCCTAAAAGAGTAGATTTCTATTCGACCACAGTAATATTAGCTGTAATGTAATTTGCAAAAATCTTCTGCTAGCAAATATAATATCTGCATTACAGCAGATTGCTCTGCGTAGTTGAAGTAAAATTTGCTCATATGGCAGAAACAATCTTTGAAATGAGTTAAACGTTTTTACTACATAAGCAGAAAACTTCAGCTAGTATATTTAGTAAATCTTCGTTGACGCAAATAGTTCTTCTAAATCAGCAAAATCTTTTGCAGAATATATGAACAAATTACAAATATATATGCCTTCGCTGTTTAAGTGGATATTTACTGCATTTAGCGAATAATATTATTTTCAGTGTACACGATTGAGTGGCCAAAAGGCAGTTTCGTTTTCTTTACCCATCAATAATGTAGGATGACCACTGATACTAATCGATCCACATCGAATTGGACGATGTTGCATTTGATTCTTTATTAATATAATATTAAATATGCACTGGTTTACAAAAAATAATATCAATCCTACAGCAACAATAGTGGTGACGGTGGAATCGATGGTGTTAAAGATGTATCGGCGTAGTGTTGATGCGATGGTATCGTTGACTTTGATACTAAGATCACTGATGTTCGTATCTAAATAAAAGGTACTGATAATGTGGCATGGATACTTTCATATATAATAGCCCATAGAGCGATGTTATACATGAAAGTATTATTGGATTGAGGATGAATAGTGCTATAGTCACTAGGACGATGTAGCGCTATCGGCGGCGGGAACTAAATTGAAATTAGATTGATTTTACTGCTGCTTTTATATGCAGGTAACGGCAACTAAATTATACTAAATATCTGAATACCGGTACATCTTAATTGTCCATCGGCGTAGTTAATAGTTTATACAATGAGTGTTATAGTGTTCATAATGCAAATGGCCATGAGTTAATATTACATTAATATACCATTCAGACTATGGATTTTTAAAAATATTACGAAATTACTTAAAACGTATCTATTGAATATCATTTGTGGTTTGTAATGGAATAAATTGAGGAATATATGCGGACTTTTTGCAAAAGCCTTTCCATATTTGTTAATAAATTCCTTAAATTTAAATTACATATGGCTTAGTTTATTTACATGTATTTTAAGAAGAACATATAAATATTTTCTTAAACTGTAATATTGTGATTGTTTTCTGTAAAATAAAAGCCGTGGTAATAATATTGAAATGTCTTAGGATTGAAAAATTAAATATATTAATAAATTTAGGTAGGAGGTAATAGTATAAAAGTGATCGGATATTAATTAAACTAACTTCGCCCACTTTGCTACTTTTACTATATCGTTATTAAATTCATAGTATTTTAGAATTTGACTGAAACAAACTGGATCACTGACTTTAAATAAACCCAAAACTTTAGAGCAAATAGGTATTTCGTAAATGCAACCCAAGTTATGAACTTCATAACCACTGAAACCTATTTGTTTATTATTCGTATCAGAAGTTGAAGTGATTCTAATTAATTTCAAAGACGATTCAAGTAATACAAAATTATTTACATATGATATAGTCACTGAGATTTTATAATTATTCATAAGTTCCATCTGGGTATTTTTTTGATTTGCATTTCATTTGTGTAATAATAATATTTTTGCCAAGTATCCATTATGAACTTGTTCTAATACAAGGTAACCACTTTTAGCCACTTTCTTCACACACTGCAGAAAGGTTTCAAATCTAAGAGCACTATAATTATCTAAGGGTGATTGCGTATAGAACAGGATATTCTTTGACAAAATGCTTGAGGAATATTTGAGCGACATGGTTTTTTGTAATGAATAGTATTGGAGTACAAAGTATTCTTATTGCACAGTGAAATAAAACGAAATGATTATAATATTTCGACTGAATTTTGTCCTGCAGAACTATTTCAAGAATATATAAATTTAACATTCGAAGTTCAGTAGCTACGAAGATATTGTAACGGTCGTGCTTCTTTATTAAATTCATTAGGCAGTTGTGGAGCAACTTTCGACACATTAGAACGACATCCGATGTCCCGCTCTTCAATTACTATTACTGTTGTATCATTGTGGTGGGTTTCGAATATTTTCTGCAATTTATTGGTGAATTCTCAATCGGTCCTTTGTTCAAATTCATCACCAGGAAAAGTCATTCTATGTAAAAGATATGTTCCTTTTATTTTACATTTATTGCATCCATAATATCCTGTGTGTCCTTTAATATTTAAAAGAAATGGACGAGCTGGCGCATCAGCAATAATTCAAAACTTTTAATCCATTGTCCACAAAATGCAATAAAAATTCATTAATATTTAGTGGTCTAGTATTACCAACTAATAACACGAATTCATATTCAACAACATTCATTAATATCGGAAACATCTCAATAGATGTTTCAGTTTGTCTGGATGTACCACATAAGGGTCGTTTATCTTTAGGTAAACATGGATCATGAATTCGCAAAATTGCTAATAGTTCTTTATGGGCAATGTATTAGTTCAATGAATTTACAGTCTTTACAACATGAGATATACTCGTAGAATAATATTATCTCTGTAGACACATCACCGTTACAAAACTTGCGGTTGAATATAGGAACACATTTTTTTAATTTATTTTTCAATAATTCTTAAAATTAGCCTTTATTGAGCAAAGAGAAAATATTATTCAATATGATTTAATCCCACACTTGGCGTAATTGCGCAGAGTAAAAATAAATGGAATTGTTAATCAACAATTTTAAATTTGATCGGTGTACGAAAAAGTTCCAAATGAACTAAAAATTTAAGGAATATATTTAAAGAAAATTCAAAACGTATATATTCCTATATATCTAACTAACTTGTGCACGATAACCCAAGATTCATGGCAAACTTTAGTTCCCAACTGTTCTGTAATCACAATATAATGCGCAGTGCAACAGTTCGATGTAACTTCGATACCATCTTACAAAATTAAGTAATATTGAGTCATTGCGAATACAGCACAATGTAAGAAAATCAAGGGCCAAACAGTTTGCAATTAATACAAGTTCTGACATCAGATAACACATTTTCTGTTATAGAAAAAATAATTCGAAAAATGTTTCCATCGGATAATACCAAAATTTGAAATGTCCAAAATTGTCGAGAAATTTCTCGAGAAAATATTATAGAAATTTAAATATGGCAACACTTTAATTTCATTTAATAAAATATTTAATATTCTTCCATCGCCAGTTCAATTGGCACATTCAAAGTGAACGGACACATATTTTTTGAATCGATAATATTGCGAACGATTAATTTTAATAAATAAATTGGAAATTATTAGGAATAAATTGTTAATTCTAGTAATAATAAAATATGAATAAAGATACAAATAAAATAATTGAAACAGATTTGCCACAAAGTGTTCGTGGTAATATATTAACTAACGAATCTTCATCGTTAAAATGTAGCTATTGTGACAATTATTTTACAACTGCAGAAAATTTAAAATGTCATGAAGAAAAGGTACACCCACTGACATGCAAAATTTGTTTAAAAACAGCCACAACTAGAAGTAATTTTAACCAACACATGGCCAACCATGGTGAAAAGAAATTTAAATGTGCGAAAACGAATTGTGAGAAAACATTTGCAACAAAATGTACATTAAAACAACATATGGCAACCCATGGTGAAAAAAAAATTATTTGTGGGTATGGAAATTGTGTGAAGAAATTCGGAACGAAAGGTGAATTAAACCAACACATGTTATTTCATGGTGAAAAGAAATTTATTTGTGGGTATGGAAATTGTGACAAAAAATTCCCAAGTAAAGCCAGTTTAAAGAAACATATGGCAACCCATCGTGAAAAAAAATTTATTTGTGTGTTTGTAAATTGTGAGAAGAAATTTAATACTACAGACGCGTTAAACCGACATATGGCAACCCATGGTGAAAGGAAATATTTATGTGCACATGGAAATTGTGTGAAAAAATTCGGAACGAAAGGTGAATTAAACCGACATATGGCAAGCCATGGTGAAAAGAAATATTTATGTGCTCATGGAAATTGTGTGAAGAAATTCGGAACGAAAGATGAATTAAACCGACATATGGCAACCCATGGTGAAAAGAAATTTATTTGTGGGTATGGTATTTGTGACAAAAAATTCCCAAGTATAGTCAGTTTAAAGAAACATATGAAAATCCATGGTGCAAAGAAATTTAAATGTTCCTATGGAGGTTGTGTCCAAACATTTACATACAAATATAGACTTAAAGAACATATGAAGAGGCATCGAAATGAGAAGAATTACAAATGTCACAAGTGTTCAAAAGCATTCAATTATCAATCGAACTAACTTCGACATAATAAAAGATTCCATTCAGAATGTAATGAGTCGACAATCGCAACATCCAGTCATAGTCGAGTCATAAATCCAAGTGCATCAAGCCAAGAGGAAAACAAATAATACATTTCAGAAATGAAATTCAAAAGATTTAAATCCAAAAATTGACTTTTAATTGTTCGAAAAAGCACAATTTAAAATAAATATTGACGGAGATCCTATGGAAAATATAAATAATTATTAAATTAAAATTGATTAGTGTCTGACACACGACGACACATTGATTTTGAAATTAATCCTAAACTTTAACCAAAAAATGTATTATTATTCATAATTGATTTTGTATAAAAATAAATAAATTTATCTCAAAAATTGTCGAAAATATTTGATTTGTTATTTGAAATATGTGTGAAATATGTTCACAACAACAATAACCCCGAATTTGCACACAAGTACTTAAAATATTTGATAATAAGCATTCCTTCTTCGTTCTTCTTCTTCTGTACTGATTCAACTGGAACCTATTTTGAATATGAATCATGTTTCTAAAATTATAGTATAAATCGGAAAACACCCTAAAATACTCACAATTCAACGTCATAATATTTTTATATTTGAAAAATAACAAAACAATTAGTAAATTAGTAAATATCAATTCATTTTACATATTTTTAATTACGTACTCTTAATAAAACCGATTAACTGTCATCAGAAACGACTATTAATTTCTGATTTTTGTTGGTACGATGTCACTTTCGTCAGAGACTGGTACTTCATGCGGTTCAGGTTCAATGCCTGATAGATTTGAAACAATTTCAGACCGGTTAGAGTTGGTAATGAAATCCGTAATTACAGTTATTAACTTGCATTTCTCGTTAAATTTTTATAATCCTCCACATATTGGATCACAAGTTTATTAATATTTCGCTGGAATTGCAACTTTACAATGTTTCTTGCTGTAAATGCACTTGGTTTGGACTCTTCTTCGTTTATGTCATCGCCGCTATCAATTGTATTAGTTTCATCAACCGTATTAAGTAAATCAACCTCATTTAGCTCTTCATCGGCCATTAGTTTTTTAGTTACAGGTGTAATTTTCAAATTGTACTCACCTAAAGTAATCTTAGAAACATTTCCTTGAATCCATTATTTCCATAGGATTGATTTGGTGACCGTTTAAAAACTAATTATTGAATAATTCATATTTTTGTAATTAAACATCAATTTTTTACAATTAATTTTATTTATAATTTGTCTGATGTAAAACAATAGTTTTTGCAAAAGTAATAATTTTAATTAATTCCATATTTTATTTAATTATTCATTTTTAAAACATTTTTGTCGTCATTTATATTTCTTTTTAAATTATTAAACAAATTTAAGTCAACCATTAAATTTAAATGTCACAACATTTATATGATTTTCAGAGGTCGGTTGTAGTACTCTTATGCAACGGCGGCCAATCAGATAATCGCCATATTTGTCGTCCTTTGTACACAAACTTTGTGAAACTGTTGAATAATTACTGCGTGACAATATTACACCGGTCTCTGAAAATTTAACATTATTATTTTAAAATAACCGAAGAAAGAGGTTCCCAAAAGTATCGGAATCGCATTCATTTGAATCGTTTTGATGTTGTTGAACAACTGCTTGTAATTGTTCTTGTTGTTGTTGTTGTTGGTGTATGTCAATTGGATTTTGTTGACTGATTGTATTTAATGACATATCTTTATTTTCGTTAGGTTTTGATGTGTTATTTTGTGAATGTAACAATTGTGGATTATTAACGGACATCAAATTGTATTCGGTTTGTTGTAAGCTTTGTGAAATCATATCGTGAGAGTGAGATTCAGGTTGATTTTCAAATTGTGACCCATCCGTATCTATTCGGGTAACATTTTCCATATTCGAGTGAATTGTAAAATCTATTGCAGGTTTTGGAAAAATTACTTGTTGATGAGACACTGACTGATTAAGGTTAAGTTTATTCATTGAATGATCGTATTTTGTGTTAATTGCATCTGTGTTTTGTTGCAAAATGTTTAACAAATTTGACGGCGGTTGGTGTTCAACTGGAAATGGTACATCAAATATATTTCCTATTGGAGCTCTTTCTAATTCATTGACAGCAATACCAATTTGTCGTTCATTATTAGTTTCGAATTTCAAAGAAGATGATACATTGAGAGTGGCTAGAGCATAACTCGATGTTTCAGTAATGGATTCATTACCACCTGAAGGTTTTCCTTTCGGTGAATACTTACATTGAATTGTTGTCTCATCATGTTTTTTCAAATGCCAATTTAATCCAGATAAATGGTTAAATGATATCGAACGTATTTCTTTTCATTTGCGTATTCAATTGTACTTTTATTGTCCGGAATGCTATCATCAATTAAATCTCGCTTTGGTTTCAATTGTGGTAAATCTTTTTTCAAATTATTTTCGTGGGTTATCGCCGTGCATTGTTGTTGTGATGCACCACGAACGTTATCACATTTTATTGTGTCGAAATAAGTACTTGTATTTGGTTCGACTGTATTTCCTTCTAATTGAATTTCATTGTTGTTATCTTTTTCAATTTTTAATATCGACGATTCATTTGATGGTGTTTGGTTTTCTTTTGGTGCAACTTCTGTACTTTTACAATTTATTTTGTGTCTGGTTAGATAACGAAATTGTGCAAATAATTTAGAGCATACGGAGCATTTATATTTTTTATTATGTATTTTCAAATGTCGATTTAATTCCTTTGAAGACAGGAATACCTTCCGGCATACGGTACATTTAAATGGTGTGTTTCCATTATGTTCGAACATATGAACTTTTAATCTGCGTAAATTGATGAATTTACTTAAACAAATATCACATTGACTTTCTTTATTTTTATTATGTGTTTTGTTATGACTGTTAAAATTTGATCTCTGTGCAAATCCTTTCCTACAAATATGACATTTATACGGTTTGTCATCTGTGTGTAATACTTTATGAATTTTTAAGTGATCCTGTCAATTAAATACGCGAGAACAAATATCACATTTAAATGGTTTTTCATCGGTATGTGTTTTCATATGTATTTTTAAATTTGACACATTTGAATTAGTTTTGGAGCAAATATTGCATTTAACTTTATGTTTCTCTTTGTGAGATTTTAAATCACTTACAGTTGCAAAAATTTTCATACAAGTGGAGCATTTAAATATTTTTTTATCATTTGAAGAATTTTTCTTCTCGCTACTTCCACTTGATTTAGAATCACCCATTTTTATTATGTTTTTTTATTTAAGAAAGTTAATAGTAAATATTAAAAATTAAACAAATTTCGAATATTCGAGTAATTTTTATACTGTTTTGTTGAAATCGAATAACGTCCATTCACTTTGAAAATCGCAATTGAACTAATTCGTCATTCGGAAATATTACGAAAATTGTTGATTAAATCAAACTTAAAAGTATTGCCACATTTAAATAATACGAAATAATTTTTTAGAAATGTCTTGAACTTTCTTAACGAATGAATTGATACTTTAAAAAGTAGAGAAAAAGTATTACACTCTATTAGATTACGCATGGGGATAACAATCACTCCCAAGAATTTTTTTACAATTTACGTTAAATAAAGTCGATGGAGGAATTCTTCAACTTTTTACAATCATATTTACAACGGATATAATCAACAACCGTTTTTGTGCATAAACAGAGATGGTCAGGTTATAACGAAAAAGGAAAGGTGCCTCGAAAGATGGACCGAGTACTTTAAAAACCTATTAAATGTGGACACGCCAGTGAATACTGTGGAAGATGTGTAATTTCAAACTACCCAGCCATAATAAATATTGATAAACAATAAACGCTTTTAATAAAATCGGGTCAATTATTAGCGTATGCTGATGATATAGAATATGGGTCGGAATATGATAACTGTGAAGGATGCATTCGAATCGTTACAAAAGCAGGCATTGGGTCTAGGTTTCAAAGTGAATTCAAACAAAACAAAATATATGGTGGTAACGAATTCATCTATAATTCGAGATCAAACTCTTAATATTGGAGAATACAATTTTGAAATAGTCTAGAAAATGATATTGAAGAGGAAATTCGCCGAAGGGTAGCCACTGGAAACAGATGTTATTACGGGCTAAAAAAACAATTCCAATCAAAAACATTACAACGAGATCTTAAGTGCAATCTATATACAACATTAATACGACCAATATTAACGTATGGATCGAAGGCTTGTTGCCGGACACAGAACCAGAACAGAATGGTTGGAGGCGAAGATACAATTTTGAATTAGACAAGTTGTACGGTCAACCAAATATTGTCAAAACAATCAAAATCAATAGGTTAAGTTGGATGTTGGACACGTATTCCGCATGGAGGAGGAGCGTGTGCCGAAAAAAATGTTGAATGGTAATGCAGAAGGTGGAAGGAGAGCCGGAAGACCTATATGCGTAAATTTTGTCGAGATGCGTTTTTCATAAAAAATAATTAATTTTTTACATTCATTTCAATATTTTTTATTATAAAATTATTCATATTAAATTTGTTCTTCAATATTTGATTTGCACAGTTCTAAGCCCAAATCTTTCAAGAACTTTCGTCGTCTATCTCTAGATGTTCCATGTAGATGACGAATGCTGCCAAAGCTGACACATCGATGATATTAAAAAATAATGACAATGGCCAACGATTTGTTCGACGTTTCGTAGAATATAATAGAGTTTAAATTTCACCTAGCTGAGGATTAGATGGCATACATTGTGTGAAACATGTTCCAAATGTCTCCGCAGCTCTTGCGGCTGCCGTATCTGTTGTCAAGCGTTGAGGACGAGTAATAGCGTTGTCAAAAAGCAAATGATCAGGTTTCCATAATTCAGTAAAATGCTCTTTATTGGATTTGTGCACACCACAAAATTAAAATACCAACGAATCCATCAAGTTCTTGTTCAATGAATGGTTTGAATGTTTTAGCTTAGGTTGTTTGTTCACATGAGTATACTTTTCAATATTCATGCTGTTATAAGCATCTGTGAACTTTCTCGCTTTTCTATTAGTTTATCGTAATATAACATCACACATTTCCAAAATTTTGAACTTATCTGTAGCTGTAAAAGTTTGCTGTAATTTGCTGTACCATCACGTTGACGAATGATATTCGAAGCATATGTTTGAGTTTGAAAAAATGGTGTTGAATTCCAACATGTACCATCTTTACCAGTAAATTCTTTAGATTGTTCAATTTCAATTCTGTCATCTGATTCGTATAGATGTTCTTCAAATTCCATATATCCTTCTAGTTCTATATCTGATGCTTCATCATTACTTTTTTCAATCTGAGGAATGTATTCATTTTCATTAGCGATGTTGGCCTTAATACCTTGATCAATTGGAGGTGAGCCAGTTGCAGAGAAATAAAATTCTAATTGCACTCGATAACTATAGACAGAGATTAAAATCAAGCAACCGAAAATGATGACCACATCTTTGGCTTTAGAATGTGTCCAAAATCTAAACCAGGTTACAATAAGAAATGGCCCCACCTGGTTCGAGTTCGGGATACATCATACATTGGGAAAGATGGAAATAAAAAAATAGTCTTCATTGGTGAGCAAATGGTGGGATATATAAACGAGAAATGGATTTTGGAAGAAAATCAGAAACGTTGCGGTACAACATGAGTTGAAGTAGGCAATCTAAATTAGTTAGTTAATTAGATTTTCTAAACAACAATAACACCAGGATGGTTTTAAACATGGTGCGAGAAGCTTTTACGAAATTGGTGTCAATTGTCACAAGGCGAAGTGATACTTGTAGACTGTGCATGGAAAACGAGGCGACTGCCGCACATATCGAGTGTCAATACCTGGCTTTAAGAAGTAGAGAATTGAATGTTATTCGATTTCTTCTGCTTTAGGAAGCAGATATATTTCGGTTGAACTTACGAACATATGTTTGTTATCACGACTACTAAACAGATTAATTTACTAGATAGGAGGCCGAAAGGTAGCCCTATTGGTGGGCTGGTTCTATATCCAATGAAATATTTAAATAATAAAATTATGACAGTGTTGGGAACCATTCTAAATTCTGTCGCTGTGATGATATAGTAAAAACTGAGGATGTTGCTGAAAGCGACATAAAAAGTAGAATACGGAAAGTAGTTCAGTTGCTAAATAATATGTGCAGTTAATCTCGAAGTGTTCTTAGTGTTCGATAGCAATTGGAAGACACTGATAATGGCTCGCTTTGGACGAATTGCAAACAAATATACAAAAAATCAATATGAGTAGGATTGTGATGGACATAACAACGGAATATTTGCGGTGGAATTCACAGTGCAGGAGGTGGGTGGACAGAAAAAGGGTTAAATGGCATAGAGGTGAAAATGGAGTAAGTTGGTGACTTTTTATCTATGCTTTGGATAATTTTTAAAATAAACTTTTATTATTTAATATTTTGTAAAATAAATTGAATAATTAATACATTTTTTTCGTTGAATATTGAAATAATATCACGGTGTCAATTTAATTTTATATTTATTCAAATACGTTTCATTTAGATAATCGATTGGTTTTTCGTCAAATTTTACTTTTTCTTAAATTACGTCATGTTCAAATAGACTTTCGTTCATGTTTTTCATTAATTGGTTGGTTTTCAACTTGCCCTACATCGAATTCAGTTTCATTTTCATTTATATTGTCTACATTGTCTATTTCTTGAACCACTACTGAACTACTACTATTCGGTGCGGACATAATAGAGTCAATATATTCTGAATGCTTTGTCTTCATGTGATACTTTATAGAAGTTGAAAAATTGAATGCTTCTGTACACCTTAGACATTTATATTTCTTCTCATTTTAATTATTTTAGTATTATAATATATTTTTAACTATTTTATCATATCATAGCAACACGTACAATAAGCTGCAACGGAATAAAATTAAATTGAAATATAAGGAAACTAACTAAAATATAATGGTTAAAAATGTGTACGAGAAACTATTGTACATCATGTACTAGTTTTTTCAAATATTAACCAAATTAATATTTTATGGTTTTAAACGGTTTCTTTTGCTCTAACAAATCATATCCCTCATATTATATTATATAATTTTTGTCACTTTACGGTCTAGCTTTCTAGGAAGAACAATATAAAAATAGATATTAAAATAAAGAAAAAAGTCAAGTTCAATAAAAAAGGTGTTAGTGTTTTGAATTATTATTAACGTTGCTGAGTTCGGCAATTTAACTTTTCTTCAATAATTATATAGAATAAAGTGAAATTAAATAAAAAGAATTAAATTTATAGTGTTTTAAGTTACTGTAAGACAACCAACTTATTGGAACCGCAGCATTTGGTCCTTCTAGCCGGATATGGCAGAAATTAATAAATTAACATTGGCTTCAACTATTAGTTCGCTTGTAAAATTTTATTAATTGGAAAATGCAGATATAATTCATCCTTCAACTGTACAATTATACTTTTGCAGCCAGTAAGTTAAAATCTTGCCAACTATCACTTCCCATAATCCCGTTCTTTTGATTTCATTTTTTTTATTATATTTAATCTCTCATTTTGTGTGTAATTTTTTTTCTCGTTTATAAATTACGTAAGTGAAATTTGGTTTCTTTTTCGATTTTTCCAGACTTTCTATAATAATTAATTATTTCAAGTTCAAGTACCTATAATAAGCAGTTATTAGCCAAGTAGAACTCTATAAACCATTTAGTTCTTGCAGATATAAAATGACTGATTGAGTGTTGTGGCAACCTGACTTTAGCTGAATTTTAGAATCTATTTTTTATCTGAAATGTGGAAATTAATTTTGTCTGCAGGAAAGTTTTAGCAGCTTGAATTTCAGATATTTCGCTGACATAGTTATATTGCTGATAATTTGTTGATGGCAACCTATACAAAATAATACAATATTCAACTATTTTGTTTTGTCAGCCATTTGACTGAATTACAGTCCATAGTAGTCATCAATTTAGCATCTTTGCTGCCGGTAACACATTTTGGTTGTTGCTATTGTAACTATATGACTGAATTTTTGAGTTTTTGTAAATAATAGCTGAAATTTAGTGGTTATTGAGTTCAGTAGTATCAAACCAATATTAATGCTTACATAAATAATTTCTACAAGAAGCCACATAAAGTAGTGGTTAGCGTATTGGTTTTTCAAATCTGAGGACTTGAGATCGAATCACCGGCTGTTTCAAACATTTTATATCAGGGTTTGGATAATGCTGCCGGAACTAAAATGCTGAACAAATTAGCTGTAGCAGCGTTGCTACATTTTAAATTCAGCTACGATTTCTTCTTGGGTAAGTTCAGTTTGCTTAAAATTAAAAATCTATGAAAAAAATAATAATTGCATGTACAATTGAACTAAAGTAACGGTACAGTTACCGTATTTCAAATATTGTAATTAAATATAAAAATAAGTTAATTTTATATTCTCATTTATTGAGGTTATTTAACACCTCATCGAGCGGTGTATATCCGCGTTGGTATCGCGCCATAAAACTTAAAATTTGTTTTTTATTAAGAAAAATATTTTTATTAACATTGTTACTTTCATAAATAGATAAACATTTTTGGCAAACATTATAATTTATTGATTATTTTATTAAACAATTTTAAAAACATTAAAAAAATACATTATTCAATATTTACAAATCAAAACAAACAAATAAAAAGAAAAACTATCGTGTCAAATATGAAACCTTTCCAGACATATTCAATTGTCAAAAGCTATCAAAAGAAATTCCAATATAAAAATCAGTGTGACCAAGTTACTATTTTTTTCTACTTCACAGAAAATATTTATACTTTTTAAAGAAGTGTATAAAACATGATTTTATTAATTATGTGTTTAGAAATAACTAACATTTTAATATTATTATCATTAGAAATAAAAACGAATCTCCATAAAATTATTAAATATGTGGAAATAGTTTTACATTTCATTAAAATAATAGTTTCGACGCTTCTGAAATTGAAACTAACTAAGTGAAGTTTCTTAAATGGATCAGCAATAAAATTTATTTTTTCAATAATTAATAACAAATACAAAATAAACATAAAAGTAAAATGGAAGGTAATGTAAGTAAAACGTCGCCTCAGCCATTAGCATTGCATTGAGGGACAGCGAAGAACTAAGTTGCAACAAATTTTCATCGAAAGAAACAGCTGAAAGATATTGGTTGCAACTAAGTAATAATTTAATTTGTTGTGGAAGCGGTCCGGTTTTGGTACCCAAAGAATGGAGGGAGCGTTTCCGTAACGTTTCCGGGTAACGGTAACAGGGACATCTAAATGTAGCGTTACTGCAGGTACCATTATAAAATATTTTAATTTAATTCTGTAGAAAGATTAATCAAACAATTTTTTTGGTAGGTTTTACATTTAGCAATAATAATAACAATAATAATAATAATAATATTAATGATAAAGACGATATTACTACTAACAACAACAATAATGACACTAAAGGTTGAAAGGTCGCAACCTTTCTACCTCAGACATCATTAACAGATTTGAAAGATCAGTAGAAACACGATCTGTTGATTTAAATACATTTGCAGACTCAATAAAAACTGTTGCAGACATATTCAAAAATTCATTGGCGGACTACGTCCGAATTAAAAATATTGAGATTGACGTAAAAAGGAGAGAACTAGAGTTAGAGGAAAGAAAGATTAATGTAAGACAACGGCAACTTGAAAATAATAATAATAATTCTGGTAATAATAATTTTTAGATTAATAATATTGTTGAATATAACTTTAACGTAAATTACGAGCCTGATTTGTACCTGGGGAGAATTAGAATTAGTTATGCAATGTCAAAAATGTATAAATAATGTAGGCTGCCTTTGCTGGATAATAATTGATAATGAAGTACGCGATGCCCTAAACAGCATCGAAACACTCCCTTAAGTAAGCCATTCGTTCTTTCAATGATATTGCGAGCCTTTTTATGTAAACTGTTATATCTTGTATGTTTTGCGTCTAAATTACCATCCGTCAAAGATGTGAAATTCTTACAAGATTTCTAAATTGAAAGTGCCAAGCTTCAGAGGTATTAGATGTACAAATGTAAGTTCATTAAAATTGAAATAATTGAAAATAATATAAATAAATGGTACCTTTTTTGAAATTTTACTTTTCAGATTAATAATGATTTTAAATTTTTATAACCTATGCTTCAGTTTTACTCTTAGAATGGGATGCATTTTCAACAAATACATATATTTAATAATGAAAAATAAATTTTCTTGTGAATTAATGAAACGAATGAGTGACACAACTCTGACTGAAGGTAAATTTAAATATAATAATGTCGTTAAGTCGTTCATGTAGTTCATAGTTTGTAGATAAAAGCATTTCGGTACAGAGTTGCACATGAAATGTGTTTGTATTAATTAAACAAATTTTTAGTTTATTTATATTAAAATTCAAACTAAATTTAGCGATAGCATGGTTATTCCAGGCACATATACCTGATACCTGTGACAAAATTTGTAACGAAGGTCAGCCATAATAAATTTATGCAACATCGGTTGAACTGTTAAATAGTGAAATAAATACGAGATGTTCATCTTTTAAATCTATGCAACCATTTATAATTGTTGTAGGTTCTGATGTTCTAAAACCCAATGAATAACACTAAATTTATAATTCATTCTTTTTTAAATGCACTTGACACTTGTTTTAAGATTTTCCATGTATTCCAATTACAATACCCAGTTGAATCTATTTCTGTTTGGCTATTCTACCAAATAACTATTTATAACATAAAAACCAAATGATAAAATTTATCCCATTCACAATGTTTTAAGAAATGAATTAAATAATTTAAAGATTGCCAAGAGAACACAATAAATTTAATATTATTAATTCGACGAAATTAAATTTTGCTTCCCAATTTTTTTTATTTCTTAAATCTTATTTTAAAAAAGACTAATTAATACAATTATTACACAAATATGTTTAAAGTTGTTAGTATTAAGTATCAATGTTAAATCTTATATTTCTATTACAGGTACAGGGTTCAGATGAATTTAGATTTGATTTTATTAGTTTCATATTTTTTTTTGCTTCAAAATTAATTATCATTATGTAAAATTTAATTAATTAATTTAATCATTTAAATAAAGAAACACAAACTTGAGATTATTGCCATGTCTTCACTTGATGAAGTTTATAGAGTATAATAATGTTTATTAAGTGAACAAGAGTAGATTTCTATTCGACCACAGTAATATTAGCTGTAATGTAATTTGCAAAAATCTTCTGCTAGCAAATATAATATCTGCATTACAACAGATTGCTCTGCGTAGTTGAAGTAAAATTTGCTCATATGGCAGAAACAATCTTTGAAATGAGTTAAACGTTTTTACTACATAAGCAGAAAACTTCTCCTAGTATATTTAGTAAATCTTCGTTGACGCAAATAGTTCACAAAATCAGCAAAATATTTTGCAGAATATATGAACAAATTACAAATATATATGCCTTCGCTGTTTAAGTGGATATTTACTGCATTTAGCGAATAATATTATTTTCAGTGTACACGATTGAGTGTCCAAAAGGCAAATTCGTTTTCTCTGTCCATGATGAAGGATGACCACTGATACTAATCGATCCACATCGAATTGGACGATGTAGCATTTGATTCTTTATTAATATAATATTAAATATGCACTGGTTTACAGAAAATAATATCAATCCTACAGCAACAATAGTGGTGACGGTGGAATCGATGGTGTTAAAGATGTATCGGCGTAGTGTTGATGCGATGGTATCGTTGACTTTGATGCTAAGATCACTGATGTTCGTATCTAAATAAATGGTGCTAATAATGTGGCTTGGATACTTTCATATATAATAGCCCATTGTTATGTTCCACCATAATACCTTATTGTACTGATCACAATTATATCCATTAGTTGGGCCCAACCTATATGATAACTGTCATTAATTGTAATGATTACATTATATAGAAATGATATCCATTGATTGTGTTCTGTAGAATAGGGTAACGGTTTTGAAATTGTAATTGTTTTAGTTGTTAAATTGAGTAAAGAAAAAGATAATTAGGAGAAGTGTTTTAACCTTTGAAAAAAACAGATAGGTTTATTTGTTCAAAGATATAAAAGATTAAAATAAAAATCTAAATAACAAAGTAATAAAGAGTGTATTTAATAATTCACGAATTAAGGCAAATTAAAGTAGTTATCAAATTGTAACAAATTGGCGCTGCGGACAGGATAACTACAATATACCTAAGGGATGAGCTGCAAGATTAGCTAAGTAACGAGATAATCTATGTAACAGTACTGTATGAATAATAGTGAAGTTACATTTTTTATTGAATGTATACATTTGTATTTATAATATAATTTTATAGCATTTTTAAATTTAAAATTAATTATATAATAAAAAATTATTAACGGTGAAGTTGATATTCAAATCTAATAAAAGAAGTCCGTTGTAACAATTATAGATTGTTCCAGATATAAATATTTTATTTTGTATATTGTTTAACTATATTTGTCATGTAATAAGTTCATATAAATTTATGCATTCAACTTTAATAAGTATTATATTTTATTTAATCATCAATATAATTTAATCATTATTATCATTTAATCATCATTTTCATTTAATCATCAATTACTTAATCATCAATTATTTATCATCATCTTTATTTTACTAGTAATTTAATATTATTAGTATATTGAAATATTGTAACCTGTTAATGGGTTATGTCAATTGTTAAATTAAGAAATAGAAAGGTATCACGGATCCACAAAGTCTACAAAACTACAAGAAAATCTACAATTGTATCAAACATGAGTAAAAATGAACGTGAGTATGATTTAGGTTCTAGTTCTTGTAATAACAACAAATTAGATATAAAATTAATGTTACAAATTATACCCGAATACGATGGAAACCCGTACAATTTACATAAATTCCTAAACTGTTGTCATATTATTTACGATCCACTTAAATCTGATGCTCACAAACTTTTATTCTTAAGGGTTTTAAATTCTAAATTAATTAATAAGGCCTATGATGTTGTGAAATATAGGGAATGTAAAACATTCACGGAATTATCGGAAGTTTTTCAACAGCAATTTTCTTCTTGTAGAAATCGATCTCAAATAAGTCAAGATCTTGCTTCAATATCTCAGTTTTCAACCGACAAAGTTATTGATTTTGCAAATAGAATTGAAAAATTGTTGAGTGAATTAGATCTTGCAAGTGTAAAAAATCCGGCTGAAACATTAAGTTCCACTGTGAAGGAAATAAATGATGATATGGGGTTAAGTTCATTTATAAACGGTTTACGTTCTCCTTATGGCTTAATTGTTGGTGCTGCTCGTCCTGATTCATTACGTGATGCTATTAATATCGCATTGGAAGAGGAGAAAAGGGGTGCGAACAATAAATCAAATAATATTTCATGTGGATATTGCAAAAAGTTGGTTATTCTATAAATGATTGTCGCTCGCGTAGAATGGTGGCCTGTTTGAAATGTAATAGAATGGGACATCGTGCCATTGACTGTAGGGTTAATTTAAATTATAATACTAACAAAAATAATAGTTTTAACAATGGAAATCGATTAAATAATGCTTTAAACCGAATAAATCATACTGCGGTAATTTGTAATTACTGTAACAATTCGGGTCATACCATAAGGGATTGTCAAAGAAGACAATTTAGAAATGAACGTAATCAGGGAAACGGTCAAGTGCAGATGGAAGGGGGTGCCGTCGCCTCTGCGCACCAACTCCAATAGGGCGCTCAATATTAAGTTATAATAATAGTTTTTATCCTAGTTTTGTATATATTCCAATTGATATTACTAATAATATAGCCACCAAATTTATTGTGGATACTGGTGCTGACTCTAGTCTTTTAAAGGTAAAATGTTTGAAACCCGATGTAATGGTAAACACTTGTAATAATTTAACTTTCCATGAAATTACTGGAAGTACATTTTATTCTGTGGGATCATCCACAGCGGTGGTGGAAATATTTCGGGGTACACATACATTTCAAATTTTGCCAAAGGATTCGCCAATAAATTATATAAACGCTGACGGTATTCAAAATTTAAACTAAAAATAGATTATGATAAGGGAATTTTAATTACGGAATCAAATGGAAAGGTTATAACTTTGCCTTTTCAATGCGAGGAATCAAACCAATTAATTACATCAGGTTTGGAATCTGTTACAATTCCTGCACAAAGTGAAATATTGGTGCCAATTTCTGTTTCGACTGCCGATGAAATTTTCTGTAATCATGAAGAATTGCAGTTTGGTGTTTTTGTTCACGATACATTGGCTAAGCCAATGCGGGGCAAAATGCACGTATTATTATTAAATTCAAATACTTATGATATTAAAATTGAAAATTTTAAGCCAAAACTTGAGTTATACGATTCTTTTAAAAATAAAATGTGTCATTTTGCTGGTCTGAATCAAAATCGTATATCTCTTTTACGTGAAAAATTATTATTGTCAACTGGTTAGAGTTTGGATGAAAGAAGTTCTATTAAAAATATATGTAACAAATTTAATGATATTTTTCATCTTCCGGGCGATAAACTTTCGACAACTGATGTGGTAGAGCATAAAATACCGCTATTGGCTGATATTCCACCTATTAATATGAAATCTTATAGACTACTTTATGCTCAAAAATCTGAAATTAATGGTCAAGTAAAAAAAATGCTTGATGATGAAATTATTCGTCCCAGTACGAGTCCTTAGAATTTTCCTTTGTTGGTTGTTCCAAAAAAGGGAACTGGTAAATATCGTGTTGTGGTCGATTTTCGCAAACTGAATGAATATACTCGGGGTGATGCATTTCCGTTACCTAACATTGCGGAAATCTTGGATCAGCTTGGTGGTGGACAATATTTCTCTACACTTGATCTGGCTAGCGGTTATCATCAGATACGTGTTCATTCAGGCGATAGCGAAAAAACGGCTTTCGGTACTTCTGATGGTCATTTTGAGTTCAATCGTATGCCTTTTGGTTTGAAGGGGGCGCCTGCAACGTTTGTCATTTTTTGCAGAGGGAGATAAATTATTTGGGTCATATTATTTCTTCTGATGTAAGTAAAGCCTGATCAGGAAAAATTAAAATGTGTTGAACAATTTCCGCGTCCATTAAATGTGAAACAGGTTCAATCTTTTCTGGGTTTAGCCAACTATTATAGGCGTTTTATTAAAAATTTTTCGTACATGTCTCGGCCTTTAACGGCGTTATTGAAAAAAGGTGTAAGGTTTCAATGGTCTGACGAAGTGGAACGTGCATTTGTAAATTTAAAAAAATCTTTGGTGGGACCAAATATATTAAAATTTCCGGATTTTGAAAGGGAATTCATTCTAACTACGGATGCTAGCGGTCATTCATTGGGTGCTATTCTTTCACAAGGTGATATTGGAAGTGATTTACCGGTTTGTTACGCTAGTCGTATATTAAATAAGGCAGAGTTAAATTATTCCACCATAGAAAAAGAACTACTGGCGATAGTTTGGGGCGTTCAACATTTTAGACCATATCTATATGGAAGGAAATTTACAATTATTTCTGATCATAAGCCTCTTGTTTGGGTGTTTAGTATAAGGGATCCTTCTTCTCGTTTAATGCGATGGAGGTTAAAGTTGCAGGAATATAATTATACAGTAATCTATAAGCCCGGAAAATATAATTGTAACGCGGATGCTCTCAGTAGGATTCCACGGGAAGTTTTACCATGTTCTGTTATAACTCGTAGTCAAACCAGGATTAAATTGTCTGATCCAGTGCCATCAACGTCTAATTGTAATGTACCGGATAATACTAATTTAGGTGTTATATCTAATTCTCGTGATAAATCGGGGATTAACACGAAGACTTTAAAGGCTCAGAATACATCGGAGTCTGAGAATGAATTTGTTGAAATCGATGAAAATGATTTTTTAAATAACAATGGGGAATCTAATCTGAATTTGAATTATGAAAACGAAGCTTCGGTGAAAAAAGTTCTTATCACGAATCGGGATATAATTACTAAAATATTGAATGAATACCACGTTGCACCACTTGGTGGACATCAGGGTGTGGCTAGAACCCTAAGTAGGATAAAATTGAAATATTATTGGAAGGGTATGTTTAGGGATGTGGTAGATTTTATTAAGCACTGCTCAAGCTGTCAAAGAAATAAGTCTGGCCGTACTACTAGGGTACCTATGGCTTTAACATCGAGCTCTAAAATTCCTTTTTATCGAATATATCTAGATATTGTTGGTCCTTTACCTGAAACGGTAACTGGTATGAAATATATTTTAACTGCACAAGATGATTTGACCAAATTTTCAATGGCAATTCCTTTGGTATCAATAGATACAAAAACAGTTGCGGAAGCTCTTGTACGTGATATCATATGTCAACACGGCATTCCAAACAGTATTCTTAGAGATCAAGGATCTAATTTCGTTAGCAAACTTTTCTTGGAGGTTTGCAAATTATTTAATATCAAAAAACTACAAACAACGGCCTACCATCCTCAGAGCAATGGCGCTCTTGAGAGAAGCCATCGAACATTGAAGGAATACCTAAGACATTACATTGATCATGATACAAATAATTGGGACAGTTGGTTACGATATGCTACATTTATTTATAATACCACTCCACATACTGCTACTGGGTTTACACCGTTTAAAATATTATACGGATATGAGGCATCAATTCCTTCAGCTTTAAAAATTTCGCAACATGAAGATTATTATTATGAAAATTACGTTAATGAACTTAGGGCAAGATTAAGTAAGGGATATGAAATTGCAAAAGATAATATGGAAAAGCGTAAACAAATTTCAAAATCATATTATGATCGAAATGTACAACCGATTATATTTCATGTCGGTGATTTGGTATTGTATAAGATTCATAATAGAAAATCATTAACTCCACTCTGGAGTGGACCGTACATGGTTATTAAAGTAAATTCACCCGAAAATACTACAATCAAAATCAAAAATAAAATGAAACGTAAACACAATAACCAGTTAAAAATGTATCATAGCCTAAGTAATAATATTGTCACATCGAGTCCAGGGTTAAATCTGTATATTCTGATATTCTGTTCATTTATTTAATAATATGTCGTAGTCTTGGTATAAATAAATAAATTATAATTTTTTAATATTTTATTGTTTGTTATTTTGAACTGGAACATAAAACAAGATCACATAATTATTAAAATTAAGAAAATTAGTTTAATTTATTATTACATTATCATTAATAATTTTTATTAATGATGTTAGTTATTTTTTTTTTTCACAATTATATCCATTAGTTGGGCCCAACCTATATGATAACTGTCATTAATTGTAATGATTACATTATATAGAAATGATATCCATTGATTGTGTTCTGTAGAATAGGGTAACCGTTTTGAAATTGTAATTGTTTTAGTTGTTAAATTGAGTAAAGAAAAAGATAATTAGAAGTGTTTTAACCTTTGAAAAAAACAGATAGGTTTATTTGTTCAAAGATATAAAAGATTAAATTAAAAATCTAAATAACAAAGTAATAAAGAGTGTATTTAATAATTCACGAATTAAGGCAAATTAAAGTAGTTATCAAATTGTAACACCATAGAGCGATGTTATACATAAAAGTATTATTGGATTGAGGATGAATAGTGCTATAGTCACTAGGACGATGTAGCGCTATCGGCGGTGGGAACCAAATTGAAATTAGATTGATTTTACTGCTGCTTTTATATGCAGGTAACGGTAACTAAATTATACTAATTATCTGAATACCGGTACATCTTAATATGCTAGACACACAGAAGATTTAACTAATTAGTTTGCTCACAAACTAATTCAGTAACTAAACTGGTGACACACTGGCAAACCATTAGTTTACTATTGTTTTGATATTTATTGTTGTACGAGAGTGAGAAAATTACAAATAGTTTAGTTTGTTTACATTTAATTTTTTCTGATATTTAATATATTTATTGTAATTTATAAATCCGATGGTTCAATTTATTTACAATTAAACATTTAGTTAAATATTTTTAATAATAATAATATAAAATTATGTTTTAATTTCACAGTTTTCAAGTTCCAAAAAAAAAAAAAGATTACGATGGTTCAAATTTTCATTTTTAATTATTGTAAATTAAATTAAATACTCACAAACTTTTGTCATTCAATTTAAATTAACTTTATTTATATTATTATTATTATTATTATTATTTATTATTTTATACTTGTCAATATAGAGTTTCAATTCTTTGTTATTGTTATTATTTAATAAATATAACCTATTTTTTTTATTTGTTTATCTATTTTGGCATTTAATTTTGACATTCGACACGGAATTCCAGTTCGAATTTCCTATATTTGAGAGAAACTAATTAGTTTCACACCAACTACAGACATTTTATTGTAGTTAGGCTAACTAAATCAATACACTACAAACTACTCGAATTTTTTCTCAAATTGGTTATAACTACAATTTTAGTTGGTTACCTCCTCTGTGTGTCTAGCATATAATTGTCCATCGGCGTAGTTAATAGTTTATACAATGAGTGTTATAGTGTTCATAATGCAAATGGCCATGAGTTAATAATACATTAATATACCATTCAGACTATGGATTTTTAAAAATATTACGAAATTACTTAAAACGTATCTATTGAATATCATTTGTGGTTTGTAATGGAATAAATTGAGGAATATATGCGGACTTTTTGCAAAAGCCTTTTCATATTTGTTAATAAATTCCTTAAATTTAAATTACATATGGCTTAGTTTATTTACATGTATTTTAAGAAGAACATATAAATATTTTCTTAAACTGTAATATTGTGATTGTTTTCTGTAAAATAAAAGCCGTGGTAATAATATTGAAATGTCTTAGGATTGAAAAATTCAATTAATTAATAAATTTATTAGAGGTAATAGTTTAAAAGTGATCGGATATTAATTAAACTAACTTCGAATTAATTTGAAAAAATATGTTAATGCTCGCCCTTAAGACTACACTTAGCTACTTTTACTATATCGTTATTAAATTCATAGTATTTTAGAATTTGATTGAAACAAACTGGATCACTGACTTTAAATAAACCCAAAACTTTAGAGCAAATAGGTATTTCGTAAATGCAACCCAAGTTATGAACTTCATAACCACTAAAACCTATTTGTTTATTATTCGTATCAAAAATCGAAGTGATTTTAATTACTTTCGAAGACGATTCAAGTAATACAAAATTATTTACATATGGTTTAGTCACTGAGATTTTATAATTATTCATATGTTCCATCTGGGTATTCTTTTGATTTGCATTTCATTTGTGTAATAATAATATTTTTTCCAAGTATCCATTATGAACTTGTTCTAATACAAGGTAACCACTTTTAGCCACTTTCTTCACACACTGCAGAAAGGTTTCAAATCTAAGAGCAATATAATTATCTAAGGGTGATTGCATATAGAATAGGATATTCTTTGACAAAATGCTTGAGTAATATTTGAGCGACATGGCTTTTTGTAATGCATAGTATTGGAGTACAAAGTATTCTTATTGCACAGTGAAATAAAACGAAATGATTATAATATTTCGACTTAATTTTGTCCTGTAGAACTATTTCAAGAATATATAAATTTAACATTCGAAGTTCAGTAGCTACGTAGATATTGTAACGGTCGTGCTTCTCTATTAAATTCATTAGGCAGTTGTGGAGCAACTTTCGACACATTAGAACGACATCCGATGTCCCGCTCTTCAATTACTATTACTGTTGTATCATTGTGGTGGGTTTCGAATATTTTCTGCAATTTATTGGTGAATTCTCAATCGGTCCTTTGTTCAAATTCATCACCAGGAAAAGTCATTCTATGTAAAAGATATGTTCCTTTTATTTTACATTTATTGCATCCGTAATATCCTGTGTGTCCTTTAATATTTAAAAGAAATGGACGAGCTGGCGCATCAGCAATAATACAAAAATTTTAATCCATTGTCCACAAAATGCAATAAAAATTCATTAATATTTAGTGGTCTAGTATTACCAACTAATAACACGAATTCATATTCAACAACATTCATTAATATCGGAAACATCTCAATAGATGTTTCAGTTTGTCTGGATGTACCACATAAGGGTCGTTTATCTTTAGGTAAACATGGATCATGAATTCGCAAAATTGCTAATAGTTCTTTATGGGCAATGTATTAGTTCAATGAATTTACAGTCTTTACAACATGAGATATACTCGTAGAATAATATTATCTCTGTAGACACATCACCGTTACAAAACTTGCGGTTGAATATAGGAAAACATTTTTTTAATTTATTTTTCAATAATTCTTAAAATTAGCCTTTATTGAGCAAAGAGAAAATATTATTCAATATGATTTAATCCCACACTTGGCGTAATTGCGCAGAGTAAAAATAAATGGAATGGTTAATCAACAATTTTAAATTTGATCGGTGTACGAAAAAGTTCCAAATGAACTAAAAATTTAAGGAATATATTTAAAGAAAATTCAAAACGTATATATTCCAAATGTATTTCCTATGAATTAATAAGGAAAAAAGTCCAATAGAATTTTTAATAACGCCAACATTTGTTGCGAATTTTATATTTTTTCAAGGAAAAATGCGCTTAAAATTATATTATTTGCAAAAACGATTTTTCAATTTATTTTCATAAAATTAATTATCTTTTTGAGCTTAATTCTACAAACAAAAAACTAACTAACTTGTGCACGATAACCCAAGATTCATGGCAAACTTTAGTTCCTAACTGTTCTGTAATCACAATATAATGCGCAGTGCAACAGTTCGATGTAACTTCGATACCATCTTACAAAATTAAGTAATATTGAGTCATTGCGAATACAGTACAATGTAAGAAACTCAAGGGCCAAACAGTTTGCAATTAACACAATTTTTGACATCAGATAACACATTTTCTGTTATTGAAAAAATAATTCGAAAAATGTTTCCATCGTATAATACCAAAATTTGAAATGTCCAAAATTGTCGAGAAGTTTCTCGAGAAAATATTATAGAAATTTAAATATGGCAACACTTTAATTTCATTTAATAAAATATTTAATATTCTTCCATCGCCAGTTCAATTGGCACATTCAAAGTGAACGGACACACATTTTTTGAATCGATAATTTTGCGAACGATTAATTTTAATAAATAAATTGGAAATTATTAGGAATAAATTGTTAATTCTAGTAATAATAAAATATGAATAAAGATACAAATAAAATAATTGAAACAGATTTGCCACAAAGTGTTCGTGGTAATATATTAACTAACGAATCCTCATCGTTAAAATGTAGCTATTGTGACAATTATTTTACAACTGCAGAAACTTTAAAATGTCACGAAGAAACGGTACATCCACTGACATGCAAAATTTGTTTAAAAACACCCACAACTAGAAGTAATTTTAACCAACACATGGCCAACCATGGTGAAAAGAAATATTTATGTTCACATGGAAATTGTGTGAAGATATACGGAACAAAAGGTGAATTAAACCGACATATGGCAACCCATGGTGAAAGGAAATATTTATGTGCACATGGAAATTGTGTGAAGAAATTCGGAACGAAAGCTGAATTAAACCGACATATGTCATTCCATGGTGAAAAGAAATTTATTTGTGGGTATGGAAATTGTGACAAAAAATTCCCAAGTATAGTCAGTTTAAACCAACACATGTCAATTCATGGTGAAAAGAAATTTATTTGTGGGTATGGAAATTGTGACAAAAAATTCCCAAGTATAGTCAGTTTAAAGAAACATATGGCAACCCATCGTGAAAAGAAATTTAAATGTGCGAAAATGAATTGTGAGAAAACATTTGCAACAGAATGTACATTAAAACAACATATGGCAACCCATGGTGAAAGGAAATATTTATGTGCACATGGAAATTGTGTGAAGAAATTCGGAACGAGAGGTGAATTAAACCAACACATGTCATTTCATGGTGAAAAGAAATTTATTTGTGTGTTTGTAAATTGTGAGAAGAAATTAAATACTAAAGACGCGTTAAACCGACATATTGCAACCCATGGTGAAAAGAAATTTAAATGTGCGAAAACGAATTGTGAGAAAACATTTGCAACAGAATATACATTAAAACAACATATGGCAACCCATGGTGAAAAGAAATTTATTTGTGGGTATGGAAATTGTGACAAAAAATTCCCAAGTATAGCCAGTTTAAAGAAACATATGGCAACCCATCGTGAAAAGAAATTTATTTGTGTGTTTGTAAATTGTGAGAAGAAATTAAATACTAAAGACGCGTTAAACCGACATATTGCAACCCATGGTGAAAAGAAATTTAAATGTGCGAAAACGAATTGTGAGAAAACATTTGCAACAGAATATACATTAAAACAACATATGGCAACCCATAGTGAAAAGAAATTCAAATGTTCGTATGGAGATTGTGTCCAAAAATTTACTCACAAATGTAATCTTAAAAAACATATGGAAAGCCATCGAAACGAGAAGAATTACAAATGTCACAAGTGTTCAAAAGCATTCAATCATCAATCGAACTTACTTCGACATAATAAAAGATTCCATTCAGAATGTAATGAGGCGACGATCGCAACATCCAGTGATAGTCGAGTCATAAATCCAAGTGCATCAAGCCAAGAGGAAAACAAATAATACATTTCAGAAATGAAATTCAAAAGATTTAAATCCAAAAATTGACGTTTAATTGTTCGTAAAACCACAATTTAAAATAAATATTGACGGAGATCCTATGGAAAATATAAATAATTATTAAATTAAAATTGATTAGTGTCTGACACACGACGACACATTGATTTTGAAATTAAGCCTAAACTTTAACCAAAAAATGTATTATTATTCATAATTGATTTTGTATAAAAATAAATAAATTTATTTCAAAAATTGTCAAAAATATTTGATTTGTTATTTGAAATATGTGTGAAATATGTTAATTTTATTGTTGCGGTTGTGTGGATATTAATGTCTTGGTCATTTCCAAGAATAAGATAAAGAGTAACGTTTCGACTTTTGATCAATCGCATAAAAACCGTATTCGACTTATGTATTTCGAATGTTTCAACAATAACCCCGAATTTGCACACAAGTACTTAAAATATTTGATAATAAGCATTCCTTCTTCGTTCTTCTTCTTCTGTACTGATTCAACTGGAACCTATTTTGAATATGAATCATGTTTCTAAAATTATAGTATAAATCGGAAAACACCCTAAAATACTCACAATTCAACGTCATAATATTTTTATATTTGAAAAATAACAAAACAATTAGTAAATTAGTAAATATCAATTCATTTTACATATTTTTAATTACGTACTCTTAATGAAACCGAGTCACTGTCATCAGAAACGACTATTAATTTCTTTTTCTTGTTGGTACGATGTCACTTTCGTCACTGACTGGTACTTCATGCGGTTCTGGTTCATTGCCTGATAGATTTTAAACAATTTTAGACTGGTTAGAGTTGGTATGAAATCCGTAATTACAGTTATTAACTTGCATTTCTCGTTAAATTTTTATAATCCTCCACATATTGGATCACAAGTTTATTAATATTTCGCTGGAATTGCAACTTTACAATGTTTCTTGCTGTAAATGCACTTGATTTGGACTCTTCTTCGTTTATGTCATCGCCGCTATCAATTGTATTAGTTTCATCAACCGTATTAAGTAAATCAACCTCATTTAGCTCTTCATCGGCCATTAGTTCTTTAGGGACAGGTGTAATTACAAAATTGTACTCACCTAAACAAATCTTAGAAACATTTCCTTGATTCCATTATTTCCATAGGATTGATTTGGTGACCGTTTAAAAACAAATTATTGCATAATTCATATTTTTGTAATTAAACATCAATTTTTTACAATTAATTTTATTTATAATTTGTCTGATGTAACAATAGTTTTTGCAAAAGTAATAATTTTAATTAATTCCATATTTTATTTAATTATTCATTTTTAAAACATTTTTGTCGTCATTTATATTTCTTTTTAAATTATTAAACAAATTTAAGTCAACCATTAAATTTAAATGTCACAAAATTTATATGATTTTCAGAGGTAACGCAGCTGAATCTCAACGAATGCTTGTAGAAGCTTTTGGTGATCATGCTCTATCATTAGCAATATGCAAAAGATGGTTTCAACAATATAGAGACAAAGATTTTGATTTGAGAAATGAAGAACGTGGAAGACCACCAAAAAAGTTTGAAGACAGTGAATTGCAAGCATTGTTGGACGAAGATGATACACAAACTCAAAAACAACTTGCAGAAACCTTAAATGTAGATCAAAAAACAATTTCTAATCGTTTAAAAGCAATGGGAAAGATTCAAAAGTGTGGAAAATGAGTTCCACATGATTTGACTGAAAGGCAACAAGAAAATCGAAAAACTATTTGTGAATTGCACCCGTCAACAATACAAAAGGAAGTCTTTTTTGCATCGAATCGTGACTGGTGATGAAAAGTGGATATATTTTGAGAGTCCTAAACGCTAAAAATTATGGATTACACCAGATAAAGCAGCAACATCGACTGCAAAACCAAAACGATTCGGTAAGAAGAGAATGCTTTGTGTTTGGCGGGATTAGGAAGGTGTGGTGTATCATGAACTTCTGAAACCTGGTGAAATTGTTAATACGGTTCGCTACCAACAACAAATAATCGATTTGAACCATGCATTATTAGATAACCGACCAGAATGGACAGAAAGAAAGAAAAAATGTGTTAAGGTAATTTTGCAACATGATAATGCACCAGCACACAAAGCAAAACCACTTCAGGATACGATAAAGTCGCTTGGATGGGAGCTGTTACCACACCCGCCCGATTCACCAGACTTGGCTCCTTCGGACTACCATTTGTTTTCATCGATGGGACATGCTTTGAAAGAACAGCACTTCAAAACATCTGAAGAAGTTGAAAATTGGCTATCTGAATGGTTTTCGTCCAAAGCAACACCATTTTTTCGACGTGGTATACGAAAATTGCCTGAAAGGTGGTTAAAATGTATAGAAAGTTATGGACGTTATTTTGAATAAAATATTTTTGACTTTTCTATTCTAAATAATGTGTTTTTCTTCCTTAAAAAAGGCTCATTTCATACTCCTATACCTGGTACACATATGTAGTCAAAATATCAAATTGGCTGATGCAATAGTTTTTATTTTAGTACTAATATAAATTTCAACCAGTGAACTAAAAAAAACGAAGTAATAATATTGTGTTAAATACAAAAATATAAAAAAATGAGTGAAATAGTTGACGGTAATTTTGTTGCGTGTGAAAGTGAATCAAAACAACAATTGAATAATGAAAATTTTAATAATGAAAATTAAGTTTTTATAACACTCTTACCACCAGAAGATAAATTGCTGAATTTATAGAGTAATTGGGGATGTGCAGAATTACACAAAAAATTTGTCGGTAAGTTATTATTAATTTTATTTATTCTATTCCATCAATATTTCATTGAACATTGTTTTTTATTATTTAAGTTTATGTTGTATATTAAATTTTGCATTAGTTGAGGAAATTAACATCGAAAGATTACAACATTTAAATGAAAACCACCTCCAGGTGAACTACTTTACTCGAAGTACCATAATATAAAATCAAAAAGAACTTTGGAAAGGGATGGTTACGAATTACGAAAAAAAAGAGAAATTCCAATTTGATGAGACTTTAACTGGGACATTTACTGCTGGTAAATTATATATATACAATTAATATTCATTATTTTTAATAACATTATTTACAACATCTTTATTTAGAAGACAGTACAGAATGCACGAAATAATGGTTATCATTAAATATAGAGCCATGGGCTCACGTTTTAGATAAGTGGGAACAAAATAAATATTTTAGAAGGAAATACCTTTAAAAGGAGGAGAATTTATCAAAAATTTTAGAAGATTGGCCACTTTATAAACATTCTGAAACGTATTCATTAGTTAGTATTATTGTTATTCCTATTTCTGAAATACTTAAATTAAATATAACATAATTTTAGATTGAAATAGACTTCGTAACTATTTATGCTGGCAAAGAGTGTTTGCTGTATGGAAAATGGAATGATTTTTATAATAAAATCATACCTATCTATAAACAAAATATTAAAGACCCAAAAAGCGTGGTTTATTGGAACCATTATTATCTGATGTTACCCTTAAAGAAGGTAATGTTAAAATACAGCAAACACTATATCATATAGGATATTTTATAATGTTATAGAGATGTTTTATTGAATATTAAAAGTCATTTTAGTAAAAAATATTTTTCTCTTTATAGACGCAAAACATATGTTATTTGCATATTTAATAAATGCATTATTAGTTACCACATGCAAAACTTATATATACGTCAAAAGTATTCATAAAAAGAGACTAATTAAATCATCCATTGAAGACAGCCAAAACAAATTTATTGTAAATATTAAATCACTATATGTTTTAAATACAGAAATTGACGAAATTGAAAAAGAATACACAAAAATCAATCAACAATTACAGCCATTAATTATAGCGGTAGGAGTAGATATATTGAATGCAGAACTATTATTTGTTTATTTCAAGCCTATATTATATAAATTTACAAGCTTCATAAAAGCACTCGATTGATTGTTTAAAGTTTATCAGGTGTTCAACTTTAAATATCCAAAAGAAAATGTATTGACGATGACGTTTATACAGCAATACTTATCCGAAATCAATTTAAAGGAAGATTTTCAACATTCAAAAATATTGTCGTTACAAAAAGATTTAACTAATTTAGATTTATAAGGCAATTAACTTTTTTTATCAAACCAAATTAATGGAATGTTTTAAATGTACAAAGAAAATTAATTAAAATATATAAGATAAAATTTTTGCATAATATTTTCATTTAATTGAACTGTAACATTCTAATTTTTTATTGGTTAATTTCTATTATTCTTTTTACAAATATTATCAAATATTTTATATTATATAATTTTACACTCAGTTAAAACAGATCAAGGTGGGAGTACCTCAGGGAAGTGTACTTGGACCAATACTTTATTTATTGTACACTAGTGATCTTCCACTGATGGAAAACAACTTGATAGCAACATTTGCTGATGATACTGCCATCCTGGCTGTTGGAGACACTAACGAAGAAACAACCGCGAAACTGCAGGTGGTTATTACACAAATAGATAACTGGACCAAAAAATAGAGAATGAAACTAAACGAAACAAAGTCGGTTCACGTAGACTTCACAAATAAAAGGATTGTATATAGGTCTATATTTATTGGCAATCTGCAAATACCATATTCCAATTCAGCCAAGTATCTGGGCATGACTTTAGATGCTAAATTGCGTTGGAAAACACATGTGAAGAAGAAAAGAGATGAACTGGATATACGTTATAGACAAATGTATTGGCTAATAGGAAAAACGTCTTCTTTGACAATAGAAAATAAATTATTGCTCTACAGGCAAATTCTAAAACCTATTTGGACATATGGTGTGCAACTTTGGGGGTGCACCAAACAAAGTAATATAAATATAATACAACGATTCCAGAATAAGGTGCTCAGAAATATTGTGGATGCACCTTGGTACATTAACAACAAAAACCTACATAGGGATCTAGAAATAGATAATGTAGTGGACGAAATTAAAAACATGGCACAGGGTCACGAAAGGAGACTACGGGCACATGTGAATATTGAGGCTTACAGGTTAATAGGCAACTCAAATATAACAAGACGTCTCAAAAGGATAAAACCGTTTGAATTGGCATAATACTATAATCGAACAAAACTAAAATGAATCGCTGGATAAACTTTTAGTATCCTAAACAAATCAACAAAATAAAATTGCTTATTAGTCTTTAGACTAGATTGTAATAGTTAGTGGTATTGACATTCAAATATGGATGCTCATGCCCTTGGGAGGTTTTTTAGTGGATTCGAGTTCCACACTACCACCAGGATAACGCGCGCGTTCCTCGTGGTGTCTATTGAGATTTTTACCTACCCATGCAATGTAAGAATTGTTTTAATAAGTATATTTTTTAATTTTATAAATATATTTCTGAAAACAATAAACCACATTTCTTGAATTTACAAAACTCATCGTTAATTTTACAAAATATAAATATAATTTTAACAAATTGTAACAAATTTGTAAAAACAATTTTTAGTTAAATTAACCTGTATTTTCATTGATTTTATTGAACTTTTTCCAGAGTGTGGATAACAGCTTTCCACAAGAAACTAGGTGGCTCGGAGACAATTTAATGAAGGGAAAAGGATAGACATTTAAGTGAAGGCATTACACATTTTATTAAAATCAGTTAAAACTTACGAATGGATACCTTCACAATTGGATCCAAGTCAACCAGTTGAACATACATTAATCCATAGTCGGTACCAATTTCGATAGTGGGTCAAACTGAAAGAAATAGTCGCAATAGCTGTTTTTTTTTATTCAAATATACATTTAATGAAATAAAATTTTTGGTATAATTTTCGTAAAATACATTTCCGAGAAAATACTTTCAATTGTCCTCTAACGAATAATAATTCGTTTAACATTTTAATTTATATTTTGAAATTTCATTTATATTTTCAAATGGTTTCTCGTCAAAATTTCATAATTGCCTTTAAATTGATGTCAGTGGGATTTCTTAATCACTGACAACGAGTTTTTGATTGCATAAAATTATATCTTGATAAATTCTATTTGTCTTTGCTGCTGATGAGTGCGAATGAATATTATTAATTACTGTCTTCATGTTCATCTTTAACAATATCTTTTGTGGAATGTAGTTCACCATCGTCTTGTTGTTCCAATTGAATTAAAATATCATCGTTTGTTTCGTTGTTATCATCTAATTCTTGTTTAATTTCAATTTTATTTCCTTTAATGTTAACATAAATTAAATCTAGCTCTGGTTTCAGTTTCCAAAATTCTTCTTCCAATTTATTATCTGATTGCTTCGCAGTGCCTTGTTGATGCGATTCACCATGAATAGAAACATTTTCAATTCTATCGAAATAAGCACTTATGTTCGGTTCAATGATAATTTCTTGAATTTCATTGATATTGTTATCTTCAATTTGTAATATCGACGATTCATTTGATGGTGTTTGGTTTTCTTTTGGTGAAACTTCTGTACTTTTACAATTTATTTCGTGTCTGGTTAGATAACGAATATGTGCAAATAATTTAGAGCATACGGAGCATTTATATTTTTTATTATGTATTTTCAAATGTCGATTTAATTCCTTTGAAGACAGGAATACCTTCCGGCATACGGTACATTTAAATGGTGTGTTTCCATTATGTTCGAACATATGAACTTTTAATTTGCCTAAATTGATGAATTTACTTAAACAAATATCACATTGACTTTCTTTATTTTTATTATGTATTTTTTTATGCCTCCTTAAATTTGATATCTGTGCAAATCCTTTCCTACAAATATCACATTTATACGCTTTGTCATCTGTGTGTAATACTTTATGAATTTTTAAGTGATCCTGTCGTTTAAATACGCGAGAACAAATATCACATTTAAATGGTTTTTCATCGGTATGTGTTTTCATATGTATTTTTAAATTTGACACATTTGAATTAGTTTTGGAGCAAATATTGCATTTAACTTTATGTTTCTCTTTGTGAGATTTTAAATCACTTACAGTTGCAAAAATTTTCATACAAGTGGAGCATTTAAATATTTTTTTATCATTTGAAGAATTTTTCTTCTCGCTACTTCCACTTGATTTAGAATCACCCATTTTTATTATGTTTTTTTATTTAAGAAAGTTAATAGTAAATATTAAAAATTAAATAAATTTCGAATATTCGAGTAATTTTTAAACTGTTTTGTTGAAATCGAATAACGTCCATTCACTTTGAAAATCGCAATTGAACTAATTCGCCATTCGGAAATATTGCAAAAATTGTTGATTAAATCAAACTTAAAAGTATTGCCACATTTAAATAATACGAAATATTTTTTTAGAAATGTCTTGAACTTTCTTAACGAATAAATTGATACTTTAAAAAGTAGAGAAATAGTATTACACTCTATTAGATTACGAATGGAAATAACAATCCGTCCGAGGATTTTTTAGAATTTACGTTAGATAAAGTCGATGGAGGAATTCTTCAACTTTTTACAATCATATTTGCAACGGATATAATCAACAACCGTTTATGTGCAAAAACAGAGATGGTCAGATTATGGCGCATGAGGAAAGGTGTCTCGAAAGATGGGCCGAGTACTTTAAAAACCTATTAAATGTGAACAAGCCAGTGAATACTGTGGAAGATGTGTAATTTCAAACTACCCAGCCATAATAAATATTGATAAACACTAAACGATTTTTATAAATTCGGGTCAATTATTAGCGTATGCTGATGATATAGATACAATGACTCGGAATATGATAACTATGAAGGATGCATTCGAATCGTTACAAAAGGAGGCATTGGGTTTAGGTTTCAAAGTGAATTCAGACAAAACGAAATATATGGTGGTAACGAATTCATATATAATTCGAGATCAAACTCTTAATATTGGAGAATACAATTTTGAAATAGTCTAGAAAATGATATTGAAGAGGAAATTCGCCGAAGGGTAGCAACTGGAAACAGATGTTATTACGGGCTAAAAAAACAATTCCAATCAAAAACGTTACAACGAGATCTTAAGTGCAATCTATATACAACATTAATACGACCAATATTAACGTATGGATCGCAGGCTTGTTGCCGGACACAGAACCAGAACAGAATGATTGGAGGCGAAGATACAATTTTGAATTAGACAAGTTGTACGGTCAACCAAATATTATCAAAACAATCAAAATCAATAGGTTAAGTTGTTGTTGGACACGTATTCCGCATGGAGCAGGAGCGTGTGTCGAAAGAAATGTTGAATGGTAATGCAGAAGGTGGAAGGAGAGCCGGAAGACCTATATGCGTAAATTTGGTCGAGATGCGTTTTTCATAAAAATTAATTAATTTTTTACATTCATTTCAATATTTTTTTTATAAAATTATTCATATTAAATTTGTTCTTCAATATTTGATTTGCACAGTTCTAAGCCCAAATCTTTCAAGAACTTTCGTCGTCTATCTCTAGATGTTCCATGTAGATGACGAATGCTGCCAAAGCTGACACATCGATGATATTAAAAAATAATGACAATGGCCAACGATAGCAGAGGATTAGATGGCATATATTGTGTGAAACATGTTCCAAATGTCTCCGCAGCTCTTGCGGCTGCCGTATCTGTTGTCAAGCGTTGAGGACGAGTAATAGCGTTGTCAAAAGGTAAACGATCAGGTTTCCATAATTCAGTAAAATGCTCTTTATTGGATTTGTGCACACCACAAAATTAAAATACCAACAAATGCATCAAGTTCTTGTTCAATGAATGGTTTGAATGTTTTAGCTTAGGTTGTTTGTTCACATCAGTATACTTTTCAATATTCATGCTGTTATAAGCATCTGAGAACTTTCTCGCTTTTCTATTAGTTTATCGTAATATAACATCACACATTTCCAAAATTTTGAACTTATCTGTTGCTGTAAAAGTTTGCTGTAATTTGCTGTACCATCACGTTGACGAATGATATTCGAAGCATATGTTTGAGTTTGAAAAAATGGTGTTGAATTCCAACATGTACCATCTTTACCAGTAAATTCTTTAGATTGTTCAATTTCAATAATGTTATCTGATTCGTATACATGTTCTTCAAATTTCATATCTCCCTCTAGTTCTATAACTGATGCTCCATCATTAATGTTTTCAACCTGAGGAATGTATTCATATTCATTATCCGAAGCAACAAAAGCTCGTCATCACTTGTATTTTCATTTAACATTTCTCGGATTTCTTCAGAATTATATCTTTGTAAACGGATTCTATTTGTTGTATTGCATTATGCAAATATATATCATAATTTTTCAATTAATTTCAGGCTGCGATGTTGGCCTTAATACCGCTTTTGATCATTTGGAGGTGAGCCAGTTGCAGAGAAATAAAATTCGAAATACACTCGATAACTATAGGCAGAGATTAAAATCAAGCAACCGAAAATGATGACCACATCTTTGGCTTTAGAATGTGTCCAAAATCTAAACCAGGTTACAATAAGAAATGGCCCCACCTTGGTTCGAGTTCGGGGATACATCATACATTGGGAACGATGGAAATAAAAAAATAGTCCTCCATTGGTGAGGAAATGGATTTTGGAAGAACATCAGAAACGTTGCGGTACAACATGAGTAGAAGTAGGCAATCTAAATTAGTTATTAGATTTTCTAAAGACTATTGTCCACCAGGATGGTTCTAAGCATGCTGCGAAAAGATCTTACGAAATTGGTGCCAATTGTAACACGACAACTAATCTGATCAATCTACTAGATTGGAGGCCGAAAGGTGGCTCTATTAGTGGACTGATTCTATATCCAATGAAATATTTTAATAATAAAACTATGACAGTGACAGGGAACCATTCTAAATTCTGTCGCTGTTATGATATAGTAAAAACGGAGGATGTTGCTGAAAGCGACATAAAAATTAGAATACGGAAAGTAGTTCAGTTGCTAAATAATATGTGCAGTCAATGTCGAAGAACCCTTAGGGTTCGATAGCAATTGGAAAACATTAATAATGGCTAGCTTTGGACGAATTGCAAACAAAAAATTATTAATTGTTAAAATTTTGTCTGAATTAAAAATTATTTTATTTTATATAAATATTCACAGACAATTTAATAATTTCAACAGATAAAACTATACTCGGATAATTCACTAATGCAACACCACAATAAAAAGTCAACTATTTTCCATCCGATTCCAATACAAACACACACACCCACACACACCGGGGAATTTATGTTTCTAAGTACTAAAGTGCAAAGTAATCCTGTCAGTATATCCATTCAGTCGTTACAATGAACAGTTTAATTCGATGCAATTGTTGAACATCACATTTAACTCGAAGTGGAACAAATTTTGAATTCACCCATCGTAGACCAATTTTTCCATTTTCATAAATTTCATTGAGGAGTTCTTAGAAATTTTCACAAAATCATACACTTTTTCAATGTTTTCTTCGGTAATTTTTTCATATGGTCGATCTGGTGACGTTCATCAACACTTATATAACTTCTCTGTCTACTTTGAATCGTTTATGCAATCTAAAAACTTGTGTTAGATACAATTATCACACCATACGCGACTTTAAGCAAATTAATATTAATTCTTTGTTCTTTATAGGCATTTTCGACAGATACACACAAATTCGTGTCACTTAATGTCAGTTGGATCTTGGGTCTCATATTGAACGAAAAGTCATGAAACAGTTGTCAGTTTGGCGATGGTGGCGCCACTGGCTCTATATATAATTATAATTAATATCCAATTGCATACTGCACTGGATTCAACTTTGGCTGTAAATTGGCAATTTGGTGTCAACTTATTTTGATAATATTGTGTTGGTATTTTTTTGAAAGAAACAATTGTGCGGCAGTGCATAGAATTTTTGTTGTAAACCCAGAAATATTCTACTCATCCATATTCGTAGTTAAATATATTCAGTTTCAGTTATAGTATCAAACAAGTCAGTGGCGATTGAAAGTAAAATTGTGTTGTAAGAATTAATTCACAATTTAATCATGATATAAATAATTAAAATTACTTTAAGTTTATTAAATAATTCTGAGAATATGTGTTTTGTGATAAATGGAATAATTATTAAACTTTATAAATTTAAAAAGAATGGATTATTAATTTATATAAATCAAAGCAAATTTCGATTGGGAAGCCGACAACGCAAGTTGGTAGGAATAAATAAAAATCGTATTCAATTTATAGAAAAGTAATTTGAGAATATATACAAATATTTGGTAAGGCAAATTAACTATAAATTTAATATTAAAAATACTGTATTAAAAAAATTCCAGAATGAAAAAAAAATTAAATTATAAATTAAAAACTAGCTCTTGTGATAAATATTCAGGGGCGTTTCCTACGGGTGTTCCTGTCGGTTAATGAAATAATTTAGAAATGTAAAAATTCATTCTCGTATGTTTCATACCACTACTCCACTATTCTTAAATAACATTTTTTATTTATTGGTCAAGTCGTTCGGATTACTATAGCGTGCAAATTTACAAATACAAAACTGAGTACACATATCCCTGCAGTAAATTTTGAAACTAGTTCTTTAACTAGTGTAAAAAGAACTGGTTACAGAACTATTACTAAAGTAATGCAGATAGGAACCATTTTAAATACGCAATAATACAAAAATATGACGAAACGAAGATAAGCAAAAACCGTTTTTGAACTGTTTTATTAAAATAAAGAAATATACGAGCTATTTTTAGACACTGATTTAATTTTATTTTTAATAGTTTAATGAATTACGTATTAAAAACACGTATTGTGATTGTGAAGTGAAAAAGAAGTTTATTTAAGTAAATTACCATCCAAAATATCCAACAATTTTAGTGCAGTAGAAGACGATATGCACATTGCATCTAATGAGAACTTTGTGGCGGAAGATTGTTCCAACAATTTGGATATTTTGGAAAACAATTCGTAACTTTTGTACAGAAATTAATCGATTAATATATTAGGAATAAACCATTCCGTAAATATTTCGAAGAATTACTTTTTATTTTCCGACAGTAAAACTTAGATGTAGCACGTAAAATTGCAGATGTAATTTAAGAAAAATTGATAAACTATGAAGCACCAGTTGCAATAATTTATATATTAATATTTTTTAAATATGAAGTAAATTATTATTTTGTATTAAAAATATAATAAATATTAAATTATATTAAAATATATTGTCTACGGGTTTTTTTAAAATTAAATACAACTTTTGTTTTTTTAAAGAACTTGTTAAAGTACTGGTGAAAGAATACATAATCTAATTCAAATTAAAATTAACCAGTTCAGTAACTAGTTGCAGAAGAACTAGTACTACCACGTAAGTGTTTACATCTGAACTAATTCAGTAACTGGTTACAAATTAGCTAGTTCTTCAACTAGTTGAAAAGTAATGCAGAAGAGGACAATTGTCTTTTCGTAGGACATCTCCATGTTAAAAGAAACAGTTCGCAACATGTAAAAGGGGTTTAGCGTGGAACCAGTACTATTTACTAGTACTAGAACTAGTTCTCTTTCCTGCAGAGATCTTACGTGTGTTTATCACTTATTCACATTCACATCTACAATCGACAATTTCAGTTACATTTAATTTAAAATTGTATCTATGTTTAATATTTACTAGTTTCCAGTTCAAAAGTCTATAGTCGTTCGCTTATATTTCGTGAACACATGCACCAGACAGTATACATCATTTAACCTAAACCATAACCATATAAATTTCGATCTTGCTTTCTTATTTTTTTAGGCATATGCAAATACACATTTTATTTATTTTTATAGAATATAGAACCAAACGCAATCATTTATTGAATGAATTACTTCATTCATGAATTTTTTTTGAAATTTAAAAGTAGTTTTCCAACAGATTTATTACATAATTTAAAATTATCTTTCGGAATGCCTAATTTGAACTAATGGTGCTATATGGATTAGATATATTTGTAGATAAAACTGTACTGTGATATTATTAAACTTACTTTAAATCATAAGATGTGCCATTAATCCTCTGAAATTCATAAATAAGCTGAATGTTTACACTCCCATCTAATACTAATTACTATGCAAGTTAAACGTTCTATTTCAGCCCTCAAAAGAATTAAATTGTATACTAGAAACGCAATGCTTCAAGAAAGTTTGCAAGGTGTAGCTTTAATGAGTTTTGAAAAACGATTATTGAAACAACTAAAATCGAATGATTCATTTTATGACAATGTTATTAACAAATTTGTTGAAAAACCTAGAAGCGCTGACTTTGTCTATAAAGATAAGGCTTACTTACTTACTTACTCCATGGCGTTACAACCCGGGTGCGGTTTTAGCCTTCTCCAACACGCTTCTCCAACCTGACCTATCCGCAGTTAACGTCTTCCAATCCCGAATTTTTAGGATCTTTATATCACAGTTTACTGCATCTAGCCATCTCGCCTTAGGTCTTCCGGCTCTCCTTCTACCCTCCGGTTTACCATTTAACAGTTTTTTTGGCACACGCTCCTCCTCCATGCGGAATACGTGTCCAACAACAACTTAACCTATTGATTTTGATTGTTTTGACAATATTTGGTTGACCGTACAACTTGTCTAATTCAAAATTGTATCTTCGCTTCCAACAATTCTGTTCTGGTTCTGTGTCCGGCAACAAACCTTCGATCCATACGTCAATATTGGTCGTATTAATGTTGTATATAGATTGTACTTAAGATCTCGTTGTAATGTTTTCGATCGGAATTGTTTTTTTAACCCGTAATAACATCTGTTGCCAGTTGCTATTCTGCGGCGTATTTCCTCTTCAATATCATTTTCAACATTTATCAACGATCCTAAGTATACAAAACTATTGACTATTTCAAAATTGTGTTCTCCAATATTAACCGTTTGATCTCGAATTCGTGATGTATTCGTTGCCACCAAATATTTCGTTTTTTCTGCATTCACTTTGAGACCCAGACCTGATGCCTCCTTTTGTAACGATTCGAAAGCATCCTTGACAATTAATAAGGCTTACTGTCATTTTATTTTTATCAAAAGCAGAATATATACTTCAAAGGTATAAGATCAGATCTGAACAGTTAACTTAAAGTGACTTGTAATATTTGTACTCTATTTTTTTAAATTTTATCCATTAGTTTGTACTTTTTATTCAATTTAGGTACTTTTTTTAATTACAAAATAAATGTTATTTTTGTTCTTCACGTAATCTACGAATTTCACAAACTTATGTAGGTAATGAACATAGTGTCGTAGTAGTAATAAATTTATACTAGAAAGGATATCTGTGCAAAATTTTAGGCTTTTTTAAGAATTGAATTAACTACAATAAATTAAATGTTTAGTTTTTTCAAGGTATATTCAATTCAATTAAAGTTTCTAAATTTTAAAATAAATGTCAAACAATTACAGTGTTGAAATTAACTTCACTCATATTAATATGAAGAAATTTGTTAACTAAAACAATGAAATATAGTGAACAATGATTTGTCTATGTGTCACTATTTTATACTAAATTTCGAATGTTTAACTTTCTTATGCACGATTTAAAAGTATTAATTTCTTTTTAAATGTGATACTTTGCTCACTGTGTAAGCATTCAAAAACCTATCTTTGAATTTTATAGGGATGCTACAAAATCGTACGTCTGGTAGACCTAACTCAGATAAAGTTAAGTAATATGTATTTAAATATATTTGCACAGTATTTTATTAAACATTTTCCAGATAATTTTAAGTGAACACCTAAGACAAAATCTCTCAAGAAACGCCACTGTAAATATTGTAATTTTAACAATTTTGCAATTATGATTTGTTTCAAATGTAAGCAATTTGTAAAAGGTGGTCCACATAAATTTTTTTTATTTGTTTCAGCATCTTTGCAATCTATCTTAAATATTAGTTTCTTACTGTATACTGTAAGAACCAAAGATATTAAGTAATTTTATTTGACATTTACTATTTGAAATGTTGGTAATGGATCCAGTGATCAAATTACCCTTAATTAACCATAAACATTAATAATCATTATTTTATGGCATGGGTGTTGTTCCTTGAAATCTTGTTATTAATTCTGATGGTATATGTCTTTTTCATCTTCGTGCGTGTTCGTTGGCATTTAAAAATTTCATCACAAGTTGATTTGGATGTTCATGAAGTCTTTTATAATAAGATGTACTTTTAAATGTAATTAAATCTTTAACCGAACAAATGTTGAGGTCCTTTCTTAAAAGATCGTTGCGCACATACCATGGTGCATTAACTATACTACGGAGCACCTTTGATTGAAATCTTTCTATTATATCTATATTTGATGTACATGTGGCTCCCCATAGTTCTATACCATAAGTCCATACTGGTCTTAGGATTGCCTTATATACAATTATTTTGCACTCTAGTGATAACTGGGACGATCTTCCCAGTAACCAATACAGTTTGTTGAACTTGAGTCTTAGTTGCTTGGTTTTGTTTATAATATGCGTTTTCCAATTTAAGCGTCTATCCAGGTACTAACCAGGTATTTTGCTGAGTTAGCATGTTGTATTGCATTATTATTTATCTTTACAGCCGGACAATTTAACCTACACAGGGTAAATGTGACGTGGATCGATTTTTCTACATTCACTTTTATTCTCCATATTCTGAGCCACTTTTGAATTTCATTTAAGTTTTCTTGGAGTATTTTTGAAGCCATCATTGGATTTATGCGTTGCCATGATTACTGTCATCTGCGAAAGTTGCTGTGATGGTATGTTTCGTTGTTGGAAGATCCGCCGTGTAAATGAGATATAAAAGTGGGGCTAAAACACTTCCTTGTGGAACCCCAGCTTTTATTGGAAAAGTTGTTGTGTGTTCCTCAAGATGATTGACAATAAATTTACGGTTTTCCAAGTATGATTTTAGAATTTGGAAGTAGTGGTGAGGTAGTAGTTTTTTCAATTTATACAGGAGGCCTTCATGCCATACCCTGTCAAACGCCTGTGAGATGTCGAGAAAAGCCACAGAACAATAACTCTTCGTTTCAAATGTATTTATTATTTGATTAACCACTCTATGTATTTGTTCTGTAGTTGCGTGATGTAGACGGAATCCAAATTGGTGATTTGGTATAATGTAGTTTTGCAACATTACTACTTTTAATCTTTTAGCAAATAATTTTTCAAAAACTTTTGAAATAGCTGGTAAAAAGCTAATTGGCCTATATGATTTTACATCGTAGTGTTTCTTATTCTTGCCTGGCTTTGGTATAAGATCAATTTTAGCGGTCTTCCATTGTTCTGGAAAGCTAATTGTGTGTAGGATGGCGTTGAAACTATATAGGTTAAATATTTCATAGCAGTGGGTGTAAGTTATTTTAGCATTTTTCCGGTGATTTTATCAAGTCCCTTTGTGTTTTTTGGATTTATTTCTTATTTTATAAATGTTTGCACTTCTAGTATTTTACATTTTTTTATCGGAAAGCTCATTTGTAATGGTGTTTCAAGGAAATCTATAATTTCTCGATCTTCATCTACCGTCCTGTCTGTTGGATGAGGTGTGAACGTATTTTGTAAATGAGTAGCAAATAAAAAAACTTTTTCATTGTCACTCCTTGCCCACTCGCCGTTGCTTTTTCCAATGGGTGGAATGTTGTTGTTTTGGATGACCTATTTTCTTCGTTGCTCTCCAAAGAGAGTAATCTGTTATTTCGGTTGCCGTAAGGCTTTCTAAGTAGCTTTGAATTGCTTCGTCTTTGATGTCTTTCATTAGGTTTCTTAGATCTTTTATTGCACGGTTTAATTTAGACTTATTTCCAGGTTATCTTGTTTTTTGCCATAATTTTCTTAAATTTCTTTTTTCTTCAATTTTTGTTTTAACGGCTGCTGGACATATTTCTTGTCTTATAATTTCGGAGTGCACTGGTGTTGATGTCTTAGCTGCATCTTTTACAATGTTGTTAAAATTTTCAAATGCATTTGATATATCTGTAGTATTTTTTAACGGTACGTCCAGTGTGATTTTTTTATCAATTAATTCTTTAAATAAATTCCAATTAGTGCGTTTTGAATGTAATGTTTGCTTACTCTGTATATTTATAATGTTTGTGGATACGGTAATTATGATAGGAGTATGATCCGATGACAATTCTAGGCTCGATTCCGCTTTTATTTTTTATTCGATTTTTTGTAATACCTTTTGTGACACAGAAGTACAATAAATCTGGAATTTTGTTTCGATCAGAGAGCCAATAAGTTGGTTTTCCTGTAGATATGTGACTCGATTTACAATTTTGAATCGCCATATAAAGTTGTCAGCCTCTATGTGTGATCAATCTTGAACCCCATTCTGTATGCTTAGCATTATAGTCACCTCTGGAAATAAATCTGTTACCCAATGTTTTAAAATATTTGGTGAATTCAATTTTGTTGATATTGTGTTTTGGTGGGCAGTATAAGGCTGATATAGTCAATGGACCGTTCCATTCCGCTATAACCACACTCGTTGCTTGAAGATATGCATGTTCATATTTTTGGAGTTCATAATGTTTACAATTTAACAATTTAAATTTAAATGTAAATTCAAATTCAATAGCAATGTACGTTAATTTTATTATTCAATTGTGGACAAATGTACAGCGACCTTACTATTCGAATGATAAATTGTAACTGATATAAAATTAATAACACATTTAAAATATTTACATGGCTTACAACCTAACAGCGAATATGATTGCTCAGTTGATGGTGTTTTTCAAAAATTTCCACAGGAAAAACCACTTGGACAATATCAATTGCCACAGAAAGATAAAGAATGCAGTATTACAGTAAATAATATACTGGAAACCACTATTAACAGTAACATTATATGCAAAAATGTAGAAGTAATTAATTATCAGCTACTAAATTCTGTGTGTATAGGACATTAAGAACAGAGATTATCATAGCCATCAATTGACGAAATTTTACGCTGCTTTAATGGTGATGGGATAAGGAATTATTACAAAAATAATAAAGTTTTAAATGATTATTCTAGAGAATTATTGGTGAATACAATTGTAAATTACTTTATCACCAATGATGTTCCTTTTAGTACAAAAATATTGCAGTACACATAATTAATATATTTAATGGTGAAATAACAGAATATTAGTTTGCAGCTCCAAAAAAATATGGCACCAAAAGGTCGTTTATATAATAAATATCAACGTAACACACATAATCTTCGTAAATCTGGGTTATTGCAAGCTAAGCTTAGCAAAATACAAAATAAAGTTAGTAACAATGTTAGTTTCGAAAGTGAAAATAATTCAGAAAAATTGTGTATTTGGTTGCAACACCACACAGAACCTAGGTCCGATATTAAAATAGGTTGGAATAATTGCACAAAACATCGCATGAGTGATGTTCAATAAACAATAGAAAATAATTTAAGCGGCATATTTAAAAGTTGGTTATAACCCAATGCTTCAGATTTACTCTTAGAATGGCATGCATTTTCTTGTGAATTAATGCAACGAATGAGTGACACAACTCTGACTGAAGGTAAATTTAAATATAATAATGTCGTTAAGTCGTTCATGTACTATAGTTTGTAGATAAAAGCATTTCGGTACCGAGTTGCACATGAAATGTGTTTGTATTAATTAAACAAATTTTTAGTTTATTTATATTAAAATTCAAACTAAATTTAGCGATAGCATGGTTATTCCAGGCACATATACCTGATACCTGTGACAAAATTTGTAACGAAGGTCAGCAATAATAAATTTATGCAACATCGGTTGAACTGTTAAATAGTGAAATAAATACGAGATGTTCATCTTTTAAATCTATGCAACCATTTATAATTGTTGTAGGTTCAATACCCAGTTGAATCTATTTCTGTTTGGCAATCCTACCAAATAACTATTTATAACATAAAAACCAAATGATAAAATTTATCCCATTCACAATGTTTTAAGAAATGAATTAAATAATTTAAAGATTGCCAAGAGAACACAATAAATTTAATATTATTAATTCGACGAAATTAAATTTTGCTTCCCGATTTTTTTTATTTCTTAAATCTTATTTTAAAAAAGACTAATTAATACAATTATTACACAAATATGTTTAAAGTTGTTAGTATTAAGTATCAATGTTAAATCTTATATTTCTATTACAGGTACAGGGTTCAGATGAATTTAGATTTGATTTTATTAGTTTCATATTTTTTTTTTCTTCAAAATTATCATTACGTAAAATTTAATTAATTAATTTAATCATTTAAATAAAGAAACACAAACTTGAGATTATTGCCATGTCTTCACTTGATGAAGTTTATAGAGTATAATAATGTTTATTAAGTGAAGACTCAAATTTGATCGTCGAAATGTCAAAATCTTTAACTTTATAGTTTATAATCTTTATTCTTCGGATGGAAAAAGTTTGCTTACTGTAATGGTTGCTGTAAACTTTATCAAGTGAAGACATGTGACAGACGGTGCATATGTTTGCTAGTAATTATTTTTGAAGTTATGAAATGAATATAATATTAATCTATCATTGTTAAAGTTACACAGAAACATATAATTGAATTCCTAAAATGTGAAATATTTTTACTTTTTCCTATTTTCTGTAAAAAAAACTAATGTTTAATGTTTTATAAATGTTCAAATATATTGGCAGACTTAATTTGCATAATCGACAATTCCTCGGCTAAAAGAGCAGATTTCTATTCGGGCACAGTAATATTACCTGTAATGTAATTTGCAAAAATCTTCTGCTAGCAAATATAATATCTGCAGTACAGCAGATTGCTTTGCATAGTTGAAGTAAAATTTGCTCATATGGCAGAAACAATCTTTGAAATGAGTTAAACGTTTTTACTACATAAGCAGAAAACTTCTCCTAGTATATTTAGTAAATCTTCGTTGACGCAAATAGTTCTTCTAAATCAGCAAAATCTTTTGCAGAATATATCAACAAATTACAAATATATATGCCTTCGCTGTTTAAGTGGATATTTACTGCATTTAGCGAATAATTTTATTTTCAGTGTACACGATTGAGTGGCCAAAAGGCAGTTTCGTTTTCTTTACCCATCCATGATGAAGGATGACTACTGATACTAATCGATCCACATCGAATTGGACGATGTAGCATTTGATTCTTTATTAATATAATATTAAATATACACTGGTTTACAGAAAATAATATCAATCCTACAGCAACAATAGTGGTGACGGTGGAATCGATGGTGTTAAAGATGTATCGGCGTAGTGTTGATGCGATGGTATCGTTGACTTTGATGCTAAGATCACTGATGTTCGTATCTAAATAAATGGTACTGATAATGTGGCATGGATACTTTCATATATAATAGCCCATAGAGCGATGTTATACATGAAAATATTATTGGATTGAGGATGAATAGTGCTATAGTCACTACGACGATGTAGCGCTATCGGCGGTGGGAACTTAAGTGAAATTAGATTGATTTTGCAGCTGCTTTTATATGCAGGTAACGGTAACTAAATTATACTAATTATCTGAATACCGGTACATCTTAATAGTCCATCGGCGTAGTTAATAGTTTATACAATGAGTGTTATAGTGTTCATAATGCAAATGGCCATGAGCTAATAATACATTAATATACCATTCAGACTATGGATTTTTAAAAATATTACGAAATTACTTAAAACGTATCTATTGAATATCATTTGTGGTTTGTAATGGAATAAATTGAGGAATATATGCGGACTTTTTGCAAAAGCCTTTCCATATTTGTTAATAAATTCCTTAAATTTAAATTACATATGGCTTAGTTTATTTACATGTATGTTAAGAAGAACATATAAATATTTTCTTAAACTGTAATATTGTGATTGTTTTCTGTAAAATAAAAGCCGTGGTAATAATATTGAAATGTCTTAGGATTGAAAAATTCAATATATTAATAAATTTAGGTAGGAGGTAATAGTATAAAAGTGATCTGATATTAATTAAACTAACTTCGCCCACTTTGCTACTTTTACTATATCGTTATTAAATTCATAGTATTTTAGAATTTGACTGAAACACACTGGACCACTGGCTTTAAATAAACCCAAAACTTTAGAGTAAATAGGTATTTCGTAAATGCATCCCAAGTTATGAACTTCATAACCACTGAAACCTATTTGATTATTATTCGTATCAAAAATCGAAGTGATTTTAATTACTTTCGAAGACGATTCAAGTAATACAAAATTATTTACATATGGTTTAGTCACTGAGATTTTATAATTAATCATATGTTCCATCTGGGTATTCTTTTGATTTGCATTTCATTTGTGTAATAATAATATTTTTTCCATGTATCCATTATGAACTTGTTCTAATACAAGGTAACCACTTTTAGCCACTTTCTTCACACACTGCAGAAAGGTTTCAAATCTAAGAGCAATATAATTATCTAAGGGTGATTGCATATAGAATAGGATATTATTTGACAAAATGCTTGTGTAATATTTGAGTGACATGGTTTTTTGTAATGCATAGTATTGGAGTACAAAGTATTCTTATTGCACAGTGAAATAAAACGAAATGATTATAATATTTCGACTGAATTTTGTCCTGTAGAACTATTTCAAGAATATATAAATTTAACATTCGAAGTTCAGTAGCTACGAAGATATTGTAACGGTCGTGCTTCTCTATTAAATTCATTAGGCAGTTGTGGAGCAACTTTCGACACATTAGAACGACATCCGATGTCCCGCTCTTCAATTACTATTACTGTTGTATCATTGTGGTGGGTTTCGAATATTTTCTGCAATTTATTGGTGAATTCCCAATCGGTCCTTTGTTCAAATTCATCACCAGGAAAAGTCATTCTATGTAAAAGATATGTTCCTTTTATTTTACATTTATTGCATCCGTAATATCCTGTGTGTCCTTTAATATTTAAAAGAAATGGACGAGCTGGCGCATCAGCAATAATACAAAAATTTTAATCCATTGTCCACAAAATGCAATAAAAATTCATTAATATTTAGTGGTCTAGTATTACCAACTAATAACACCAATTCATATTCAACAACATTCATTAATATCGGAAACATCTCAATAGATGTTTCAGTTTGTCTGGATGTACCACATAAGGGTCGTTTATCTTTAGGTAAACATGGATCATGAATTCGCAAAATTGCTAATAGTTCTTTATGGGCAATGTATTAGTTCAATGAATTTACAGTCTTTACAACATGAGATATACTCGTAGAATAATATTATCTCTGTAGACACATCACCGTTACAAAACTTGCGGTTGAATATAGGAAAACATTTTTTTAATTTATTTTTCAATAATTCTTAAAATTAGCCTTTATTGAGCAAAGAGAAAATATTATTCAATATGATTTAATCCCACACTTGGCGTAATTGCGCAGAGTAAAAATAAATGGAATTGTTAATCAACAATTTTAAATTTGATCGGTGTACGAAAAAGTTCCAAATGAACTAAAAATTTAAGGAATATATTTAAAGAAAATTCAAAACGTATATATTCCTATATATCTAACTAACTTGTGCACGATAACCCAAGATTCATGGCAAACTTTAGTTCCCAACTGTTCTGTAATCACAATATAATGCGCAGTGCAACAGTTCGATGTAACTTCGATACCATCTTACAAAATTAAGTAATATTGAGTCATTGCGAATACAGTACAATGTAAGAAAATCAAGGGCCAAACAGTTTGCAATTAATACAAGTTCTGACATCAGATAACACATTTTCTGTTATAGAAAAAATAATTCGAAAAATGTTTCCAACGGATAATACCAAAATTTGAAATGTCCAAAATTGTCGAGAAATTTCTCGAGAAAATATTATAGAAATTTAAATATGGCAACACTTTAATTTCATTTAATAAAATATTTAATATTCTTCCATCGCCAGTTCAATTGGCACATTCAAAGTGAACGGACACACATTTTTTGAATCGATAATATTGCGAACGATTAATTTTAATAAATAAATTGGAAATTATTAGGAATAAATTGTTAATTCTAGTAATAATAAAATATGAATAAAGATACAAATAAAATAATTGAAACAGATTTGCCACAAAGTGTTCGTGGTAATATATTAACTAACGAATCCTCATCGTTAAAATGTAGCTATTGTGACAATTATTTTACAACTGCAGAAACTTTAAAATGTCACGAAGAAACGGTACATCCACTGACATGCAAAATTTGTTTAAAAACAGCCACAACTAGAAGTAATTTTAACCAACACATGGCCAACCATGGTGAAAAGAAATATTTATGTTCACATGGAAATTGTGTGAAGATATACGGAACAAAAGGTGAATTAAACCGACATATGGCAACCCATGGTGAAAAGAAATTTATTTGTGTGTTTGTAAATTGTGAGAAGAAATTAAATACTAAAGACGCGTTAAACCGACATATGGCAACCCATGGTGAAAAGAAATTTAAATGTGCGAAAACGAATTGTGAGAAAACATTTGCAACAGAATATACATTAAACCGACATATGGCAACCCATGGTGAAAGGAAATATTTATGTGCACATGGAAATTGTGTGAAAAAATTCAGAACGAAAGGTGAATTAAACCGACATATGGCAACCCATGGTGAAAAGAAATTTATTTGTGGGTATGGTATTTGTGACAAAAAATTCCCAAGTATAGTCAGTTTAAAGAAACATATGGAAATCCATGATGCAAAGAAATTTAAATGTTCCTATGGAGGTTGTGTCCAAACATTTACATACAAATATAGACTTAAAGAACATGTGAAGATACATCGAAATGAGAAGAATTACAAATGTCACAAGTGTTCAAAAGCATTCAATTATCGTTCGGCCTTACTTCGACATAATAAAAGATTCCATTCAGAATGTAATGAGTCGACAATCGCAACATCCAGTCATAGTCGAGTCATAAATCCAAGTGCATCAAGCCAAGAGGAAAACAAATAATACATTTCAGAAATGAAATTCAAAAGATTTAAATCCAAAAATTGACGTTTAATTGTTCGAAAAACCACAATTTAAAATAAATATTGACGGAGATCCTATGGAAAATATAAATAATTATTAAATTAATATTGATTAGTGTCTGACACACGACGACACATTGATTTTGAAATTAATCCTAAACTTTAACCAAAAAATTTATTATTATTCATAATTGATTTTGTATTAAAATAAATAAATTTATCTCTAAAATTGTCGAAAATATTTGATTTGTTATTTGAAATATGTGTGAAATATGTTCACAACAACAATAACCCTGAATTTGCACACAAGTACTTAAAATATTTGATAATAAGCATTCCTTCTTCGTTCTTCTTCTTCTGTACTGATTCAACTGGAACCTATTTTGAATATGAATCATGTTTCTAGAATTAAAGCGTAAATCGGAAAAAACCCTAAAATACTCACAATTCAACGTCATAATATTTTTATATTTGAAAAACAACAAAACAATTAGTAACTCATAAATATCAATTCATTTTACATATTTTTAATTACGTACTCTTAATAAAACCGATTCACTGTCACCAGAAACGACTATTAATTTCTGATTTTTGTTGGTACGATGTCACTTTCGTCAGAGACTGGTACTTCATGCGGTTCAGGTTCAATGCCTGATAGATTTGAAACAATTTCAGACCGGTTAGAGTTGGTAATGAAATCCGTAATTACAGTTATTAACTTGCATTTCTCGTTAAATTTTTATAATCCTCCTCATATTGGATCAAAAGTTTATTAATATTTCGCTGGAATTGCAACTTTACAATGTCTCTTGCTGTAAATGCACTTGGTTTGGACTCTTCTTCGTTTATGTCATCGCCGCTATCAATTGTATTAGTTTCATCTACCGTGTTAAGTAAATCAACCTCATTTAGTTCTTCATCGGCCATTAGTTCTTTAGGGACAGGTGTAATTACAAAATTGTACTCACCTAAACAAATCTTAGAAACATTTCCTTGATTCCATTATTTCCATAGGATTGATTTGGTGACCGTTTAAAAACTAATTATTGAATAATTCATAGTTTTGTAATTAAACACCAATTTTTTACAATTAATTTTATTTATAATTTGTCTGATGTAACAATAGTTTTTGCAAAAGTACTAATTTTAATTAATTCCATATTTTATTTAATTATTCATTTTTAAAACATTTTTTTCGTCATTTATATTTCTTTTTAAATTATTAAACAAATTTAAGTCAACCATTAAATTTAAATGTCACAACATTTATATGATTTTCAGAGGTCGGTTGTAGTACTCTTATGCAACGGCGGCCAATCAGATAATCGCCATATTTGTCGTCCTTTGTACACAAACTTTGTGAAACTGTTGAATAATTACTGCGTGACAATATTACACCGGTCTCTGAAAATTTAACATTATTATTTTAAAATAACCGAAGAAAGAGGTTCCCAAAAGTATCGGAATCGCATTCATTTGAATCGTTTTGATGTTGTTGAACAACTGCTTGTAATTGATCTTGTTGTTGTTGTTGTTGTACGTCAATTGGATATTGTTGACTGATTGTATTTAATGACATATCTTTATTTTCGTTAGGTTTTGATGTGTTATTTTGTGAATGTAACAATTGTGGATTATTAACTGACATCAAATTGTATTCGGTTTGTTGTAAGCTTTGTGAAATCATATCGTGAGAGTGAGATTCAGGTTGATTTTCAAATTGTGACCCATCCGTATCTATTCGGGTAACATTTTCCATATTCGAGTGAATTGTAAAATCTATTGCAGGTTTTGGAAAAATTACTTGTTGATGAGACACTGACTGATTAAGGTTAAGTTTATTCATTGAATGATCGTATTTTGTGTTAATTGCATCTGCATTTTGTTGCAAAATGTTTAACAAATTTGACGGCGGTTGGTGTTCAACTGGAAATGGTACATCAAATATATTTCCTATTGCAGCTCTTTCTAATTCATTGACAGAAATACCAATTTGTCGTTCATTATTAGTTTCGAATTTCAAAGAAGATGATACATTGAGAGTGGCTAGAGCATAACTTGATGTTTCAGTAATGGATTCATTACCACCTGAAGGTTTTCCTTTCGGTGAATACTTACATTGAATTGTTGTCTCATCATGTTTTTTCAAATGCCAATTTAATCCAGATAAATGGTTAAATGATATCGAACACTTTGCGCATATGTATTTCTTTTCATTTGCGTATTCAATTGTACTTTTATTGTCCGGAATGCCATCATCAATTAAATCTCGCTTTGGTTTCAATTGTGGTAAATCTTTTTTCAAATTATTTTCGTGGGTTATCGCCGTGCATTGTTGTTGTGATGCACCACGAACGTTATCACATTTTATTGTGTCGAAATAAGTACTTGTATTTGGTTCGACTGTATTTCCTTCTAATTGAATTTCATTGTTGTTATCTTTTTCAATTTTTAATATCTCATTTGATGGTGTTTGGTTTTCTTTTGGTGCAACTTCTGTACTTTTACAATTTATTTTGTGTCTGGTTAGATAACGAAAATGTGCAAATAATTTAGAGCATACGGGGCATTTATATTTTTTATTATGTATTTTCAAATGTTGATATAATTCGTTTGAAGACAGGAATACCTTCCGGCATACGGTACATTTAAATGGTCTGTTTCCATTATGTTCGAACATATGAACTTTTAATTTGCGTAAATTGATGAATTTACTTAAACAAATATCACATTGACTTTCTTTATTTTTATTATGTATTTTTTTATGCCTGTTAAAATTTGATCTCTGTGCAAATCCTTCCCTACAAATATGACATTCATACGGTTTGTCACCTGCGTGTAATACTTTATGATTTTTTAAGTGATCCTGTCGTTTAAATACGCGAGAACAAATATCACATTTAAATGGTTTTTCATCGGTATGTGTTTTCATATGTTATATATCACTTACAGTTGCAAAAATTTTCATACAAGTGGAGCATTTAAATATTTTTTTATCATTTGAAGAATTTTTCTTCTCGCTACTTCCACTTGATTTAGAATCACCCATTTTTATTATGTTTTTTTATTTAAGAAAGTTAATAGTAAATATTAAATATTAAATAAATTTCAAATATTCGAGTAATTTTTATACTGTTTTGTTGAAATCGAATAACGTCCATTCACTTTGAAAATCGCAATTGAACTAATTCGCCATTCGGAAATATTACGAAAATTGTTGATTAAATCAAACTTAAAAGTATTGCCACATTTAAATAATACGAAATAATTTTTTAGAAATGTCTTGAACTTTCTTAACGAATGAATTGATACTTTAAAAAGTAGAGAAAAAGTATTACACTCTATTAGTAAATGCTAAATAATAGCTTGTCTCTTAATCTCTTAATCCTTAATCTTAACAAAACTACGCGTGTTCATTATTTCTGGAACAATGGATGCCCAGATAAGATGTTTACTTTAATAATTTATGGAAATTTGGTATACCGGTATGAATTTTGATGAAATTTGGTATTTAGTTTGAGAATGGGATTATATGATAAATTTGAATGAAGTTCCCAACAAATGATTCATTGCAGAGTGTACAAGAGCAGATTCTGGAAACCTAGAAAAAAAACCTTACCATTTCAAATCACGTTTTTATTAAATTTGTGATGTTGATTATGAATGGGATTATTTGAATATGAAATGGCCAACTTATACCTACATGCCAATTTTCATCCACAATTGTTGTTACAACCACTAAATGATAAAATTGTGGAATGGTGGGATCTCATTTCAAATTGCAAATGATTTAAATTAATATTTCATTATTTTTATTAATTTTTTAATAATTTCTCACACCAAAATTACACATTCATAATTTTTTAATATGCTTAATTTTATTATTTAATTAATTAATTATTATTCTTATTTAATTATACAATACGTTCCACTAAAAATTCTTACTAAATTCTTAAGTTTTTAATTGTTTTATTTTGTTGAGTTTCTAAAAAACATAAATAATATATTTATTCTTTTTTTCATTTTATAAAATGATTGTGTAAAATGTAATTTCAACGTATGTGTGCGTGTGTGTGTGTTTGTGTGTGTATGTGTGAGTGTGTGTGTGTGTGTGTGTATTACTTTTTATTTCACAATTATGCAGAGACAGAATTAAGGATTGGGGTAATGTTATGTACGGAATCGGAGATTGAGGAATGTTTGAGGGTTATTGAAAGATGAACAGGACTAGGATAGGATCGCAGGACGCGTACAGGGTACAAAAGTGATATTTTTTGTAATTTATTTTTATAATAAATTTAATATAATTATTTTTTAAATGATTCTTATTGTAATAATTGTTTAAAAATTAATTTAATGTTTTCTTAAATTTATTAAAATTTTTAAAATGATGGTGGTAATAATTTTTATTGAAATTAAATTGATGCTGTTGTTGATGTTGTTGTTGTTGTTGTTGTTGTTGTTGTTGTTGTTGGCGTGGATATTTTTTATTGCTCAAACTATCATCAATATTTATTAATTTATTTTTATTATTATTATTATTATTATTAGCATCGATTTTTTCATCGATTGTCCAAACAACATTTATTGGATGTAAAACACCGCCAATTTCACAATTAATAGTTTTTGTTTTACCATTGATTACAAACAATGCATTATTTGCTGGTGTCACCATAAATTGTCCAAAAATACCTGTGAGTATAAAATAAAATTTTGTTAATTATAGCTCAATTGAATTGTTCACATTTCAATGTCGCATGACAACAACTACAGGGTTATTTTGTCATGTTGTCACAAGGACTAAAATCGAATGAATTTTAAATATCTACAACTGAAATATTTTTAAGAATTAAGATAACTTAGTCTATTGAATAAGCTCCATAGTTCTTTATATATATATATTTCCCCTTTTGGTAGTTGGACATTTCCAGTTCCTCTCTCCAATATAGGATTGTTTTTGATTTAACCTTTTCCAGCACTTCTCCAAATACTGTAACTAATTCTATAATCTATCATATCATCATGGGTAAATCTTTCCTAATATTTTATTTACCAATGGTGTAGTAAAACATTTCCTGGCCTGCTTAACTTAGGCATTTTGTTTTCGAACTCATCGGGTGGTGTAACATTTTTTAGAACTGTAAATTTCGTCATCGGTAACGAATCCAAACGCAAATGTTTTTTGTTTTAATTGAAACAGCTTACGGCTTTCGTGTATTCATCAGTTTCATATCCATAACTACAGCTTTAAAGATTAACCTAAACTTAAAATTTTTATAACCTTTTTTTGAAACTTTTAATTTAACGATTCTAATAAATTTTAGTTCATCGGATAACACTAAAAAAAACTATGAACATTGAACATTGGTAACAATTTATATTTGAAAATACAAAATTTGTTACAGAAAAGTGTAGAAATATCCAAATTAAATTTCATTATTTTATTTTTGAATCTGATAATATTTTTAACAAAACTTGTAATTGGAATTACAAGAGATTATAAGAATATTGTAAAAAAAAAAACATTAGAGTTAGTAACAAAATTAACAAATTTCAGAAAAACCAACAATATGTTAAAAATGAATTTCAAATCGAAAGAAAATTTACAAAGAACCAAAGATTTCAATTTTAACTCAGCAAAACGCTTGTATAAAACCGATTGTTTTTCTAAAACATATTGCGACTAAGGTCAATTGAATATACTGGCGTGAAGTGACATAATTGTATAATTTGTACGAAAACATTTGGAAGAATACAAACAGGTGAGAAGCCATATAAATGTGGAATATGAAGGAAAATATAGTCATTCAAATTTTACCTTAAAAGACATGAACACAGTGGCGAAAAACCACATAAATATGATAATTGCTCGTTTGTGTTTAAAACTATTAGTTCATTAAAATATCACAATAAAAAGTACTATTTGAAATGCTCTGACGTAATGTCTTGTGAAAAGCAATCGCAAGGTGTAATTTATTTCTACAAAATAGTATTAAAATAGACATTATTCTGCTCATTATGCAAAATGAAAATGGGCAACGCGAAAATATCGCAATTCAACTTAACAATCTGCAACATTCAAGTAAACATAATAACAAATCCAATGGTGAACGCATTATTTCCGATAAATCATCGTTTGCATTAACAATTCAAGTGTTAGTAATATTCTGGAAATGTTGTACGTTGACAGTAATTAGAACAGTTTTAGTAATAATAATAAGTGAAATGCAGCTGATATAAAATAAATCGAAACAAAAATTATTTTCTTGATTTATGTCATTTTTAAATTCCAAATTGTGTAAGCAAAATATATTTGGAACAGCCCGGTATCATACCGTTGCAATGGCTTTATCAAATGAATGTGATGGAAGCACTACGAAAAATCGGGTCCTGTTAAGGTATATCCAAACAGGATTTTGTTGAACTTGTTGGTTTGAGATACATCTTCAATCATGTCACAGAATTTTCTTTATTATAATTTCTTTCAGATTACTTGTTTTTTGAATTAAATTATTTTACCCACAATCCTCAATACAAGCATTAAGCCGTTGGGATCCACACTAAACTATGGCAACGAAGATGTCTAATTCATAAAATCTTAGAATTTCAAGCAAGGAACTCTGTCTATCTTTCCACTGTGTTTTTAATTTTAAATTACATATGCGATTGTTTTAATGCATCGACTGAGCACGAATAATCTTAACAGCCTTTTATCAAATAACTGACATAGCATATTTGCAGAGATAAAGGTACCTGTGCATACATAACCACAGCTATACAGCAGACACCAACAATGCACACTGATTTCATACGTTGTTTACTATCAAATTATATGTGTTATAAAATTAATATTCTACCGCAAATGGAAAACGGATTTGTATGAATTAAAATAAATTACTCACCCGATGCTCTTATCGCACGTATTGGATTATTCCATTTTGTTAACGATGGAGACATTGCCGCTCCAACACCACTTATTATTTCAACTTTTCCTATATTTATTACAAATTAAAAACATATAAATTTTATAAATTACTTTGACTTGAACCTAAAATGAATTAAAAACAAAATAATTGAGAATAATCCTTTTCCTTTTTGACTCATTCAACGCAACTACAAAATTTAACTGATCAGTTGACAAAATCAAACCCCGTTCAAAATTCTAGTGCATGCTAAAGCTGAGATTTTATGAAACCTTGACGCGAAACTAAATTTGAAAACGTAAGTTAATAAAGATAAAACGGCGTCATCAAATTTGGTTTCATGTCAAAGTTTAATGCAAAACCGAAAACAAAACAAAAAAAATCTAACAATATTTTTTTTAATTTTTTAATCACTTTTATGTTAAATCTTAATTTGTAAATTGAATTTATAATTGTTTACACTTCGAACAAAGAAGTTGGAATTTTCACTAACGCTAACTAACTAATATTTCTGTATAAAGCAGAAGTCGACGGGTGCCGTTGAATGAACCGAGACAAAGTTGTACGACGCTACAACGAATTGTACGAATTGTACTTTCGTTGATATGTAGAATGATCTTAAGCTTTGAAAAATAAAGAGGTTTCAACTAAACCTTCACAACAGCATGCCATCCACTACAAGAGCAACTAAAGATTGACGTGAATATTTGAGGAAAACTTTCATTAAGACAGAACTCTCAGGTATATAAGATTTTAATAGGCTAAAATAATCACCAGAGAACCAATGAGAATAGGAATAGAGGCGAGATTTTAAATTTCACCTACGGATCCTTAATGTAGGCGAACGTGGATGCTGCACATTAACCTTTACTGCCACAAAATAAACCTAAGGAAATACACCATCTGATATGTAAAGCCAAAATGTTAAGACAAACGTCAGGCACAGGATATCAGAATTCTAATTGAATGAGACAAGCAGATACCGATCCGCCGTTGATAGAGCCACGCGCACTGAGAGCTAGTCGAGGAGCAACAACATGACACTGTTGATGGTGTATAGATTAATTCTTTTTAATTATTTTCAGGATTTAGAACATTTCCTTGACCATCCAAGGATACATTTGATATGGTCATCATACGGAACTTCTAATGAAAACGATGTAAAATTGTTACAGGCTTCCATAATAATACCATATTTTTAAACAGCGGACGCCTAGAGGTGACAGAGAAACTTAATATTTTTTAGATATTATTTTAAAATTTACGGATGAGACAATTGAAATGGAGACAAACTGATATTTTTCGGTTCAAGGACTTTTTCAGGACCTTACAAGGACAATATTTGAATTTAAGGGCAAGTGACAACTCAAATAAACGAAAATTAGGAATAGTGCTAAAGTTTCAAGGATCTGGGACTTTTTGTGGAATGTAAGAAATTATGGATAATTTTCACATTTATCCATGCTGCAAAGGAAAGATAATTATATACGAAATATGTGTGGAATCGATGTTTCAAAAATGAAAAGACATTTTAAGGATAACGATAATTTATGGATTTAGGCATGCGACACTTGATGTGAAAAACAATGAAAAAGGGTATTAAATGGACTGGTGTTTCAAGGATCAATGGACCTGTTCCGGATCTTGCAAGCATAATTTTTCTATTTTATTAGACATGATGCCAATCAAACAAAAAGCAATATAAATAGAGAGACGTAGTGATTTTCTGACAATCTAGGACCTTGAAACGATAAAAGACATGTTTAATTGTGCAATACATAAAATAAAAAGATAAGAAATTATTCTGAATCGATATTTCGACAATGAAAGGATATTTTAAGGACTTTATGTAAATAATCTTTTGAATTTAGGTATATGTGAAATAACTAACAAGAAAGAAAATTGAATACAAAGAATCAACTTGGACTTATATTTCAAAAATTAAAAATATTTTCAGGACTTTACGAACATTTTAATTTAATTGAAACATGTGGAATCCGAAAGATATGGGTCACATATTAAATACACCGGAAACGGATAATCTAAAGATTTAATCAACTTCGTCGATAAAGAATTTTATCTGTGTGCGACACCACTTGTCTCGCCTAGTTGATTATGAAAAAGATTCTCAATAATACATTATTATTTTTAGAATTAAAAACCATCCCTCCCGTTACAAAAATTTTTTTCTGGTTAATTAATAAAAAAAAAATAATTAATAAATTACCTGTAAACAAATTTAAATATAAAATGTCTTCTTTGTCACCGGAACTAGCAAACAAATCATAACCGTGAACAATTTGACTTTCATAAAATGTTATGTCGCTAATGTTTAATGTTGTTTTAACATCAAATAAAAATTGTAGCCCATTCACTTTAATTGTTTTTTTGACATTATTTTCAATTACGGAATTTTAAAATGGAATAAAAAACATTTTTAATTTTTAATATTATTTTTTATAATTAATTCCTTTTGCCAACGTCAAAATAACTTACTTGTTATTTTTTGTATAACCAATTTTACGCTGTCTTTCGTTGAATACCGATCTATGGTTATTACATGACGTGAGTCCGGTGAAATTTTTGATTCACCAAGTAATGTTGGTTTTACCGTTATAACGCTGTCACTTAAATAATCCAAAAGCAATTGACCTTGCGGACGATTTGTAATCGGTTCGCGACACGATATTATCACAAAACCATCTGTAAAAAATAAGGGAAATAGCAATTAATTAATTACAAATTAAAATGGTGGTGACATTCAATTTCAAATATTCCTGTATATTTTATTGAAAAACCAATTAAAGATGGTGATACAAGTCAAAATGGTGGCCAAACAGATCAAATACTTGCCACATCTTTACCAAATATTAATGAAATTTTTACAAGTTTTGATTCAAGTTTTTGTTGATAAGTTTTCAAATAATATATCGGACTGATATATTCCTCAACACAAATAACTTATCAAATGTGGAATATACCTTATTTGATTCGAATAAATAATGTTGGTGAACAAATAGAAATACACCTACACTCAGGTGATAGGCAAGAGGTAATAATGGTCTGTTGGGCATGATTCATTATTAGTAGAATATGGAGGAATTCACTGTTAGTTGGCCGGGTCTGACAGCAAATGCACGCCACTTAATAAGTAATAGCTGTAAGACAATTAAAAGTGGTCAAATGAATATTATATTTTATAATAGCAAACAAAATAATATGAACAAAACTTAAATTGTATTCATAAAAATCGGGTTAATTGAGCTAATATTTTAAAAATAACAAAAGCCACAGTTAATCGGATAAATGTCTAAAACTTATATGTCGCTGCAGACGTTACGTTGTCAAACCTTATTATCATATCTGTTTTCAAATAAACAATTTACGCTGACCATACCAAAAAAAATCTTTAAAAACCCCCAATTGTGGAGCGTATGAAATATGGAAATATATAAATCCGTTGTAGAAATATACAGTAGCGATTGCAATGAGGCACAATCTAAACAAATTTTTTGTGGGAGAAAACCCAAAAATTCTTTATTCAAAATATTTTCCATCACTAGTTACACATTTTGTCCACCTTTCAGGCAATTTGTGGATACCACGCCAAAAAAATTTTTATTCCTTTGATGAAAACCAGTCAGAGACCCAAATTTCGAGTTCTTCCGACGTTTCGATGTGCTGGTCATTAAGGGCGTGGCCCATCGATGAAAATAAATGGTAGTCTGAAGGAGCCAAGTCTGGTGAATAAGCCCCATGAGATAAAACTTCCCAGTTAAGCGCCGATAACGTTGCCTGGACCGGTATTGCTTTGTGTGATGGTGCATTATCAAGTAGGAAAATTACCTTGTGTTGTCTCTTTAGATATTCTTGTCGTTTTTGCAGCAAAGCACGGTTCAAATTGATCATTTGTTGTCGGTATCGATCAGCATTAACAGTTTCATCAGGTTTTAGAAGCCCGTGGTACGCCACGCCTTTCTGATCCCACCAAACACAAAGCATTCTCTTCTTACCAAAGCGATTTGGCTTTGCAGTCGATGTTGATGGCTGGCCTAGTGAAACCCATGATTTTTTGCATTTCGAATTCTCAAAATAAATCCACTTTTCATCACCAGTCACGATTCGATGCAAAAAAGATTTCCTTTTGTATCGTTAAAGGTGCATTTCACAGATGGTTTTTCGATTTTCTTAATGCCTTTCAGTCAATTCATGTGGCACCCACTTACCTTACTTTTGGATCTTTCCCATTGCTTTCTAGCGAACGGAAACGGTTTGTTGAGCAACTCCTAGTTGTTTTGAAAGTTGTTGTTGCGTTTGCGTGTCGTCTTAATTCAATAGAGACTGCAATTCGGTGTCCTCAAACTTTTTCAGTTGTCCAGAGCCGAATGTCTTTGTCTTCCACATCAAAATCATTACTTTTGAATCGGTGAAACCATTTTCTCCATGTTCTTTCTGATAAAGTTTTATCGCCATACGCTTCTACAAGCATTCGATGTGATTCTGCCGCAGTTTTCTTCAAACGATAACAAAAAAAGCATTGATGTCCGCATTTCGCGTTTTACTGACACTAAATTCGACATTTTCAATTATTTTTTAAACAATGTTGTTGCTCGAAAAGAGGTCTGCTGTCGACTAATTTTTGGAGAGAAATGTCACATCTTTCAAAATTCAGCCATTTTGGCTTACTACTATCGCTAGTAGCGGCGGAAATTAACCGGTATACCTGGTAAGGCTAACAAGAAATTTCTCCAATGGATTTGGTCCAATGCAAAAATTACGTTCTTTCAATGTCTGACTTTAGTGTTGTCGTTTACTATCTAATTGTTTGTTACGTAATTCATCGGAAACTACTGTGATGTCAAAACTCTGTAATTAGGCTAAGCTTTATATGTATCATTTTGCTAAATTATAAGGCATATTTTTTTTTTTCAGATCCGAAGTTGTTGAATTACGAGCCAACAATACATCATTTGCGGTAAGTTTTAATTTTCCTGACATCGAGTGCTGATGCTCTATCAGAAGCAACATGCAAAAGATGGTTTCTACGGTTCAGAGATAATGATTTTGATGTGAAAAAAAAAGTTTGAAGACACCGAATTGCAAGCAATATTGGATGAAGATGACACTTTGAATCAAAAGCAAATGGAAGAAATATTAAATGTTGCACAACAAATAATTTCTGACCGTTTAAAAGCTATGGGAAAGATCCAAAAGTGTGGAAAATGGTTGCCACATGAATTGAATGAAAGACAGATGGAAAACTGAAAAAACACTTGTGAAATTTTGCTTGCCAGTCACGAAAGAAAATTAGTTTTGCATCGAATTATTACTGGCGATGAAAAATTGATTTATTTTAAGAATCCTAAACGGAAAAAATCATGGGTTAATCCAGGACAACCATCAACATCGACTGCAAAACCAAATCGTTTCGGCAAGAAGACGAAGATGCTGTGTGTCTGGTGGGATCAGAGAGGTATGGTTTACCACGAGCACCTAAAACCTGGTGAAACTGTTAATGCTGATCACTACCGACAACAAATGATCAATTTGAACTATGCATTGATCGAAAAACGATCATAATAGGCCAGAAGACACGGTAAGGTAATTTTGCTCCATGAAAATGCACCTGCACACAAACCAAAACCATCAACATTCTGTGTAACATGTGCTGTTGAGAAAAGTAAAACATTTTTTCATGTTTTACTGGTGTAACTAAAGATACAAATTGGAACTGAGTAGCAAAATATCGAACTACAATAAATTGAATCCGTTTTTTTTACTTCATTGGCGTTAGTGAAAATAAATTCCAATTGTTCCCACAATAGTTGTATTCTTTTTAAAAGTTCCTTAGCGAATTGAAGGCTAGTAAAAGAATTATTCATGGTTCAAGTAATTCTTAGCTAATCGTAATACTAGATCTGTTGTCACAGGTCTTGTTCGGTTCGGACATGGTTGAGTTCCGACATAAACTGCAACAGCAAGTGAATAGTTGGTGCGCGAATCAATCAGTCAAAATACGTTTATGCCATATGTTTTACTGGGTATATATTGGCGAAGCGAGCATTGTCCTGGCGTCGAAACTAATTGTTTATCAACAGTGAGTTCTTAAGACGGTTTGTACAGCACATTTAAATTGTCTCCGAACAACTTCCATATATGTCGGAATGCGGCTAATTTATCTTCTCCATTTTCCAACAGAAGGAGTAATATTTGATTGATAAAACAGCATTGCATAATAGTTGGCGTAAGTAACCGCCTGAAAGCTTTTTTATCGAAATTTTCTAGTAAAATAGAGGGGCAGTGTTTTTTTCGTTTCTTATCAGCTGCAGCAATTCGATGTTTCTCTGATTCACAAGGAATTGCCAACCATATCAGCGAATTATTGTTGTATTTGAGCTGCGAACCGTTTTACAGGCCCGAAGGCTTGAGTAGCTGCTTCAACATACTATAATTGAAACAATTAATGGAATACCGATGCAAATAGAATACCAAATAATTATTATATGTTATTACCGTTCTCAAAAAACATAGCATACAACGAAAAAATGTTGTGGTCCCGAACACGGTTATTGTATGTAAATTATGTTTATGGATATGTGGTGGCCATAAATGAAATATCTAGTGTAAAACATTTTGGGCTTTTTAACGATAATAGACTATATATTCTATGAAATTAGTGCTCATTCAAAGTTTACTTACAACTAAAAGTTCGTTTTGTAGGCAATTACATTGTTTGGGGCATTGAGCGCCCCAAACACGGTTTTATGGTTAATGAATTCAAAAATCAAAATAATGCTGATTTCTTTTTATGATTCCTAAGGAATTATTCATAAAATGTTTCTACCAAACGGTTTAAAGGTTAATGCAAATTATTACCTTGGTGTATTGTTTACTAAATCGTATTCCTAATGAATATCCAGAACCGGGCAGTTGGAGGTAACTGCATGATATTGCACCAGCACAACGTTCAAAAATAATCATTGATTTTTTTAATATAAAAACTACATTTTTTTTGCTTCAACATTGACCAAATTCACCAGATTTAGCTACTTGTGACTATTTTCTATTCCCAATACTTCATTCGGCTATAAAAAGATTTTGCATCACTTGAAGGCATTCAAAAAGCGACGACCGGCGTTGTCAACAACATTCCAACCACAGACATACAATAATCATTTGATTCGCTTGTTAAACGTCTGCAGTGCTCGATGTATTTCGTTTGAAAGCTACAAAATAATTAAAAAAAAAAACCAACTAATCAGGCGTCATCCATCCATTCAGTGGAAAAAAATTATTGAAAAGCAACTGTTTGCAGAACACACGTCATCCAGCCATTGTGTGTAAAAATTAGCCTATTTAAATTTAACGAAAATAAATCCACATACATCACATTTGCATGGTGGAAGAAACATGTTAACGGTCAAACAATACCTCAGACGGAAATAGCGAAATATTTGGGAATTCATCTTGATAGACATTTACATTTCGTGACGGTGAACCGACTAGAAAATATTGTGATAAATAGGTTAATAAAATATAGATTATTAGAACTCTCAGATAAAAAAAAAAATTAAGTGAGTTAATATATATAATTTTTAAGCAAAAAGTTAATTTTTTTTGTATGTTAAGTCGAAATTACAAAGCTAAAAATCCAATTTAAGTTAAGTTGAAATTAATATTTAAATTGTAAATGGGAAATAAATAACTTTTGTTAAGATGAATTTTTACGTATAGATTGAAGTGGACAATAGGTGGTGTAATGCACACACTCATTGTAAATGTATTTATAATCATTGTCGTTATAGTCTTTGGGATGAAAATACTTGAAAAATTTTTTAGCTTAATATTATTGAACTCAAATTACTATCATATGGTAGATTATCTATATCATTTAGTTATTATTACCAGACGGTTTCCCAATTGACACATCGAACCATTTAATACTATAAAATTAAAATTAAAGTCTTATCAATTTGCCGATACATTTGCATAGTACATCAATTGTGACAACACTGAAGACATCTAATATATCTATTTCAATTTACCTATCCACCATTTTGAATATTAACCCGTTCACATTTGGGCCAGCCGCAAATGGTATTACGCCATTTTACAATTTTCACGAGTTTTCATGACACATATTAAATTAATTAATTTAAATTATACAACAAAAATTCATGCTTACATAATGTTGAAAATTGGATATTTTCCGGAACACAATTATATAATGTTAAATCAACGGATTTGACATAACGTAAATTCTCCAAATCTAATTTATAATAGCCACGTTGATTGGTATGCGTTACATAACCATATTTAAATAAATAATAGTGTTGTGATAGTTCATCGACATCACCAACGGTAGCACCATTTTTATTATAATGTGCAGATGATGATGATGATGATGATGATGATGATGATGATGATGATGATGATGATGACGAAGGTGTACGTAATGTTGGCGGTATAAACACATTTTGTATTAAATCAAATTGTCCATCGATTGGTTCCGGATGAACGGTATAATGTTTTTTCATTTGATTAGCATTACGTATAATTTGTATTGTTTTTGTATCACTATTAAATTGAATTTGTTGATTGGCATCACTAAAATTATTTGTAACCGTTGTTGTTGTTGTTGTTGTTGTTGTTGTTGTAATTGTTGACATTGTCATTGTTTTTACGGTTGACGAATCCATCGGCGGTGTATCCATAGCACCTGCGTCCGCTTGTTCATTATTTGATAACCCGGGTGTCGTTGATGTTGTTGTTGGTGTTCGATCATTTGATGAACGCGATTTCATCGCATCCGGTTCGGTTGTACGCCAATTTAATATCCAAACTTGATCAAAATGTGCAACATAAAATAAATTTACTGGATATTTATCGGTTGGTATTACATCAATGATTATCATTTGAACGGTTGATAACATTAATATGCGATCATAAAATGGTTGGGATACATAAATAAAATTTAAGCCAACATTTATGGCACGTCCCCATGAACATTTACGTGAGAGTTGTTTATTTATTGTATTATTTACTGTTAAATTATCTGGATTACCACTTTCGATACCACTAGTGCTACCGTCACCATTACAAACATATTCATTTGTACCAGGTATTTTATCATTACCGGTAATTTGATGATGTAAACGACATGCATCTGGTTCATATATTGCAATACCATATTCATGAAATACAAAAAATTTACGATCAATGGTTAAATCAGCTGTAAAAATAAATAAATAAATAAATTAATTAATTAATATCGCTTTGTGACAGCAGCACATAAAAAGTCACACACACACACACACAAACACAAAAACAAACTTACTTGCAACCAATTCATCTTGAACAATTAACGAACTGATTTCAATAATTTGACCACCCAAATTTGTTGCTTGACACACATAAGAATCTGGAAATAAAAAAACACAGTAGTAATTATTATTGTAGACACCACCATTTGAATTAAGTCCAGTCACATTTACAACGGTAATTTCTACAATCGATGGTAAAATTCTGTATGTTTACAAATACCACCCACTAAAGCAACGATCTAACATTTTACCATACTTTTGAACAAACGCTCAAAATGGTTATGTACTGTGAGTTTGCCGAAACTTTAAATTGTGCAAATATTAAACAATGAGACCTTAGAACCTTATCTTCTGGGTTTAATAAAGACTGAAGAAATAAATTATCCACTATGGAAAGCGACTAGAAGATTTGGCCGGCCACAACAACACATCGCACCAATAAAAATACAAAACGGTAGTTGGGTAAAAAGTTACTGGGAAAAGGTCGCTACATTCACTGAGCATCTTGCAAAAAACCTTCGGAAATCTCCAACAGCGAAAACAATGAAATAATTGATTACCTTCAAATGGATCTGCCAATTAAAATATTTCACCATTAAAGAAATACAATCAACGATCAACAAAGAAATCATTTCTCGAAAATCTATGTTGATGATAGGTTTTAAACTGTTACAAGAATTAATGTTAAAAGGTATGAAATTTATCTCAATGTCATATTACGAATAAATTACTTTCCTGGACAACCTAAACGTGCACAAATTATAATGGTACCAAAACCAGGTAAGGATCAAAATGTTGTGAAATATTATAGACCTATTGGTAGTTGACTAGTATTTGAGAAATTATTTATGAAAAGATTGAAACCATTCATCAAAGAAATAAAAGCTGATGCCTAATCATCAATTTGATTTTCGCTAGAGCAGCACGCGACAACAGAGCAGGTACATTGAATTGTTAACAAAATCAGCAATGATCTGGCGGCATTCGATAAGGTTTGGCACGAAGGACTTTTATACAAAAAAAATATTCTATTACCACATCATTACTACCAAATGCTTAAGTCATACCTGAACAGTAGAAAAATGTATGGTCAAATATCAACAAGAAGTTGCAACATTTATGAACATATATTTCGGCGTACCGCAGGTAAGCGTGTTGGGTCTTTTGACGTACCTATTGTATAACGCCGATCTTCCACAACAAACAATTGATTTCAACGTTTGCTGATGATACGGCGATCTAGGCTTCTGTCAGAAACACAAATATGGCATAACAGTTGAGCTAAAGTTATATAACATTAGATTTAATGGTATATATGTGGTCCTGGAACCGGTTAATTTCGAACAAGATCAATACATATTTTTCAACAGACACACAAAAAATGCTGTAATGCTTTATGTGTTGTATGTAATGTAATTTTAATGTGTCTCGATTACCCCGAGGATTTTATCCTTCGGTATTAGTGGCTGGCTATTGCTATTGATTATTTTGAATCTAAATATTTAGTGATAAATTTTACAGATTTATGGATCTAAATAACGCTGTTATCATTACATTTGGGCTCTCCCAATTCGTCTTATTTCGAAAACTTCCCTACCCATAATATTCCTAGTGTATGGTAACATCGATCCAAAGATATTAAAAGACAGCATTACTGCAATTATTTTTGAGCTTAAATTATGTATTTATGATGTGACGCATGGTATATAAATGTTACTTAAAATTTTATCTCAATTCGATGGGTTATGGTTTCCCAACGACGACAACAACAATTTAAAATTGATCTCTTCATAAACAAAAAAAAAAAACTATTACCAAAAGATTTGTTCGAGTATTATTTACACGAAAATCTTCACATTTTGAAAATCTGATGTTCTTTAAACTTAAGCAATTATTAATAAGTTTTAATGTTATGTAGATTCCCACAAGGGCCCACATATTCCCAATAGGATTATTAGAATACCCTTTATTCGATTTTATTGAAATCTTAAAAAGAAATATTTACTGGTAAGTTGAATTATTGTTTTAAAAATTATCCAAACATTCACAAATTTAAATCCCTAATCTTAAAATGTCCTTAACTTTCCCAATATAATAATACTATATAGAACCTTTAAGTCGGTTTACTTAAACATATGAACTTAATTATTTTATGAGGAATTATTATGAGATGGAGAGAGCGAAAGACACTGCACCGTCCATCCCACCCATAAAATTCTGAGTATTATGTTATGGACATGTGACATATCAAATTAATTTAAAATTTGATAGCGAATTGTATGCTGAAATGAATTTCCCAATGATCTAGAAATTTTCAGATTTTCCTATTTCACAGGACTTTGTGCCAGCAATTAATTATGAAGAAAAACTGTACTAATATTAAATTGAAAACAATCTATATTTTTTTATCCCAGTTTGATGTATGAGTTAAAAACAGGTAAACCTCGTTATTAAAAATGCGTCAGTCACATAATTTACTGGATTCCAGGATACAGTGGCTTGAATGTATTTCCGTCCCTTCTTTAATGGAAAACAGCATTTAATATAAGAAATTATTACAAATTGTCCTAATTAAAATATTTTCCATCATTTTCGACGCCTTTTTTTCATCTTTCTGGCAATATGGCGATACCTTGTCAAAAAAAACGATGTTGGGGGTTTGAAGCGATTCAAACATCTATCCATTTTCGCATTTCTTCAACATTTAGCGTTCTGCATTAACCTGAACAAGTGATAATCGAAAGACGTTATGTCTGGTGAGTACGGTGGGTGCGGCAGCACTTCCCATTCGAGTTCCAACAGCGTGTGCTTCACGGCTTTTACGACATGTGACCGAGCTGTATTATGCAATAGGATCACTTTACGTCTGTTACTCCCTATTGCCGAACTTTTTTCCTATAATTCTACATGCAATTTATTGTATTGGTGTTTTTAAACGTCTGCAGTAATTGTTTCATTTGTTTCTGCTATAATTTTTGTCAAATCAAAATAGTGCAAAAGCTCATATCGAAAGCTATCGAAATTTTATTCACAAATGTTAGAACTTAAATAAAGGTACTAGATCGGAAAGCGTTGTCATTTAAATATACTTATAAGACCATGTAAAAAAAAAAAAGCGACGGTCACAGTTTCCATAAAACGCTAGGTAACCGATATGTTGACTGGTGGTCGGCCGGTGACTGCCAAATGTTAGCGGTGACTACAAGTGCAGCACTTGCAATGGAGAATTAAAACAATAAGTGGAAAAGAAATATAACAGTTGCTGACAATGCTGAAGAATAAATGATATGGTGAATGTCGATCTTTTGAAAAACCAAAGGTCGTTTTCAGTGCCATAATTGATGAAATAATAACAGCCTATTTAATATCGACATGCAAATGGATGTTTTGCAAATTTATTGACATTTTTGTGCGTGTTCAATTTATACAATTACCGAACGAAAGGAAAATGTATGCACAACTATTTTAAGGTAATGCGTACTACATAGTTACATTTCATCTAACCTAACCACCATTATTCGTAAATGGTATTGTGGCACACAATGGAATACGGCAGGATGGTTAGTTTTGACCGATTTCCCACCCATCGCTCTGTACCTTTAACATAATACCAAATATAAATTACCTGAATCGGTGTAATTCAGATGTCGTATTTTCAATGATGTTCCATTACCATTAATTTCATATTTACTATTTAAATTATATGGTATGATTTCATCGTTTTTTAACCATTCAACATTTGGAAATGGTTCACCATTGACATGACAAAATATTTCAGCCGTTTCACCTGGTTTTCTTGTTTGATAGCTGGGCATAACACGTACATGTGGTACAGCTGCGAGCGTGCGTAAATCATATAAGTTCATAATTAATTTAAAATTGGTAGAGAAATTATTTGCATATGTTAATTTTAAACTTTTTAATTAATTTTTAATTTTAATAATATATTTTGGTTGTGGTGTGGAGTCGTTGGAATGGAATTGGGTTTGGGGGTGGTTTTTTTATCTAACAAATTATGACTTACTGTAAACCGTTAAAATATGTGTTTGTACAACATCTTTATTACGTTGTGCATGACACGTATAATTACCGGCATGAATTAATTGAATTTTACGTAAATATAAACTGCCATCGTTGAATACACAAATCTGAAATTTCAAAATAATTATAGTATAGTTAATTTTTTTAATTTAATTATTGTTTGAAGGAAATAGATATATATTTATTGAACAATTACTGCAAACATATTGTAATACCAACCTCATCTTCATTTAATGTTGTTAAATCGATACCATTACGACGCCATATAATTGGCGGCGATGGTGATCCATTTACATCACATTTTATTTCAACATTATCACCGATACGTGCCGATACTTGATTAATTTCTAATGATTTGTCTAATGATACAACTGATAAACCTATGTTAGATTTTTAGACAATAGAACAATAACATAAATAAAAACAAAATATTTTAATTTTTGGCGGTACGTTCAAAGTTAGGGTGTTAACTAATAAAAAAAAATTTTTTGAGTTACCCAAGATTAATTTTATTTTTAATTTCCAAACCAAACTACCAGACAATAAAATTCTGTAATACATTCAGCAAAAACTGTTAAAAATTTGCTGCAAATTAAGGTAAAATCTATTGGCTTTGAGTTATTGGAAAATTTTTTGGAAAATTTATATGAATTTGGTCTAATTTAAGTGTGAAAAAAAAGCAATTTTGCAATGGACGAAAAAGGTCAGCAGATAATTTAACCACTTGATTGAAAATTGCTGGACCGCGGTGTCTTAGCGACGAAGAATTTGCACAAAATAGATCCACACACATCACAATTTCATTGTCAAAAAGTTTCCTCAAACGTCATGATATTTCATTGCGCGAAATAAGTAGTTGTATTATTTTTAAATTGGTGACGCGACCTAAATATGATCATCGCATTAAGCAACAGCAATAGCCCAGCGAAGTATATTTAGCAACATTCTTTGCCATGTTGGAATTTGTTTTCCATATGAAATGTCACAATCGCCGTGATGTAACTGCTAAACGAAAAATACCGATCAAAGATACGCATAAAACCCTTGAAAACCGATATATTGTTACGGTCGGTGATTATAATTCCAAATATGAAAATTATCGTATCAATAACAATTTTTAAGTTCTACGATTGTGCCTGATGGGATCCAGACAGTTTGAAAGATTGGCCTCTACGAAATAACAAAATTACTGGGTTACCCTAACAAAGGGAATAATTAAAAAAACTTGTATACAAAAATGTATCTTGGTGGAATGCATTTTAGTATGAGAAATCTCAAAATAATGTTAAACTTTGTTTTTTTGTTAAAAGAGAATATAAAATAGAAAATTATTTAGTGGCTTAAATCAGATCAGATTGTTGGTGAGACAATATCCATACAAAAATAAATAAGGATACATGGTAATCTATGCAGAACGGCAAACTAGTAAAACCAAATGGACTGCATTGCTAAAAGTAAAAAATGTAGAAGATCATCAATGGATGTGCGTAAATTGGCTTCTGAGACGGAAAAACCCAACTTAAGAATACTGTCCAATAAAAATCGAATCATTAAATAATAAATTGAGTTAATTTAATGTGCAACTAAACATAGGTCATATTGTGATATATTGAAACATCAATGCTCCATGTTGATTGCTACATCGAATAGCCATAATTCGCTACTGCACACTAGTTCCAGACCGATTTGCATATAAAGAAGGAATGACACCACAAACATGATGACCGCATAAACTGGAGAGCTATTAAGCTCCTCAACCTACGATCAACTGGGCTTGGTGGGCCCAACCCATATTTTTTTATAAACAAATTTGAATCAATCCGGAGAATCGCATGTTATAGACATATGAAACACCACAACGCGTAGATTAACGTGTGAACACAGATAACACCCCCTCACCCGCTATCATTTATTACTGCTTTGCCGATTGTACAATGATATCCATCCATATCCATGACACATAACTAAAATCTGAGAACCAACAATCAATTATCAACAAATTCTTAAATATCTTAGAAAATATGTTGTTAGCAACCACTCAGAGATTAACAATAATTATAAATAAAATTATTAGCATCTATTGAAACACCATATTTGCATTGGTAATGAGCTGCTTCGCACTAGGTAAAAGCAAATAACAATTGATATTCAAATTAAACATTGGCAAAAATTGGGATTGATCAGTGTTAGACTTGCATTTTTTTTTTTTATTGTACATAACAACGGCAGTCACAAAAATCCAGATTGCAATACTCAACTTTAACTCACTACATAACAATATTTGATTAGCAAAAATTTATGATGAATATTCATAAAATATGATTCGAATTTTTAAACTGGCGATTTTCACAAAAAATGTGCTCTTGGAAAACAATATCAAATTTTTGTTCCGAAAGCGTTCTGTTTGGTTTTGCCAATGATTCCTGTTCCTGTATTTAAAACACTTCAAAATAAATACTTACTGTACAATTTATTAAATGCTTGATAAAATTCATTAACACTTAACATTCGATCATGATTTAGGTCATCATAATAAAGCATATCGGCTAATACACAACCATTACTCAAATCATTTAAATGTTCGGTCAAAGCAATTTGTGATAATTCGTCGGCATCCAAATGGCCATTATTATTTTGATCATAATGTGAAAACATAATTGAAACAAGAAAATCTTTGCTATGATTGTTATTTTGTGACATTAATTTTGCATGATTAAATAACAATAAATTATCTTTCATTATTTCATATTCTTGGGATGTACAATAAGATGATGGTAACGATGATGCTGATGATGATGATGATGATGGTGATGATGTAGTGGTGGTGACGGTAGTGGACGACGTTGCCATTTGTTGATTGGTAGTGGTAGCCGGCGCTACGGTTGCTGCTTTAGCATCTATTAACAATGCAGGTGTTGCCCGAGTTTTTATGGACGCTGGCCTTTTTAAATTATAATAAATTTTAAATTCATTTATTGAATTCAAATTTAAATCATCATCGCTTATATCATCTTCAACGTATTCATTTATGTCAACTTCCTCATCGTCATCATCATCATCATCATCATCACCGCCATCATCGCCATTATCATCATCAACAATTATATTATTTTCTTGATCCAAAATATCATCTAAATTAACTTCCACTTCATCAGCATCTAAATTAATGGTTTTTGTATTTTTATCAGATTTTGCAGCATTAATCGTTGCTGGTGTTGTTGTTGTTGTGGTTGCTGCTGCTGTTGATAATGACGTTTCTTCTACTGTTGCAGTTGATATTTCGGCTACTACTGGCAATACACTAACAGACGCTGTTGTTGCTTTCATTTCTTCATTTTGAATATCTAATTGTGTCCTTTGTTCCTGTTCCTGTTGTCGCTTCTGTTGTAATTGCATTTGTTGTTGCACTCTGTGACGATGTGGATAATGATTATGATTATGATGATGATGATGATGATAATGATGGTGATGATGATGCTGATGATGTTTTCGATAAATGTCATCTAGATGTTGTTGTTGTTGTTGTTGTTGTTGTTGTTGTTGTTGTTCTAAATTATCAATAGCTACAGTTACGGATAAATTTTTATTTAAAAATTTAGAATTTTTTAATAATTTTTTTGATTTTTTTGTAATTCCAGTGCATTTCTCGAGCCGTTGGAAACCAATGGCATGTTTTTGAATACATGCGGTGCGATGTAATTCACAATGATTTTCGTATAATGTTCCATCTGTACCACATATGGGTTTCTTACGATGTGAACACTGACGTTTACATATGCATTCCGGTAATTTATTGTCACCGTTAACAACGCATTCTTCACCTTTGGCACAATAATGAATTAAACATGGATCTAAAATAATGAGAAAATGGAAAAAAGAATACATTTTAAAAATATATTAACATTTAATTTGCATGCTAAAAAAAATTTGTGGGCATTTCAATTTTTTCAACTGTTATTTATTTATTACAAATTCTGGAAACAATTTTCACAATTTTCCTTTAAATTATTAGAACGTGCAAAATAAATACAATAATTATTATTGTGAACTCAAAAATCAGAGCTCTTATGAACTGCTTGGTTACAAATCAAATAAATATTTTGGATTCTCTTGAAATGTTGGTCGCCGCCGGAATTGTGTGTGTGTGTTTTTTTTTCTGGTTGACTGAGGATGAGTGATATTGAATGTGGCATGCACGATTCGTACTTTTAGTTAACTGTTTTCCGTTATACCAATGTAATAAAACACACACCCTGTTCACATCTACAATTCATCCAGCAGCAGATAGTACGCCTCAGGGCCAGTTTGTCATTCCGGTTACTGGCAACAATATTTTCAATCTGTCTCAACAATAATTATATCTTCTTGATAAAGCGGCCCATGTCACTACATTGGTTCTGCTGCATGAGCATGTATGCGATCACATTCGATCTGGAGACAGCATGGTCATTCCCCTTTCCTCACTAAAACCATCGCTGCAAAATATCGAGTTTTCTGCATTTTCTTTTAAATTTGTGCACTTGTGCTGTTGTGCCTTAATATTTTAGATATTTTAGGTAGCCGCCGTGACCCGACTGAACTGTGAAATTTAATAATATCAATTGCCATTCTTCCTGCTTATCAAATACCCTATTTTGCAGTTCAGGAATCTAGTTCATCTGACTGACCGGAACTCTATCACCGTTCTTGCCATTTAGCCATCGTGTTGTTTCTTTCGGTCCTTATTTAGTGGCCGTTCATGATAAGTTATGACAACAGTATCCTTGTTCCATAACTATGAGTGACAAATTGACTAGTCAAAAAATGATGAATACAGTAATTAAATCAGTTGTTCAAGAAAATTGTTATGAAATAATCCTAATTTGAACGTTATATTACTCCAAGTAAAGCTTATGGCATCTACTAAAAAATTCAATACAGACAAATTGGTAAATTACTCCGCATGGGAGTATATAACAATTCACCAATTGTACTACAATTAACGAAAATTAGATGTTTTCATAATTCTATTATTTTTATAGACCATAGTGAATTATAATTATCATATTCGGAATTTGTACCTACATATCCCATAGAAATTATTAATCTTTCAAGTTCTGTAACTTAATTTGGCAAACAAATTTTTTGCATTTCATAAAAATTTCCTTAAAAACAATAAATTTCAATTAAAAGTTGATGCAAATATTCATTACTTACTATTATTTATTAATTGACTATTATTTTCAAAACTATTAAGTTCCTTAGATTTTTTTATTATTGGTCTTAGAGCTGTTGCAGATAATGTTTCAGTATCGGCCATGGTGGTTGCAGTTGTTGACGTTGTTCCCACTGCACTTTTATTAACGGTGACTCTTGATGTTATTACTGCTTTCGCCGCTTCTGCTACAACTTTTGATTGCTGATCGTCATCAACGCGATTTTCAATTTTTGATGTTTCAGTTACAGATTCTGTAATTTTTGGTTCCAATATTAATGCCGAAATTGCCATGAGCGATGTTGTCGACTCCGCATCAAATGATGGTGTTTCCTTTTCTTTTGTTTTCGATGACAATGATGATGACGCCGACGATGACGCAGATGATGATGTTGGTGCTGATGGCGATGATGTTGTTAAAGTAGGTAACACATTCGGTGTTGACGATGGTGTTATTGTTGTCACAGCTGTCGATGACAAATTAATTTCATCAATTGTTGTAATACTATTACAGTGCGTTATTAAATATTGTATACCAAATATTATAAAATATAGTTTAAAATATTTTATTCGATTATTATGATAAAGTATTTCAGCATTGTTACTGTTGTCGTTGTGATTGTTGCCGGTTCGATTGTTTGCCATAGCTCTGGAATCACAAAAAAAAAAAAAATAATAGAAATAAAATAAAATGGATCACAACAATTAAACAATTTATAATTAATTAATTGTTATGTATTAGCTGGCGATATAAGTAGCACTGGTCCCGGTGAGAGCGGTACGGAATTTTTTATATGAAAACCCATTCAAAATAGTGTCATTGGAATGACATTTTTAAAATTTGAAGCAATTCAACACTGTTACAAAGTAATTCCATTGGGTATAATTAAGAGCTACAAATCCTTAGAATGCAGAATTGGAAGACGTTAGCTGCAGATAGATCCGGTTGGAAAAGTGTGTTGGAGAAGGCTCAAACAACAAATGGACGGTCATGTCATCAGTAAGCAAAGTAGTACCACTTGGAAGACAAGTTGTTGCGGTGTGGTGACTTAATTTCAATCTGATATATATGGCATGAGCGATATACTGCTTTGTCAGGTAGGCCAACGGGTATATCTAGGGTCTATGTAACAGAACCGATGTATCGCTTAGTTAGGTAGGCCTTTTCAATGATAGACTAAGGCTTCCAAAAATGCAATGGATAAAAACAATAGGAATTTGTACCCCAGGTGGCAAATCGATCTTTCGAAGGTGATGTAGGTAGTGGAACTATCAGTTCAATGGAGTTAACACCCGAGAGGGGTGTTTCCGTGAAGCGGTTCAAAGAAGGTAAATGCAATGCACCGCAACCGCGGAAGAACCTAACGGGCTTGAAAACAGACAGTCTTAGGGGAGGTGTGGACACCAAAAAACGGCGCCTCAAGCTCGAAAATCTTGGGAAACCGGGAAAAAAGAGTTTTTCTTGGGACGTTCAAAACGAAGGCGCATTAGGCTTTCACTAGTCACAAAGTTCCAGGTGGGGATAAACGGTGCAAAACCTTTTCGGAGGTAAAGCGGGACTATCTCTAAATGGGCATCATCTGTGATGTGGTCACGATGGATCGAATTTGATCACCGTAAGGGCGGCTCTCTTGGATGCTTTGAACTTACTGCCGGAAGCCGTTGGTGATATAGATATAATGGATGTAAAATTGGTGGATGGTGTCATCTCTGTTACGTGTGTAAACCAAAAATTCAGAGAATAGCTATGAGCGATAGTAGGAACGATGACCAACCATTGGGAGGGTATCAAACCTAGGATTGGCAGTCTTACAGCTATTAGGAATACTACAAAAATGACTATACGTGAACTCGGAGATCATGTCAGCCAGACTTTGGCGTCCGTACGCTTGTGTGGGTGAAACTTCGAATTGGAGGCTCACTCGCTTAAGTAGATGCAAAGAAGATGGGCATATACTGACAGGAAGCGGCAGCACAGATAACTGCGGTGAAATATTATACGAATTTCTGGTTAGGAATAACATCATCATCATGAATACGGGATCAGAACTGACTTTTGTCACTTACAGACGAATGGAGGTGATTAATGTTATTTTAGATAATGGAAAGATGCTGGGACGACAATCGAATAGTTCATAAAAACCATGTCGGATAATAGGGCCATCTATTTTAAAGTCGCAAATGGTACTCCTAAACAAAAAGAAGTGTTTCTCTGAAATCTGATAGGAGCGGTAAAATCAATATCGAAATCAACTGAGAATGTGGGGACACAGCTAAATGTTGTACATTTGACTATGCTAAATGCATTTCAAAAGTCATGCCTTCTGATTTTAGTGGAAGAACTGGATCCGAAACCCTGGTAGTGCGGAGACTTGGAGAAGTTAAAGAAAGAGAAAGGCTGTTAACCAAGCTTTGAGCTGTGGATCATTCAAAATCGAATGGGCACACGTATGAAACATAGTGACTTTTCTTCCAAAGCCTGTGAGTGGATGCTGCACTGAGGCAAGTTCGTTCATACCGATTAGTCTGACAAACTTTCTTTTGAAAATAATTACTTGGAGGGCAAAATTATTAAGAATTTCCCCCTAAATAAAAACTAGTATGCAGGGAAATCAACAGAGACAGCATGGGCTGGCGAGAGTTGCCGAAGACGAACGGTATACGGAAGGCATCGCGTTGGCCTCTGATGAGTGGTTCATGTTTGAAGGGTAAAGTATGCATGGGATGTCCCCAGGGTGGATTATTATCTCCACTTTTGTGGAACATTACCGTAGACTCTTTACTCAACCGACTTGAACAAATAAACGTGCACCCAATTGGCTATGCAGATGACATAGCGATTATAGAAAGATTCATGGGTACTGTTGCTGATATTAAGAGTATTGCACTCTATTAGACGGAGCGATGGTGTTGAAGATTTTCGTATCCTATTTGGGAATTTTCAATTGTACCAAATACCTAGGTTCTGGAATCGAGATTAACCTGGGAATAATAACAGAAGTTATTTGGGGTTCATGGTGTTTTTCGCAATACGCAAATTTGTGCCACGGAAATGCTACTGGGACTGCTACCGCTAGATTTGTTTTGTTACCAAGACTGTGGCAACTTTTGCGCTAAGATTGGTACGTGAACGTACATGGCATCAAACTGGAAAAATCTATGGGTTTATCATATCAGATCACATCGGAAACGTTGCGACAACATGAGTAGATATAGGCAATATAAAATATTCTATGGGAATTAACACCTGGGTGGTTCTAAGCATGGAGAGAACCTTTAGAAAATTGGTGGTAATTGTTACTGGACATGGGGATTCCGTGTATCATTTGAGAAAGAAGAAATCTTTTCGGAAGATATTTGTAGATTGTGAATGGAAGACGAAGCTACTGCGGCGCATGTCGCATGTCTATGCTTAGCTTTGATAAGTAAAAGGTTACAGGATTTCATCTGATCAAAGATTCTAGATAGACGGTTCTGTGGCGGATGGCTTGATCCTCATCATGGTATTGATGCAGCTTCGGTAGGGGGTCAAAAAGTGACCCAATTGGTGGTCTGATTCAGTATCTCCCGAAACATTTTGTATACAAATAAGTAAGTAAGTATGATAAGGGTGTAACATTTGGAAGTATGTATAGCTATTGGATCACCATTTCAATAAAATTTAAAGCTCATTTTATAAAAAAAAAATCTGAGGAACACATATTTTGAAGCGATCGGAAGCAATGATGACTTTCAACAAAAATGTTAAAAATTATTATCAAATATTTAAGTACAGAATTTCAATATTATTAGCCCCGATAAATGGTTAATTAATACATATTTGTACATAATCATACAATAGCAAATATTTAGTATATTTAGCCTGATTGATTGATATAGATTCGAAATTCTATCGGAAAATAATTTTTATCAATTGTTAAGACACACCAATTGTGCTTATTCACAAAGCCATGTTGCCACAAAGCAAGTGATAATCAGAAGGAATAATGTCTGGGAAGCGATAATATTTCAAAACCAAATGACAATAATGTATCTTCAACCGTTTTCGCTACACACTGTAGAGCATTGTCGTGGTGCGAAATCACTTTTAGCGGTATATAGAAATTGTATGTCGCCTTCTTTTCGTGAATATTCCATTTTTTCTGTGATGTTGATCTACGATTTTTTGCATTTAGGTTAATCGAAATAAATCCTCTTGACATCATACCAGCCACATACTGAGAAAGTATTCAAATACATATACGATATTGATTTCGTTCAATTCAGATGCGGCAACCATTTTTCTATAAAAAGATTTAATATTCCGGAAATTCCTATCCTGAATTTCAACTAATTCTAACTAAACTCAGATTTAGTTCAAGATTTTCAATAAATTGTGATCAACTAAATTACGATGATACCATTTACAATATTTATCCAGTGTCTCATGTTAATGATTTTTGTATTGATGTTTAAATTTTTATTCATCAGGTAATCTTAACATTTTCAAAAAGCTTCGAAATTTAATATGACAACACTTACTACATTATTTTAAATAAATATCATATGAAACTGACAGAAAACTGGAGAAACCTCTTTCACAATTTTATGGTAAGATTATTTCAAATCTGGTAATACTTTTTTATTATTTGTCAACAAAAACTTTGAATTTTCAATTAGTTCTAATAAAACCTTCAATTGGAATAGATAATTTAATCAAGTTTTAAATAAACTGTTATAATTATTAAATAATACGAAATTGTTTTCCAGAAATTAATTGAATATTCTAAACAGTTTTAGTTTTACAATTAACTTTAAATCAAAATTAAACAAAAAACATTAAAAAAATATCTTCGAAATGAATTCCAAAGAAAATTCACCAAATAAAGAAGTTTTAACTATTAACAAATCGAAAAGTGAATATAGATGCAAATATTGCCCAAAAACATTTGTGAAACCAAATTATTTAAACAGGCATGAACGAATACATACCGGTGCGAAACCATTTAAATGTGAAACACGTCAACGATCATTTGGGCAAATTTCAACCTTAATCAAACACAAAAGAACACATAATGATGAGAAACCATATGAATGTAATACGTGTCAGAAAACTTTTATGCTGAAGGCATATTTGGTATGTCACATAAGAACTCATACCGGTGAGAAACCATATGAATGTAATATGTGTCAGAAAAGATTTGTGAGTAAATCAAACTTGATACGTCACATAAGAACGCATACTGGTGAGAAACCATATGAATGTAATACGTGTCAGAAAACATTTGTGAGTAAGCAAAACTTGATACATCACATAAGAACGCATACCTTTGAGAAACCATATGAATGCGAAACGTGTCAGCAAGCGTTTTCGATTAATTCAAATTTAGTAAATCACAGAAGAACGCATACAGGTGAGAAACCATATGAATGTAATATGTGTCAGAAGAGATTTGTGCAGAAATCAAACTTAGCAAGTCACATAAGAACGCATACTGGTGAGAAACCATATAAATGTGAAACGTGTCAACGATCATTTGGGCAAATTTCAACCTTAATCAAACACAAAAGAACACATAATGGTGAGAGACCATATGAATGTAATACGTGTCAGAAAAGATTTGTGTCTAAGTCAAGCTTAGTAAATCACATAAGAACGCATACCGGTGAGAAACCATATGAATGTAATACGTGTCAGAAAACTCTTGTGAGTAAGTCAAACTTGATACGTCATATAAGAACGCATACCGGTGAGAAACCATATGAATGTGAAACGTGTCAACGATCATTTAGGCATATTTCAAGCTTAGTCAAACACAGAAGGACGCACACCGGTGAGAAATCATATAAATGTGAAACGCGTCAGCGTGCGTTTTCTACTAATTCAAACTTAGTAAGGCACAAAAGAATGCATACAGTCAACCGATCTTATAATTGGAATATATCCCAGATAGAATTGAAAGGAAATTATGATTTGTTAAAGCACAAAACCAAACACAATAACAAGTTGCAATTAAATTGTAATATTGAATCAGTGCCAGTTGAAAATCCACCACTTGAAATCACATACAATGAATCGCAAAGTCAAAGCATAAACATTGCTAGTATTGAAACCCAACGTAGCACCTGCAAAACTACACACGAGTCGACTTTACAGCAAGCAAATAATACAGAAGTTCTAGATGGCAGAAATACCTTCAAAATACCATTTTCAATTCAATATCAATATAAAGTAAATCAAATTTTGCAATCAGAAAATAATGATGATATTCATCAACAATTAATTACGGAAAATAAGGAACCACTAAATAAAATCATCAATTCAGAAATATCATCGCCAGAAATTATAACTTTTGCAAATTTTTCTGATGGTATAAACAAACAAGTGACTTTCAATTCAGTACAATCGGAAATCCAAAAACTAACAATTAATAGGCAATTTTTGGGTTCACAAGAACATATCGAAAATATTAATGAAATTTCATACGAAATCGAAACTGAATTAGACATTGATTTAATTAATTTTATTTTAGAACACACTACGAAAGATAACGAGGCGCAATTTAACAACAATCCAAATTATGCTGATATTCTGGAAATGTTATATGCAGAAGAAAGTAATTTTGAAGGTGTCAATAATAAATCAGCAGATGGTGATTCAAAATAAACAATAAATCAAAATATTTTGACGATAATTTCTGAATAATAATAAATGACAAATGGATTCAGGAACTTAAATTGTATCCAAAGTGCTCCTGCACATATTTAGAATAGAAATGAATTATTTGACGAAAATTATATAAAAATTTTATTCGAAAATATATTAAAAAATATTTCATAGTTCAATTATTTATGAATTCATTTTGACCAGATTCTGTTGCTAATAATTTAGTTTGTGATCTGTGGGATAATATTGTATTGTTTTTCAATTAAATGTTGACCGATGGGTGGTACAGAATTCATAAGTATTACAGCTACATTTAAAATTAATCGATACTGTTCATTTCAATTGGGTTGTGTCATCTGTTTTGCATCCGTCTTTGATATGTATTCCTTCAAGATAAGACCAATCTATCTAATAAACATATTTTTGTGAAATCCAATATTATAATTTCTCGAAATGAGAAAGAAAAATCAATGAATTTACTAATTTAGACGAAAAATAAAATGATATGATATTTAACTAACTTCGTTGCATAGTAGTAATTGTAAAATCATACTTAAGTTGAATAAGAAAATGAACAATGACCACACAAACCATTGACTAAAATCGTTAATTGTTATGGTAATGTGATGTCATTGTAGCAAGACTATTTTAAGCAATGTCAAAACCCACTTTTTTTTGATTGGCAAAATTAAAACGTTTATTTTTTGTAAATAGCAAAATTTTTATTTCAATCAGAATATTTTCCAATATTTATTATAACTCTTCCCATATTTCTGCCAAAAAGTAGGTGGTGAGACAAATTGATAACATAACTTTCCTTTGATGAATATCAGCATTCGATGTTGTATTCGCTGTGGTTCATATTTCTTGCTCCACGATCCATTTCGATTTACATTGTTGTAAACAATCCATTTTTCATCGTCAGTTATCAATCGTTTCAGAAAGGAATCAATTTCGTTACGTTTTCTAAGCAAATCACAGATGTCAATGTGTTGTTTTAAATAAAATTCGTTAAGTTCATGAAGAACCCATAAATCGTAGTCAAGTGGTTACATTTTTCAATGCATGTATGTAATACAGCTTCTCTGCATTCTGACGTGATTGGCTATGACGATCCGCATCGATTATTATTATTGTGATTTGGTCATCATCCACATCACCTGGACGACCTGAACGTTGTGCATCTTTTAGTGAGAAATCTCCAGAACGAAATTTCGCAAACCATTTCTGCTACTGTCCTTCTTTTAACGGCTATGTCACCATACACAGGACATAATTTTTTGTGAGCTTGTGATATGTTGTTTCGTTCGTGGGAATAAAATTGATTTGGACAATTTAGCAAAAACCAAATAAAAATTATATAATCGTTCGATATAATTTTTTTACTGAACCACTGAATGAGGTACCAACTATAAAAAAAAAAATATGGTTTGACATTTTGAATACGTCAAAATTCATCAAAAGCCATCTTTATGTAAAAAGTACAGTTTATTAGTGTGTATCCCAATATTCAACATTTTTACAAAGACTAATTTTTGCGAACGGTTATGTTTCGCATAACATTAACATTCATAACAATTACAATTAATGGCATGCGGCAGAAATTTATCAATTGATCTGGCAATTTAGAAATGGAAATAAAAATTTTTAGTGAGTTAATTTTTCATATTTTGAGAATTTATGAAGACAAGTGAAAAAATTAATTTCTCTAAAATTTAATTTTGCACCCATTTCCTTGTACCCCAAACAGTTTATTTAAATATTGGAGGTATAGTTAGAAAATGTTTGTATTAAGTTTCTGCGTGGTTTAGGATCCGTTCATGCGAAATGCCACATTTACAGGGATGTTGCATTCCCAATCTCACCTCCACCCCAATCCAAACACCATCCCTGGTGGTCAGTCGAGAACAGATACTAAATGATGACTGGCAAGTCGAAAGTTCCGACTCGAAACTATTTGCATCCAGCCAAGTATCCGTACACCTACTCTCAGCGACCGCCGGTAGTTAGTTATCATGAAATTAGCCTAAGTTACGGATACGATATCGGTTTCGTGACATTTTGAATTAATTGATTGTGCCTTGTGGAGTAAATCATCAACCTCCCCCTCCAAATCCATAATTAACTCTTAGATAAGTATGTGTAAACATTATTCTCCTATACAGAAGTTATACATTAGTATATTTCAGTGGATATTCCTATATTTCTGTACATTTGCATTTTCGTCTATGAGAACTTCTAGCCTCCATATCCAAGAAATAAAAAGTAGGCTCAACTCAAAACTTCAAAAAACAATAGTTTATGACTTAGACTTATGATCAGAACCAATTGGGACAAAAATTGTAATGCGGCGAAACAGGCCGTTTTTGATCGTACTCTTTATTACTGCATCGAATCGCCTATTAATTCGAATATCATCAATCAATCAATGTGAAAAATTCCGATTAAAATAAAATTACTTTGGGTAATACTTTTCTTTTTCGCCGTTCGCACTTGAAAATGGGAATATCGAAAGATAATTTAGAATATTCCAAAAATATTATTATTTCTTTTTTGTTTACCTTCAAAGCTACAAAAATTAATATTTCAAAATTAGTTCGATTGATATTTTCAATGTGAATGGACCATTTTTAAAGTTATCAAAAATGAATTACGGTTAAATATTGGTCAAAATTAATACAATTTTGAATAGATTCAACTCGAAATAATAGTAGTTTTAATTTTTTCATTATTTGTCAAAAAACCAAATATTTATAAAATTAAATAAAAAAAACATTGAAATGAATGCAGAACAAAATCGAAAAGCAAATGAATGTGTAACAATTGACAAAAATGTAATTAAATGCACAGATTGTGTGAAGACATTTTCACGGATAAGTAATTTAAATATGCATATGAGATGTCATGCCGGCGACCGACCATTTGCATGTGATATGTGCCCGGCAACGTTTCTACGTAATGATTATTTAGATCGACACATGAGAGTTCACATCGGCGACAGACCATTTGCATGTGATACGTGCTCAGCTACATTCAAACGTAACGATCATTTAAATGTTCATATGAGGATTCATACTGGCGAAAAATTTGAATGCAACATCTGTAAGAAAACATTTACACAAAATTCAAATTTGAAAATACATGTGTCAAGACATCACGATGGGATGCCATTTACTTGTTGCATTTGCAAGAAAAAATTTAAAAATAAACACAATTTGTCGACACATATAAAAAAGCATCTAGAATATCCTATCGATCCAACAGACCAACTGCCAACATTAAATCAAACCACAATAGAATCAACTAAACAATTAAACCCAACCACAGATCACATTCAATTAATTAATAATGATGCCATTTCAGAAGGAAATACGCTACAACAAGAAAATATAATATCACAACATTTCCAAAATAGCGTTGATGGTCAACCACAAATTTTGTATAAAATAGATTTCTCAAATTTAGACCATCCAAATACAACCATAGAATATATTCAATCAATTGATAATGCTGGCAACTCAGAAGAAAGTAATAATCAATCGTTGCGCGAAGAAAATGTCATGCCAGAACATGTCCAAAATAACGTTGATGGTCAACCACAAATTTTGTATAAAATAGATTTCTCAAATTTAGACCATCCAAATACAACCATAGAATATATTCAATCAATTGATAATGCTGGCAACTCAGAAGAAAGTAATAATCAATCGTTTCACGAAGAAAGTGTCATACCAGAACATGTCCAAAATAGCGTTGATGATCAACCACAAATTATATATAAAATAGATTTCTCAAATTTAGACCATCCAATTACAACCATAGAATATATTCAATCAATTGAAAATGCTGGTAACTCAGAAGGAAGTAATAATCAATCGTTTCACGAAGAAATACCACAATATTCCCAAAATAGTGTAGATGTACAACCGCAAATGTCGTATCATCCGAACTTTTCTAATTTAATCTAATCAAAGTCAACGACAGATCGCATTCAGTCAATTGATAATAAAAAAAAACCAATTTAATTACAAATAGACTTATTTGATGTTGCCGCGGATCAATTAATTAAAAAATTAAAACAAATAAATTAATTGCGGAATAATGTAACATTTTATTCTGCGTATAATTATTAATAATATAAATAGAATTATATTTTTACGTAAACAAAGAACAAATATTTTATTTCAATAAATACGTTTTTTATTTATTTTAAACGTTAATTTAATTTTATCTGAAATAATATAAAAATTTGTTATCAACTGTCACAAATATAACACACATTTAGCACGATTCACACATACACGGTTTATCGCAGAGAAATGTCAAACTATTGGTAGAAACGCAATACCGCTGCGCTCACATTTTTCCTACAATGCAATTTTTCGTTTGCTATTTGTTCACCAAAAATAAGCTGTTGACATTGAGAAAACTAGAAATTTTCTATGAATCAGAGAAATACATGAATTTAAATTTTTAAATAAAACCGAATACGTCAAAATAGAAGGAAACAATTTGTTAAACGAAAAATAACATTTTATTTTCAAATTATTATTATATTATTTACCCGTGAACATTTTTCCAGTCGCATTGTGTTTCTACAATATAATATAAAAAAAAAAATAATGATGGCGGATTTCTTGCTCAAAAATTGGTAGATGTGATGTCTCGATGTGTCTTAGCTGATCGTCGCGTTAGGTTTTTGTCGTTCAATTTGCATTGTCATAACCATTGAAAGTATGGTTTTCAGCTTGGTTAAGTCTACTACTGTGTTCTCTTGACATTAAACATTGAATAAAAAATTGAAAAAATTGATTATTTTGTACAAAAAGCCAAACAAATCGTGGCAAACTTCATACATTTTGTTTTTGTTTGGTTTGTTGTTGTGTTTTTAAATAATTGTTGTATTGCAGTTGCATGCTTATTTAAAAATGGAAATTGGTAAGTAAATTTAATAATTTTGTGTCAATTAAATTAATAAACTTTACTTATAAACATACAAAAATAATTAATTCGAAATTATAAAATTTGTACTCGAACGATAATTCTAAGAATAATTTAAATTTTATGTCAACTTTATAGCATGACGTTTGCTTCAATTGCCAAACTAATAGAATGTGATGAGTCAAACTCAAAGTCAAAGTTATGCTACGTTTACACGAGAGAGAAAAGTGCCGACATTTGACTATGCGACAACATCAGACTTCAAATGTCCCGTATAAACATAGTCATGACACAACTCTCAGTAATGTCGCTATAGCAGTATCAGAGAGCAGCAGCGTCTTCGTGTGCACATTCAAGACACACTGTCTGAGAGTAATGTCAATATGTGCAAAGCATTTGGAATCGTAATAGCGGTGTCACGACATGGGTTGTTATAGGTAAGGCAAAATTAATAATTTTTATTCTATGATTCTGGATTAATTAGTAAATGAAACAAAATATAAAAAAATAAAACTTAACAAAAGCACAGCAACTTGAAATAGCCAACAACAAAATGATATAACAATGAATCCTCAGTTACAACTATAAAAACAATCACAACAACAAGAACAACAACATCAACAACAGTACGCCACACAGATGATATAACTGAAATGAAATTATGATGAAAGAACTTATGTGTGAAATTAGTCCTTTCATAGGATTATTAACCAAGTTAGTAACAAAAATGGTATAATGTACAAATTTACTCAAAATAGTACTTTGGAACGCCAACGGTTTAACGCAACATTCTCATGAAATAAATAGATATATTATTGATCACAAAATTGATATCCAAAAATGATTAATTTTTGGATGTGACTAAATTGCCGAAACGCATTTTACCAACAGAAACTATTTGAATATATGAAATTATAAAACATGCGATACAAAACAGCTGAATGGGAAGGCGTATGAAGGTTCGGCCATTATCATCAGAAATACAATAATACAATAAAACATTATGAACTTCAAAAATATGAACATGCATATCTTCCAGCAACGAGTGTAGTTATAGCGGATTGGAACGGTCCATTGACTATATCAGCCTTATACTGCCCACCAAAACACAATATCAGTAAAGTTGAATTCACCAAATATTTTAAAACATTGGGGAAAAGCTTTATTTCCGCAGGTAACTATAATGCTAAGCATACCGAATAGGGTTCAAGATTGATCACACAGAGAGGCAGACAACTTTATATGGCGATTCAAGATTGTAAACTGGATCACATATCTACGGGAAATCCAACTTATTGGCCTCCATTGGTCCAAACAAAATTCAGATTTATTGGACTTCTGTATCACCGAGGGTATTACAAAAACTCGAATAAAAGCGGAATCGATTATTGTACATTACATTCAAAACGCTCAAATTGGAACATATTTAAAGAATTTATTTATAAAAAAATAACACTGGACATGCCGTTGAAAAATGCAATTGAAAATTGCAACAACATTGTAAAAGATGCAGCTAAAACATCAACACATGGGAAAGATTAAAAAAGAAGGAAAATGGGTGCCACACATGAACTGACTGAAACCAATGTTAAAAATTGTATTGTTGAATGGTTTGCAATACGTTGTTTACAACGCACCGAAAATACCATTTTGTGCGTCACATTTTGACTGGCGATGCGGCAAGTGGATCTGCTACGATAACCAAAAATACAAGAAATCGCATGGATTGATCCAAGTCGGCCATCAACATCGACGCCAAAAAGGAACATTCATAAGAAAGTAAGGTTATGTTCTAAAACTAAATGAAACTATCACTGCTGTAAGTTTTCCAACAACAATTAATCGATTTGAACCCTACGCAGAATAAACATCGTCCAATATCAGCCAAAAAACAACGTAAATTGATTTTGCTAAACGATAACGCACGACTACGAAAAGTATTGCATAAATTATATAAGATGAAAATTAATAAAAAAAAAAAAAAAAAGGTAAAAACTTATTCAAATACCCAATACCATTTTATTATTCATGTATTATTTTACATAAGAAATTGATGTACTCTGCACGCGCCGCCACTCTAATACACACACAAAACAATAACTGTGTACAATATAGTATGGTAGAAAATGTGCACGAAATACGCATGTCACCATTATTATAAATATATAACAGTAAAATATATAACGTTATTTCTATACAGGGTGTCCACGAACGGTGCGCATTCCTTCAAGGGAGTGATGGGGTACATAATTCTACGTCGAAATTATAAAATAACATTTTTCGAGATACGGCCCTAAGAATTTTTCTCGTCAGTCATTAAAGTACCAATAACTTCGAAAGTAAGGTAAATACAGAAAATGTATGGTAAACCGAATTTGTAAAGAATTAAATTCTGAATTAAAATATGTTTTCAATTGTTTTATAACTTGCTTCAGTTTCATGCTATTGAACAATATAATTGAAAATTAACTTTGTTTTCTGAAAAATTTCATACTAAAATCAATTTTTTTAAAAATCTAACGGCGCAACATATTATTTTTATGTCAAAAAAGTGAAACTAATTTATTTCGCTTCAGTTTTGTAAAAGATTTCATTTAGCTATGGCTAACAGTTTAACAGCTATGAATGTTTGAAAAAGTGGTGTAAATGAAGAAATAAAAAAATAACAAACTAAAATTACAGTTATTTGGAACAAAAGAAGAAGTAGGCTTGTTTAAATTTCGTTTATTCATACTAAGCAAACACCGCCTACTCTTTTTTCTGTTCCAAATAGCTATAATTTTAGTTTGTTATTTTTTATTTCTACAATTACACCACTTTTTCAAACATTTATAACTTTTAAATTGTTAGTCATAGCTAAATGAAATATTTTACAAAATTGTAGCGAAATAAATTAGTTTTAATTTGTTGATATAAAAATAAGATGTGGTGCCTTTAGATTTTTAAAAAAATTCATTTTAGTATGAAATTTTTCAGAAAACATAGTTATTTTTCAATTATATTGTTCAATAACTTGAAACTGAAGCAAGTTATAAAAAAATTTATAACATATTTTAATTCAGAATATAATTCTTTACAAATTCGTGCTACTATAAATTTTCTGTAGTTATCTTACTTTCGAAGTTATTGGTAATTTAATGATGGACTGACGAGAAACATTTCTTAGGGCCGTATCGCGAGAGCCCCAAATCGAAAAATGTTATTTTATAATTTCGACGTTGAATTATGTACCCCATTACCCCCTTGAAGGAATGTACACCGTTCGTGGACACCCTGTACATATCCAAATACATGCGTGTGCATCTGTAGACCATTTATTTGTTTGTATTATATTGTGAGTTCGTTTGATATTATCCATTTTAATATTTATTGTAACAATAATGATAATAATATAAATAAGATAATAAAATGTAATTATTCACGTTTGACTTGAATCACGTATAAATAAAATGAGGAAAAAACAAATCACGTGCTTACCATATTTTATATTGTACAAATAAATATTTTGTATTTTTCTAATATTGTAATAATTTGCCAAAATTATAATCGAACATATTTTCTTCGAATAAATATATTTAAATAGATAATTATTAGAAAACAATTTTTGTTGTCCATTCACACACACACACGCACACACATTCAAACACTCACACACACACATACACACACACTCATTGTACAACTATTTTACATTTTCCTATAGTCTACGACGTATATTTTAATTTTACCGTATGTTAGAACCACGTAATTTGTTAAAAAAAACAAAACAAAAAAAAGGGTATCCAAAAAAAAAAAAAGAAAATAATCCTAGGAAAATATCAAAAAACAACAACAAATCTTTCAATATGGAATCAAAAAAAAATTTCATAAAATTTTTCCATTTAAAAGCAAACATTTGTTTCGTAAGAAATTAACTAAAACTTACGTGAAATTTTTTCCCAGAAATAGCCGCAAAAAAAATGAAAAACAAAAATTAAAATAAAACTAAAAAAAACTATAGCACAAAAACCACAAATCACCACCACCACCACCAACAACACCAACAACACCAACAACAATAATAACAAAAGAATTAAACAATAAAAACCGTAACGGATCACTTTTTCTTATATTTTATGGCTATTTTTTTTTTAATTATATTTCAATAAAAATTATTTTTATGGAACGAAAAACTAAAAGCGATAGAAGCAAAAAAATTAGTATGGAAAAAATTCACACAAATCAAATTGCAAAAACCAAAAAACATGTCTTTTGTATTCAACTCAAATTTTCAGAGTGCGCAACAATGTCAATTTTTATTACCCTAAAATATTTAGTAGAAATTTATAGTTAGAAAATAAATAAATAAAATAAAAAAAAAAAAAATAAAAATAAAATAGAAAAAAAAGAATTACCACCCAATCCTTACTCACACCACGCACAACCCCATACCGTCGCCAATCATCACACCTTTCATTTAACAACGAGAGAGAAAAGATTTAATAATTAACATTTAAGTTTTTACAAACACCAACACACAATTTTTCATTATATAGTACCTATTTAAAACGATAAAACAACACCAAAACAGCGTAGAAGCAGCAGCAGCAGCAGCAGCATTGTGGAAAATTCACACCATTTAATAAGTTAACATTGTGTATATATTCTATATTTGGATATGGTGCGCATGGTATACATTTTAACACTCATAACTGTATATTGTGTATGTGTGTGTGTGTGTGTGTGTGTATCGTCTATGAATAAATAAAATTTCAGAAATAAATAACATATTATTATATAACTGTACAAATCAATCTCAATTTGACTGACTGGCTGATGATGATGACGGACGACGACGACGACTACGACGACGACGACGACGACAATAACGACGACGCATACAACCTATTCCATCTCTGTTAATTTATTTTATGAAAATGGAAAAATCACCCCCACTCACCCACCATAAAAAATAATGTACAGAAAAATCTCTATATATTGAATTCTTACAAAAATTGAAGAAAAGCATCGAAATAATGGATTTTCGGTAAAATGTGAAATCTCAATAAATGATGATTTTTATTAGTTTTAATAACTCAAAACGGTTTATAGAATATGACTTTTTGAACAACATTCCTTACCCATATAACCATTACCAAACGCATAATATTCTAATTAGAATAATTTTGAAATCGTTTAAATTTAATTTTATGTGAATTGAATGACCCCATCATACTCCCATATTCGGGGGGATACAAATACTAGAATTTTTAAATTCAGAATAATTTATCAGTGTAAAATGCACGTTTCTGTCATATTTAATTACGTTCTCACGTATTATGAACAATGGGAACATTTTCTTTTTTTTTTTTGTATAGGTTTGGAATGATATTATGAAAACACTACCAAAAAAATTTCTTTACCATATAATTTAAAGAGTGGGTAGTTTTAATTGTCAATATTCGAAATATTTAATCCATGATGAAAATCTAGCCATTTCGCCACAGCACCGTCTCTCGTTATTCGTCCAGCATATGTATGAAGGTGAAACGAAACATATCCGCTTACTTGTGCAGATGAAACACAATAAACATCTAGCGAATACTAATCCTAATCTTTCAATCACAATGTACAAATATTTTGCGATATGATTTCCATCCGTCTCAGATGATATCCGAAACCACCATGTCTGAAAACTATTGTCATTAATTTTCTAAGTGGACGTCGCTCCAAGCCATCAACCACTCTGTTGTTATTGCCAGTAGAAAATCTAAGAGTTAATTTAGATTGCCGTCATCTACTCCTCATTTTGTCTCAACGTAATAAAGATTTTATATGATCCATTTCTCGATTAGATTTCTCGCTATATGCCGCACCCATGGCGGAATATGGTTCATGGTCCGTTGAAAATCAAGACAGGATTGGAAATAAACAACGCTATTAGCCATTTGTCAAACCGGGTATAGGGTTGATCCTATATTTTAACTAAATTGGGTACAATAGTTTAAAAAATTAAATTTTCATGTAAATCCTAATATGCATAAATTCCATTAGAATTGAAATTCAGAATAGTAATTGGATGCGTTATTGTAATGTATTAAAATCGAAATTGGATAAATTGGAATAAAAGTTTAAGAAATTGGAATTATACACAAAATTTGAGTTTAAAATGGTACTATGTAGGGTAATTCCTTAACAAATCCTGTAGAATTGATATCCGCAGCAGTCTAGCATAAACTGAGCTAAATAATAGAATGAACTCCGATACCGTAAATTAATGTTATTGGGAATGTGAGCTTAAAATCGAATTACAAATAATTCGTTGAAGAACATATGATACAATACATGAAATTTTTTATGCAAGTCAGTTCAATAGATCTGACTTCGTAATTGAATGAACTTCGGCCATTCATTTAAATAAACTTTTTGATAAATTAAATTATACGAATTACGCAAAGAAGTAGTAGTCTAATTAGTCACTTCACGTAATCGGAAAGGCTTTTCCCGTATACGCATATTAAAGCATAAGCCGGGGGCACATTTTTTTTTTTTATAGATTTCTCCATATTTAATGATATGGAACAGATTCGATTATGGTTCGACCAAACGCGTCGGCACCTATTTGGAAAACTACTGTCTCATACCCAAATGTTTGCGTATAATACTGGAAACACTACCCTTTGATAACTTTAGGGAGTGTCGTCAGCTATCTCTTATAACTTCACTTTACGATTACCCATAATAATTTTCAGGATTATTTCGATGTTTTCAGGATTAATAACAGCCTCATTTGGACTTCCAGATCGTAGTTCAGTATCAACGGTGTGGCTACGATCAGGTTTTAAATCCGTAAAAACCAATGTTTGATGGACCATAGTTCGGTTAACACTTTGAAAGCCATTGATCTGCTTGAACGATATTTTTTCCCGTTAAAACCCAATGATAAATCAATACAAGAAACGGCTTTGAATCCATTTCTTTGAAAATGACAAACAAAGTGTCAATTAATTCATTCGTTTGGGATTCATCTGCATGGAAATTCTACTGTAAAACTAAAATTGACAACTCAATGCTGTACAGTTGGAGTAAGTAGTCTATCGTATGGGTTTACTTTAGCAGCATTTTATTTTTCCGACAAAAACTATTTATAAAGCAAATTTCCCATTCTATATATAACAACAGCTACGTCAAGGGAAAAATAATTTTGTATTACAAATTTATTGTTATTGCACCATACAATAATGCTGTGGATATATAGTCATCATGGCATCATCATCATCATCAACATCATCACATGACAATCATATTACTTTACGATGTGCTATTATTCATCTCTAACAACATACACAAACAAGTTAGGGTAAGGGAATATATTACAATTGTATTTAAATGTATAACTTTATATGAAAAACCAATCAATTAATAAAAAACGGGTGTTCCCTAATTATTGTTATTTAAATATTATTATGTAGGCAATTATTGATTGATCAATGGTATTGGAAATTACTACGCCACTCAAACTGAAATAACAACTATTGAATTTGAGTGCCGCATATAGGACTAATATGTGGGCTGGTATAGATTCTGTCAGCAACCATTAACATCACAGGCAAAAGAGAAATTTTCACTGAAAGAAGACTAAAAAATTGTCTTCGATTTTTATGCGAAAGTTTGAAGACATAACGAATATCATTATCATTCGCATAATCTGAACATTCTCTTTGGAATATTATAATTATAAATACTAGGATTAGCTTCAAAATTATGCAATTAACAGTCGGGCCTAAATGATTTTGCACATTGAACTTTAGCGGATGACATAGAACGAGTTTCAAACCTTTCTGCGCTAGGGTTTTACCGTAACTTAAATGTTACCGAACTGCAAGAGCTTTTTTTGGGCAAGGGTTGCATTTTAAACGCGGTCATTGCAAAGAATTCTGGGGTTGTAAATTTTAAATCTACTATAAAAACTTTACACTATAAATTTATAAGCACAATATTTTTTGGTTTAGACTTTTAAAATGTTGCCTAGAAACCGTTTATCTCAAAGTTTTATGTGTAGCTGATCACGAATCTGAAACCAAAATTTAAAAATTCATATTGAAAATTTCAGTTTTCAACAAAATTTAAATGTTTTTCGATACTATTTACTTAAAAACAATAATTTGGGTTTTATCAATATCAGTGTGATACTTAATCGATGGTAAAGTATAGCAAATCCTAATTCTACTATGAGGCTTAAATTTGGAAAAAATGATCTAAGATTTGAAATTAACGGCCTCCTAAACAATCCTGTATCCGTTTCCAATCAAAACAAAATGTAATAATCAAAATCGCACTGTGCCATTGTTCACCATATTGGATCCGTCGAATTGAATATTAAAATAGTCTAATTTTTGATTTGTACTCAGCGGTCCCAAATACATCGGATTGTTTTGTGGGTACTTGAAGGGTAATTTATTACATAAATTTCTTGGTTTTTCTTATTCAATTTTTAATATATTATTTATGCCAAAATTCGATACGGCAAAGCGATTCAGCTTAAAATACCAATCTTAAGTTTTAGTTTGTCGTACATTTCTTTAAGTGATTTTGTTTCAGAATTAGTTACAATACTGTTTGCACGAGTATTCAGTTCATAATGCGTAGGAGGATTTATTTTTTCACCACACATTTTATTTTGCGTTAATGGTTTTGCAAGATAAATTTCTCTTCCGCGTATTACTGCATATTAAACTAACAGAAACTACAATTTAACCAATCAAATTTTGTGATCCAACAATTCCAAAGGCGTAAAAATATTCAACAACAGAATAAAATCACGTATTTTATTTGTCAACATTTGTAAGAAATATCATTTGTAACCCTTAAATAAAGCAGAGGCAATACTTTTCGCATCTTAAAAACACCATGAACACCATATTGAAGGTAATACAAATGGATTCCACATCAGATATTTTCCCATTTTGAGTAGATGGTATAGTTACACAGTATTCTTAATTTCATTTTTATTAAACCTATTTAGGGGTTCGATCTCACCTACTTTATCTCTGATAGTTGGTGTTTAAGACATTATGCCTTCTACTGTCAGACATTATATGTATCCTAATTTTAGCCAGTTTTCTTCACAGCATTTTTGGAGTTACACCAATTATATCATGTAGTTTGTGATATTGTGGACTCCTCACTGATGTGAAAATATACTATAACTGCACTCCACTTTTCTCATTTAATCTATAGATAAGCTGATTTTTGGGCATTATTAGTATTTTTTCTCGAATCATATTTACTGCAGGCAATTGGTGGATGGTAAGGATCCCATCTTTTATATGTTTTTTGGTCTGTTTTTATTTATTTGTAGGTGTACCGCTTTGGTTGCTGTTTTTGAATTTATATGTTCTATTTAGAATTATTCTCTGTTTGGAGAGGGGGAGGAGGAGTGGGGCACCTTTACTTGTATTGCCATATTTAGTGGTTCGTATTGTTGAAGTTGTTCTCATTGCTGGGAATTTTATGAATGTTTCACAAGAAATTTTTGCAAAATCGAAGTCTAAATCAGTTATACTGGACACGTAACCCCATCGTTTAGTTTTTTGTAATTACGTTCTGTGAACGAACAGCAACACAGTGTCAACATTCCATGACATTACATTCAGTGGAATGGAAAATACAACATCTAAGGTTACAGCGGTTTTTGTGCGTCGGTCGAAAAATGTATAAAGAACAAAGATTAAATATTAGATTTGGTTTTAGAATTGGTAAAACAGCTACAGAATCGCTTCAAATGCTCAAAATCGCTTATGATGACAATTGTTTATCCATACTACAAGCTTTTGACAGGTTTTCGATTAATCAAAAATGGTAGAGAAGATGTTAATGAATGATGATGAACTTTCAGGTAGACAAATCCATCGCATTTTGTTACCGAATAAATTGGTCTACGATCTACTACGGCTGAATTCGAAAATTCTGTTCTACATCGAATAACAAATGAACAAAAATTGTACCGAAATGAGCATTGCAAATACATCACATTGAAGTCTCTCAACGCGATAAACATTTCTTTGAATCGATTGTTACGGGCGATAAGACATTGTGCCATCAATATGAGCCAGAAACCAATAATGGAATAAAATCCAAAAAAATCTCGTTTAATGAAATCAAAAATTAAAACACTGCCGATTTCTTTATACAAATCCAAAAGAATTATTCATAAAATGTTTCATCCGACTGGTTCAATGGCAAATGCTAAGTATTACTTTGGTGTATTGAAGCGTTTACTAACAACTCTTTTTTTTTCACAGATTATCACTTTCATACTGATTAAAAAACTATGTCGAAATGATACATTAAAGAAAACCATTGACTAACTAATTAGATTTAATGTTTTTAGATTCTTCCAACCAAATCACCTCAGATACAACCATAAAAATGAAAATTTTACCTCTAAAAATATTGAACATATGAAACACTCGGTTATAAAAATATACATAACTTTATAACTGATAACTCTATATTAAAAAATTATGGCTCAAATTATAGGTGAAGAATGTCTCCATCAATTTTATTTAAAATAATTTTTTAAAAAACTTGCTCCTGACAAAGTTATAACCATAAATTCACATTTTTTTTACAAAATTTTTCAAAATTAGTAAATTTTGATGCACTCAAATGACCGAATCCAATCAATTTTTAAGAATTTTTTTTTTTGTGAAATGAAGCAAACTCTAGATAGCTATTGTAACCAACTTCAAACATTATTGTGGCACTTCGGGCTCAAAAGTTATAGATTTTTATAAAATGTCATGTTTTGTAGTCCTTCGGAGAGATCGTTACCGCCTTAAAAGATTGAAATTGAAGAAAAAAAAAATACTTTGTTCGATACTTTGATGAGTGCTACAACCTGGCAAAATTCCATTGGCTTTGAAGTAAGACACCTCAGGTGGTTCCCTTGCAAGTAAAAGTACCTTCTTCTTGGGTTTGATTTTGTAAACGGTGACAACACATTGATGTCAACTAATGTATCAATTTGGCATTGATATTGCGGCCGTGTGTTTTCAGAACAATAAACTGCTAATATTATGAACCGTCAATTTGTCGAGTGGGTATCCGGAAAAAATAGGTATACTACACACAGATACTCAAAGTTTCAGTACATTGGTTGCAAACAAATTCGGATAAATACACGTTTCAGTATATCCTTAATAATCAATGTATATTTGTAATACTAATAATAGAATCAGGAACAATTACTTCGGATTTTCGATAGAAAGGTACTCCGTGGCATATTTGGTGCCGCCGTCAAACAACAGAATGGTTGGAGGCGAAGATACAATTTTGAATTAGACAAATTGTACGGTCAACCAAATATTGTCAAAACAATCAAAATCAATAGATTGAGATGGCTGTAGGATACGTAGTACGCATGGAGGAGGAGCGTGTGCTGAAAAAACTGTTAAATAGTAAACCAGTAGGTAGAAGTAGAGCCGGAAGACCTAAGGCGAGATGGCTCGATGCGTAGTAAACTGTGATAGAAAAATCTTTAAAAATTCGGGATTGGAAGACATTGACTGCGGATAGGTTAGGTTGGAAAAATGTGTTGGAGAAGGCTAAAACCGCACCCGGGTGGTTATAACGCCATGGAGTAATAGAGTAAGTAAGTATTTGTAATCCAAAATATTTCTGATTTATTTAAAATGCTATCAATTGGTTAAGTATTCATATCGCCTTTTATTTTTGTTTTTGTAATGTCACTCAATGTACAGTCACCTTGTTTATTATCGCTATGAAATTATATTTTAAATTATGCTAAAAAAAATAATCTATTTATAATTGAATTAAAATTTAATTGGAAAAATAACAAATAATAAATATAATTTTTTCATAACAAAAATTTATAAATAAATAATAAATAAAATAAAAATAATTCAACCAAATTAAAATATAAAAATGATAAAAAATATGAAGTTGCACGTACAAAAGACGATCGATGCAATATTAAAATAAATGACATAATTTTAATAATCAATAAATGTCAATGCATATCACGGGATCAAAATATAAATACCAAAATAACGCGTAATATTTAAAGTAAAAATAATTAAAATAATTGAGGTTGATCGAAAATTTATAAGCAAAAAAATTATTAATTAACAAAATAATGTTTTCCATATAAATATTACAAAATCATCATGTTCACTTTTACGAATTATCGTCCATTTTGTGTACAGAATTCTGTAAATTTTATTACCAAATTCTAATGTTCTGTAGAAGAGATTTTATACAGATATAATATTAAAAACATAAAATTCTATTGCACTCTGAAATGTATCCTTTCCTCTCGCCGCTCAATTGCAAATACATATTTTTTTTTTGTAACAATTTGTGATATTATTAATTGGTTCAATGTGTAATAGAGCCGGAGAGACAGAGAGAGAGAGAGATAGCACGTTGCTCAATTATCGCTAATAAATTAAATTAAGAGTTAAAAATAAATAATAAAATAATATAAAAATCGAATAAAATTTTTTAAGAATATATTTATTGAAATAAAATATTTTATATAATTTTAATAAATTTCTGACGACCTGCACAATAAAATTTTCCACTTTTTTCATTTTCATTTTTAATTTCCGAAATTTTAAAATTTGTTTTCATCACCTGCAAATAATATCAAATACAATCTATTTAAATGTTATTGAAAATATTACTAATTCGGAACTTTGATTTTCGACCAATTGTTTTGTAACGATTGAGGACAATTTTTGAAACGTACGCTTCATGCCTTGGTTGATAAGGTGGTGGCGGTGGTGGTGGTGGTGGTGGCAGTGGTGGCAGTGGTGGCAGTGGTGGCAGTGGTGGTAGTGATGATGATGATGATGATGATGATCGTACAACTACACTATTTTGTGGTATTATATTATTATTAGCATCGTTATTATGTGACTGAATTTGATCAGTGATTTGTTTTGGTTGAATTATTACCGAAACCCGTTGCTGTATTGTCAAATCTAATGGATGCAATTGTACTGTCTGCACGGTAGGTAAATCTTTATGTTTTGTTAAGAAATGATGTTTCAAATTACGCTTGTCTCTATATATTTTAGAGCACATGTAACATTTAAACCTTTCGTTGCGATGATTGATGACGTGTCTTTGTCGGTTCGTTTGTTGTGTAAATGTTTTGTTGCAGATATCACATGAAAATGGTTGGATGCCGGTATGAATTCTCATGTGCCTATTTAAATTACTAATACATGAAAATATCTTATAACAAAATGTACATTTAGTTACATTTTTATCACTCGACGATACATTTCGCTTTCTTCTTCTTAGACTTTGTTCTTTATTCATTTCGATAGTTTTCTTTTTAATTAAATTTATTAGTTTTTTTTTTTTTTTTTTTATGTAAATAATGAAAAACAATTAAAACTCTTATTTTCGAATTGAATCGATTCAAAAAAAAATTCTTTATTTTACCGTAATTATTTGTAATATTATAATTTAAAAAAGTGCATGCATTCACGCTAAAAATTTCGATTGAACTAAATTGGATTATTATTTATTTTTTGCAATTATTGATGCAATTTAAAATAAAAGAAAGAAAAAAACAATTTGTTATCCGATTGAAAGCAAAAACAAAAAAAAAATGCACAATAAAGTTGACGAAATATTTATAAGTGGGAACAATGAACTGGAAAAAATTATAACGAGAAGTAATTAATTATATTATCGTCATCGATATATGACGTACGGGTAAAAATGTATTGATGTTCATAATTTAATTTTATTAAGCGATCACAATGCAAATGCATCCCAGTAAATTGTTTTTTATGTTAATTCGGTCAGTTTGTGGTACATTTTGAACATTTATATAAAAAAAATGTGTCACACAATTATTTTTGCACCTAGAAATAATAGCCATCTGAAATTTTATTGGCACCGGTGATTGTGTCATCAAATGAATAAATTTGATAAATGTTATATCAGTATAGAGACGGTTTGACAACATACTGATGACAAAAGAGAGCAAATAAAAATGATTGATTTATGTTTGAAGGATACAGTGTGCATAGGAAGTTACCTCAGGTTGGAGTATTGCCTCCTTCGTTCGCTCTGGACAATTATCGTAGCAACATCTTCACTAGACTGCCTTGCAGAAATAAATGTGCTGTGAGTGTATTGCAAAAGACATAAGTATTTCGTTTATGGTAAATTGATAGGTTCATGAATATTGTTTGGTGATGTCATGAGAATTACACAGCGGGACACAGAGCAGCGATATGGTGAGAGGAAAAAGATCTTTCCATAAATGCCATTAACAAGAAAACAAACCCAACCGCAACTGAAACGTTGAATAACTGATAAGTTTATTTTGGAAGAGTATCTAAAAACTTAAATTTTTGGTAAAGTATACCGCCCCCCCCCCGCCCCCACCCCGCCCCCCCCCCCCATTCAAACAATTTGTGATCATTAAATTTACTCCCTTCACACCCTAAATTTCTACATAAATTTCACTAAAAAATTAGTTTACAATATTGTCATTTTTATAACGGGAAAAATATTGAGAATATTAAAAAAAATGTTGACGTCAAGTTGTTCGTTGCAATGTATTAAGGCCAAAACATACTGCCGTGAGTGACGGGCCGTTTTTTACTACCGCAAAATATGATAACATTCTGTGCCGTGAGCAATGGGACGTTTTTTGACATTTAATTCTTATAAATTGTCAAAAAACTTCTAGAAAATTAAATTTTTTTTAATCCTCTCCATTTTACCGCAAGTCAACAAAAGAAAATAGCCGTCCACCAGTATGTTTCAGATATAAAAAATGCTTTGTTTCTATTCAAAACGGCCCGTCACTCACGGCAGTATGTTTTGGCCTTTAAAAAAAACATTGTCGAAGGTCATTTTAGTGTAGGACGCCATATAGCGCCGTTTATGGTACCTACTGCAAAGCACTTCAATTACCTACAATTTTTATATTTTGTAGAAAAATTTTCTTCACCATAGCGGAGTGGGAGTAAATTTAATGATCACAAAATGTTTGTCTCAAAAAAGTAAAAGGGGTCGGTCATACATTTTTACCACCTAAAATTATTCAAAGTTATTTCCAAAAAACTGAAATTTTATAAAAACTCAACCTCTACCTAACTTAAAAACACCTGAATGGAGGGGAAGGGGTGGGCGGTATTTTTTACGAAAAATTTTAGTTTATGATATTCTTCCAAATAAACATATCAGTTATTCGAAGTTTTGAGTTGTCGTTGGGTATGTTTCCACTAAAAAGACTAGATATATAAAGATATTTTGTGAATTCCATTTTGGGCTTATCAAATACCTAGGTGTATCCCTAGATTCAAGAATAACCTGATATAGGCACTTTTAGGAAAAAATTCGAATAGATTGGTTTATGGTAGAATTATAAGAATAGTTCCTAAAGAAATTTCTGCAAAAATAGAAGAAACTGTAAACATTTTCCTAGATTCTGGTGGATTTCGCCATTTCTTAAATCAAGTTTTATGAAATTTATTGTATTGTATGATTCTAAGAACGAGTGCTACAGTAAATTCTGTCTGGGAAATAAACAAAGTGAAGAAAATTGCTATTGAACGAATTGGTAAGGAAACTTGTGTTTTTTTTTTTCTTTTTTTTCAATACATAGCCGCCAGCCACACACAGTCAAATTATTGAATCAGATGAAGTAAATACATTTTTCGATCGATGAATAAAAATTCCTTTTCACCGAATGAGCGTGTTGTTGGTGCTTCAAAAACCCATTGAACGAAATGTCATGAAACTTTGTTCACAAAGTTTTGCAAACATCGATTAACATTACATAAATCAAGTAGAAGCTAACAGCAGCCGCTACGAGTTTTACCCGTACTATTATAAAACCATTTTCATTATTTTTGTGACACAGGGTGTATGTGCATGAAAAGGCGGGCCAGATGAAGATGGGATTGCGAAAAAATTTAATTTAATTTCTTCAAGAGAATTTAAATTTTCATATTTTGTACATAATTTTTTTTCGATTTTTTTTAATTTTTCCTAACAAATTTAAAAAAATTTAATGTTTGGTGAAATAAATTGATGATCTATTTACAAAATCAAATGATTTAAGAATTGATGTTAGCAAAAACCCATATTTTTATTGACATCATTCCGGTTCATGTTTCCCGACAGCGACTGCATTTTCGATGATGTAATAAAAGTATTTTTTTCTCATTTAATTGAAAAATATTAAACGTACAATCATTTTTGGTTGTGTGAATAGGTTTTTCATCAATCAATTTTTTACTAAACACACACACACACATTGAATTGAATATTGAATTTTTTAAAATCTCTTTTGAAAAAAAATTGGTCGCCAAATATAAAAAATTACATTTAAAGAAAATCTAATTTTATGCGGAAATTTTTCCACTTATTTCTGTCCAAAACTTGTTCGTCAAAAAAAATAACAGGCCAATTGAAAAGTCCCCAATCTGACACACAAATGGCAGTGTTAGTATTAAATCCATATGATTTTTATTTAGTAGCAACCTTCAAACGATATGTGTCAAAATTTGGCAGCAGTCCGACCATTAGTTTGTGAGATATTGCGTTGTGAGTGTGTAGCTACTTTTGTTATTTGAAAAAAGATGGAAAAAAACAGTATTTCGTGTGCTGATAAAATATTGCCATTTTTGAAGGGAAAAAATACAGTTGAAGCAAAATCTTGGCTTGATGAAGAGTTTCCGAGGTCTGCCGCAGGAAAATCAACCATCATTGATTGGTATGCTAAGTTTAAATGTGGTGAAATGAGCACCGAAGACGGCGAACGCAGTGGACGCCCAAAAGAGGCTGTCACCGACGAACGCATCAAAATAAGTTCACAAAATAATTTTGAATGACCGTAAAGTGAAGTTGATCGAGATAGCAGACATTGTGAAGATATCATCTGAACGTGTATATCATATCATTCACGAATATATGTGTACATGAGAAAGCTGTGTGCAAAATGGGTGCGGCGCGAGCTCACAATCGATCAAAAGCAACAACGTGTTAATGATTCTGACCAGTGTTTGAAGCTGTTCAAGCGGAATAAACCTGAATTTTTGCGTCGATATGTGACAATGGATGAAACATGGCTCCATCATGTAATGTATCATTTATTTATGTACTGACTGTAATTGTTATATACTTAACAATAGTTATAAATTATAATATTTAGAATTGCGGTCAGTGCATTCCCATTCGTTGACCGGTGCATATGGTATAATAATAAATTAGTAGTACAAGACGAAGTAAGGTTTTAATTAATAAGTACTAAACATAAAACATCATTTCACTCCGGAGTCCAATCGACAGTCAGCTGAGTGCACACAATGAAGGCCTATTTTGAAGCAAAAAACAAATCGTACTACAAAAATGGTATCGAAAAATGGGAAGATCGCTATAAACGCTGTATCGCCCTCGACGGCAACTATGTTGAATAATAAAATCAAATTTTGTCAAAAAAATGTGTTTTACTATGGTCGATCGGGACCGTTTTCAATAAATATTTAAAGGAAATTTTTCAGAGAAATATTATTTTCAGCTTCGTGCCTGCTGTATGCATCGACCATTTTGTTTGGAATTGCGGTCTACAAAAATGAGGTTTTAAATAAAAGAAAGAAATTATATATTTTTTGTTCAAATTTTTCAAAAATTTATTATTTATTTATAGAAAAAAGAAAGAAAGAAAAAAAAAATTCATTTTAAATGGAAAAATGGTGGAAGTGGTGGTGGTGGGCGGGGGAGGGACGGGAAATAAGGAGGGTAGTTTTGTTTTTGTCATGCGACGTTCATTTATATTTTATTTAATTTCATTTTTAATATATTATTATTTAATTAATTAATATTTGTTTAAATTTATAAATGTATATAAAAAGAAAAAAAAAAAAAATGAAGAAAAAAATTTTCTTTAACAAAAACACATGCACATACACGCAAACATATCACACACACACACACGCACACACACACACACACACACACACACACACACACAATATGCTATTAATTTAATAAATTTACCGTTTCGTCAAAAAATAAAAATAATAAAAATATGTTACAACAAAAGATTGTTTTTTTTTTGTTTCTTTTTAAAATTATGGAATTTTCGCAACTTTTTTACGTTTGCGCACAACAAACAAAAACGAAATAGAAATAGAAATAACAGTAATAATAATAATAATATTAAAAAATAATACAGTTATTTATAATTCATAAATTCATAATTAATAATAGTAAGAGTTTTAATTCTTATAATTGCAATAAAAAAATATATTTTTTTTTGTGTGTTTTCTTTTGTTTTTTTTGTTTTGTTTTTTTTGTTTTTTATTTTGTTTTTTTTTATTTTTTTTTTTTTTTTTTATAGAAAAATACAATACAATTTTTGTTTTTGTTTTTTGTTTTGTTAAATTTTTGAATAAAACTGCAATTTTTGTTTTAAATTAAATAAAAGTTTTAAAATTTTTTAATTTATTTATTTCAATATAAAAATAATAATAATTAAGTGTGTGTGTGTGTGTGTGTGTGTTTTGAATGTTGAATGAAAGCAAAAAAAAACCAAAAAAAATTGTGTTTGTGTGTGCGTTTTTTTTTTTCTTTTTTAATTTATTTATTTATTTTTATTTTTTTATTTTTTTTTTGTTTATTTATTTTTATAAATTAAGTGTTTTTTTTTTTTTTTTTTAATTATTGCATTGTATTGCATTTTGTTGTTGTTGTTTCATTGTTTTTTTTTTTTTTTTTAAATATATTTATTTTTTTTTTTTTCCATGCGCGAATATAAAAAAGAAAAATTTAAAAACAAAAAAACATTAATTAATTTAATTGATAAAAATTAAAAAATACATTTTTTTATTTTTATTCTTAGACCGTTGAAAATTTTTTTTTTTTTTGTTAATTATTTTTTTTTTTTTTTTACATATTGTCGTTTTTTTTATTTTTAATTAGTAGTTTTTTTTTTTTTTATATAATTAAGCAATTCTTATCGATTGAATTATTTGGAAAATTGCTGAGCCGCATACAACAAATAAAAATAAGGCTAAAAGCCATGGTCCAACGGGATAACTTTCTTCTTTGCCTTTCTGTAAATGTGAAAAAAACAACAAAAATGAATATAAATTTTTCGTGTTTATTTAATTTTAAAATTTAAAAATACAATAAAATACAATTATAACCGTAAATCGAAACGCAAGCGCACGGTGATTGGTATGGGTGGGGAATTGTAAAACAAAAAAAAACTTAATTAATTGAATTGAGGCGGCACACACACACACAATGGAATCAGAAAAATACTGAGTAGCGCATTGCAACATGACAATGCACCGTCACACACAGATCCAGAAAACCAGTTCAGGATACGATAAAAACGCTTGACAGTGAATTGTTACCTCTCCCGCCTTATGCATCGCGCAGACTTAGCTCCTTCTGATTACCATTTGTTTTCATCGATGCAACACTTTCTTGCAGACCAGCACTTCAAAACACCAGACGAAATCGAAAATTGGCTCTCTGAATTGTTTTTCATCAAAAGAGGAACAATAATTTTTTTGGACGGGTATCCACAAATTACAAGAAAGGTGGTCAGAATGTGTGTAGTGTAGTGGATGGTCAATACTTTGAATAAAATATTTTTATCTTTCCACTATAAAATAGCGGTTTTATTTTCTTAAATAAAAAACGATAATTTCGATATTTCTACACCTGGTATTGTAAAAACTTAATGGAATTGAGGAGGCACAGTATAAAACCTACGAGTAATTTCCACAATATTTCTATGTGTAATCCGCTTATAATTTGATGTAATGTCGGGTGTACGTTTACGCATGGCTAATTTGCATTTCGAATTTTCTCTCGCGCAAATAGAATTAAAATCAAAATTACCAAAAATATTGTTAAATCGTCTATTTAATATTGGAAACAATAAAAAAATATCGAATATTCAGGTATCCCTTGAATTATGGGATAAATTTCCGAATACGGCACTAAGCCAAAACCGAATGATTAAAGGAGAAAATTTAATCCGAATTTTATTAAAATATTTTTTTTTATAAATATCCAGCAGATCAAACAAATAATAAATAAGTTGGAAGTTCTGAGGAAGCAAAATTCATTCCCAACCACCAGTTTTCCTGACCCAGTTCATAGAAATTTTGGTGAATTCTTATACAATTTTAATCAAATTTGGTATGGTAAATGCATACCATGGAACTATAAGAATAGTTCTTACTGAATTTCTGTGAAATCAATACCGAGGACAATTATAATAATATGGACCAATTAAAAGTTTCTAAAATTTGGTTCAAAAAAAGAGTATCGATTTCATAGAAATACATTAGGAACTATTCATATGTATAATAATAAAGAATGAGATTCATAAAACTGCCGTCGGTATTGATTTCACAGCCGTTAGGTAGTAGGAACTATTCTTAGAATCAGTTTAAAAACCATAGAATCAGTATAAAAAAAAGTGTCGATTTCATAGAAATTTAGTAGAGCAACGACGTTCTTATTCTTATCCTATTATGTCATCAACATACCAAATTTGATTAAAATTGGATAAGAATGGAGCAAAAATTTCTAGAATCTGATTAGAAATTCCATGATATTTCAAATAAATTAGAAGACATAGGTTTTGATATGCATTTCTATAATATTTAATGAATTGTGCGATTTTGGATTACTGCCGTACGGAAACTATCCCATAATTCATTGGAAACCTGTTATACATGACTTTAGGTTAAAGTAGAAAGTACTTTAATTTTTTATTCCCAGGAAAATGGAAATAAATAAACGACATTTGGATGACGTATTATTATTATTTTGTTTTCATTAAAAGCAAAAAATAATCCGTTGCTGCAAAAGTTATCGAATGCTGTGAAAGAAGTTTGATGATGTTCTAGAAAAATGATAGTACACATATGCAGAAGATGGTTTAGTCACAATGGCCATGACACTAAACAACAACAAATTCGTAAAAGCACAATTACAACAATTATTAAACGAAAATAATTTCACGCACATTCACAAGTGACAGCCGCCTTAAATGTCAGTCGATAATGGGAGCAGACTAAGCCTAAAAAACTCAGTTAATGCCTGATGTAGCTGATTCATCATAGCCAATGCTAAAATTATGCTTTTGTTGTGTACTATGAATTGCTGAAACTTTCTGAAACGATCCATGCGTCTACCTAGGAAAATTAATGCATTTGAAGCAAGCACTGATGAAAAAATGATCAGAATCAGTGAATAGGTGTTTTAATTCGGATGGATTTAAGATATGCCACAAGTATTTAAAATTCAGTCATAAAAAATAATAACATCCTGTCTGTATTAATAATTGACACATTGCATCGGCATACATTTTTACACTCACACAGTACATTTAATAACAGAATGGATGTCATTAGAGTACGAAATAAATAAAATTGATCCGAAATGGCTACCATGCGTGCACCGCCTGAGGTAGCATCATTTTAATAACATATTACCAATAAACAGCGGCGTCTAGTCCATACATTCAATGCATTCACTGAATGCGTTGAAATTTTCCTAACGACTTTATTCAATTCATTATAAGATTTTATTTAATTTTATTCCAAATTCAAAAGTACATAATAATAAAAATTTAGTCAGATCAAAGATTGCATTCACTCGACTGTTAAGCTTATTTTCATTTAAAATTTAATCAAATTTTCATAGTTGTGTAAATGAAATCAAAAATAGAGAATCCAACTTTTTATATGGGAAAAAATATAAAGTAACCGTATGTAAGCGAGATTAACATAAAATCAAGCAACCAACGTGAGAGGCAGGTGGACTTACGAAAATCAAGCACCGCGGAGGGATCGTTTTTTTTGCCACATCCACGTCGTTGATCCTGGATCATGCTAAGCGTGAAATTGGAAGTATTTCTTCTATGAAATTCAATGGAGCTAATTGATCGTCATCGTTGTTAAACTTTTCCATTTCGACGTAAACCTTTCGTTCCAATTCTCGTTTTTTCTAACGAATCAATTTACGCTCGAAATCCCTCTTCTCGCGATAGGCTTCCACAGTGGTCCGTGTAGCCCGCGTTAGTATTTTCAGCCTGGACGCATTTTTTGCATCCCGAGCATTTCTACATTCCTCATCAAACCACTCATTTCTTACTACCATCCCTTATTTGATCCCGTCAAAGAACAGAATGGTTGGAGGCGAACGTACAATTTTGAATTAGACGAGTTGTACGGTCAACCAAATATTGTCAAAACAATCAAGATAAATAGATTGAGATGACTTGGACACGTAGTACGCATGGAGGAGGAGCGTGTGCCGAAAAAACTGTTAAATAGTAAACCAGAAGGTGGAAGGAGAGCCGGAAGACCTAAGGTAAGATGGCTAGATGCAGTAAACTGTGATATAAAGATCCTAAAAATTCGGGATTGGAAGAAATTAACTGCGGATAGGTCAGGTTGGAAAAGCGTGTTGGAGAAGGCTAAAACCGCACCCGGGTTGTAACGCCATGGAATAATAGTAAGTAATTAAGTAAGTAATAGATCATCATTTTGAGGCACCTTCATGATTTTATTCGTACTCAGCTTCGCAAAAAAACATGGGTAAACCAACTATAACACTCATTTGAGAGGTACATGGTACACTATATAATTATGTTTTTATATGAGTGAATGCATTGGCAAAATTTTCACCAGACGCCACTGCCAATAAGTAATATCCAAAAAGCGAACGACCGTCTAAATAAGATTCAACACAATGCAACCAATGTTTATATATCCGAAACAAATCTTCAATAATTTTGCCAATTTTGTTTCTCTGCGAATATATTGTAATAAATTTCAAGTTAAACGCAATAGTACCGATAACCTTATCACCGGATCGATAATTGGGAAATGAACAACCCAACACAGTGATTTGTTAAATAACATTGATAGAGGTCGTTGACAAAAAAAAAAACACCATTCTCTTAAAATAACCGTAAATGTTATCTAGAAAAAAAAAACAATTCGCCAATCAAATAAATTCAGTTTTATGTTTTCAAATTGTTGAAGACATAACAATTTAATTAAAAAAAAATACGCAAATAGAAATCGTAAATTTAATTTTTAATCAGTAAATACTTGAATTAAAATTGAAAATAAAAATATTAATTAATTTTCTTATCACAAAAAAAAAAGAAATAAATAAATAAATAATAAAAAAACACATTTAACATTAAAAATAGACCATAAAATTGTGTTGCATAAATTGGCAATAAATAATATTATTGTTATCAGTAGGACTCAAAAGAAACACAAAAACAAGGTCATAGTGCGTCTATAAAGTAAAACATGTTATCGAAATTGAAGCTTATGATGGAATAATTATTTACGGAAAATACATGGATTATAGATATGTGGTTTAAAAACAAGGAAATTAGCACATGAATGAATAAGAAGAATGATACATTGACCATCGAAAAATCATTTGGTGCAATGGTGCTTGACAGACAAAAACAAAGGATTGACTCAGTTGATGAAAATTTGATGTATTACGAGAAAATCGTGAACAAAATAAAAATCTTGGATGAATTCAGGTGATGCATTAAGAGGGCACTCGAATAAACGTGGTCACCAAGTTGGAACGTGTGTATTTTGTATTACTTTCCATGCATACAGTACAGCCAGGTTCATCACACCCAAAGCGAAACACTTCATTGTTCAAAAAGGTGTGATATTGATGTAAATTTCTAAATCTATTACAAAGAAATACGAGCTGCTGCGGATGAGCGAACCGAAATGAGAGTTACTCAACCGTTTATAACCGGTATACTTGGAATAGCCAAATTGGAAACTATAACCTCCGCTGTAGACCAGCTAAAAATAAAAACTCTACACAACATTATCCGAACAAATGGAACAATTGTAAAAATACAAAATGTTAAGTTTTATAATCGTCGACTATCAGCAAAATATGAACAAAACACTTTACCCAGCCAATAGTTCAAGATAATCGAATTGATGATAATTCTATTGGAATTGATTTGTTTCTGTTATGAGAGAGAACCCAGTGCGAATGGAAATGGTGACTATAGTCAAGACAACATTATCCGAACAAATGGAACAATTGTAAAAATACAAAATGTTAAGTTTTATAATCGTCAACTATCAGCAAAATATGAACAAAACACTTTACCCAGCCAATAGTTCAAGATAATCGAATTGATGATAATTCTATTGGAATTGATTTGTTTCTGTTATGAGAGAGAACCCAGTGCGAATGGAAATGGCAGAGACCGCAACGACTTCAGAAAAAATCTTTATAAACTTTATTATTAAACAAAGTTGAGTACAAACTTTTGAAAATAATCGAATCTTTATTTATTCCAAATTGGAAATGTTCTGATTTATATGAAACATTTTGGAAATACCAGTTTCCATTGTTGATTTCAAAAAGCATACGTTTTACATTAACACCAATTGTTTTACACGAATTATTTAAAAAATCAATTTTTTCCAAATCGGATACTTTTTGAGGCCGTGTCCGGTGTCCAAAAGGTGTTTAAATATTTTCACACAAAACCCACAGAAGCATAGTTCCACAATTTAATAATGATCAGTCAAATACTGTCTACTTACATACACGAGTATGCAATTTTTCGCAAAAAGACTAATAGCTAGTAGCTGACAATTAAGTGAATACTATCAAAAGGTAAAAGAACGGGATTGAATTGCCCCGTATCGAAAATATTGTGTGGTGGCGCATTTATGAATTTCTGATTTTAATAATAATAATGATAAAAAATTACAAAGTAATTTCAAGAGAATTGGTAAAAACAAAATAAAACACTTGTCACTTCGTATCAAAAGAAAACAGAATCCAGCAGACGTCTCTTGATTTGCAATCGATCGGATTGCATTTGAGTCTATTAGTCTGCAAAGTTTAACAAATATCAGAATTATGGTAACGATCAATTGATAAAAACTGGGTTGAAAATGAAACTGATGCATTCCTATTTGGGATAAAATTAATGCAGTTCCTGATGTGCAATTTAAATGACCGATGGACGGGGCCATCTTAAAAAATAAGAAATTCTGAGGAAAAATATAATTTTTTCCAGAAACCGTAGAATTAAAAAAAATTACCATCATTTTATTATCCCCAGAATTTCGCTTTGTAAATAAAAAATGTTTGGTTATTTTAAAAATTTGTTGTTATTATTATATTCAATAGCGAGGACCCAATGTTTGAGGGGTGCCAACGAAATGAAATGCAATTGCTTTAATTAATTTAAAAACAAAGTTAAGTGTGAAACTTTATAAAAAAAAATATATATTTGAAATTTTAGAACACTTAAATTTTAAGCAAAAAGTACAAAAAAAAACTAAAACATTTACGTTACCGCCGCCCGTGAGTACAAAGTGAAAGTAAAACTACAATTTCTCTTCTATTAATATCGAAAGCGCAATTGCAAAGCCGTTCAGTTGGATTCAGTTTTCAATATCACTATTTTCCCAATCCTAAATGGGAAATCTCATCGAATCGCTTGTACATGTTTTTAACATTAAATTTGACAGATTACCGTGGCGAATAGTCGTAGCACAAGAACTAGGTGACTATAGTCAACTATTTGATGAAATTTCATATTCGAATTAATATATTTCCTATATTCTCAGGTTTCGCAAATTAAAATTTAAAAAAATTTCTGAAATTAAAGCAATAATCGATTCGGATCGTCATAGCACAACACTCGATAAATTGATTCCTTATCAACTTAAAGAAATTCCCTTAACACGACACATCAGCGATTTGCTTATGAAACGCGTAACGAAAATTAACCGTATTTTTGAAATGCAATTGATAACTGGCGATGAAAAGTGTATTGTCTATTTTGAATTATTTTTACCACGCAACCAAACGATTAACGAGCAGATCAAATTGAACAGTGCAATTCAAGAAAACCGACCAGAATTAGCAAATGGGAAAGGTCTTGTGTACCACCATGACACACACTCACGTTTGGTGACTCGTCAAAAATTATTGGAACTTATTCGATGAACACCCAAATTGTTTTTTTCTTCATAATTTAGTCTAATTTCATGCAGAAAAAATTAGTGATAACGGAATGCAATTTCTCAGGCCTCGCCACTGATAACTACCAAGGTTTCTATGAAAATTTAAAGAAATTTCTAATAGTGTACAAATGCGAATGCCTAAACGATATGGGAAAATTTATACAGTATTTTATACAAAAGTTTACGGAAATCAATTGATTTTAAAAATCTCTTCCATTGTAACATTGGAAATTGACTATAATTTTGCAATTCTGTGTACAAGCAATGGAAATCCATCAAAACTATAATTGGACCATAATTAACTTTCAATTCCTCTCTACCGGAAAAATAATAGTGATAATATAATCTGAAAACATTTTTTGCACAAAATCGTGGAAATTTTTCAAAAAGTTTCGCTTAAGTTTGGATTTAATATTGTATTAAGTTTTGGTTTTTTCAGAAAATGTGCCAAGTCAATGTCAAAGTGAAAGTTAGAGTTAATGTGCAAACGTCAAATGGAAATTCATTCACGAATGCATTGAGTTGTTTCTCCCGTGAAAGTACTTAGACTTTGACTTTGGACATTTTCTAAAAAACCAAGGTTTTATAGTATTCGAATATAGTTTTTTCACATGTGAAAATATATTTTTGCTAAAGTCACTATTAAATTAATACTACAGAAACTGTAAAATATTAAACTGGTGTCCAATGGAAAATTTTTGTGGAAAATAACTATTCATGAAATAACAAAAATTTCATTTAAATAAAAGCCATAATTTTAAAGTTCTTAGTGGAGCATAATTAAATTAAATGGGGTAGTGCCGGAAATCAGTAGAGTAGCTTAATCCCACGAAATTTTGTTCTAGCGACATTACCCGCTCTAGGGTGCGGAGGGGATTCAAATTTGTTTGGGAAAATATATATACAGGGTATCCCAATTTTCGACGGCAATACGAAAACAGTAAGTTCTCTGGGTCATTTTGCGTCGAAAATATTATATAACATTTTGGCCGATTCAACTTCGGTACGAAGTTACACGCAAATAACAAAATTTTCAATCAGGCCGTGTTTTTCATTCTACTGGGATCAATATGTCAATAACTAATTAACCGATTTTGAATTTTTGATACACTATTCGCATTAGCATACCGAGATCTTTAATTTGACGTTAAGATAAGGCAATTCGGGTATGTGGTGGTTATCAAGATACTTACAGGAATGTTGACAATTTGATGAACGCCATTTTTCTTCTTGAAAGTTTGTTCAAGCATAAGTCGAAAAATCATGATGAAAAAATTTTTTCGGTATAAGTTTAAAAACTTACCAAATTCATAAGCTTTCATTTAAGGTATAACATTACGATGGGTCTCAACTGGTTCCAAACATATACACAATAACTACAACGATGTAGGCATAAAACCGATTTTCGCTATGGAAAAATTTCATCTTTTTTTGGCTTTATCCAGAACCAACAATATGGACGTGACAGATAATTGATTTCATACACTCCTATGCATTCACACAAGCCTTCACAAACACACAAACGATCTCAAACACAAAGGCCCACACACATAAACTCGCAAAAGCATACGCACTCATATCATGACAGTTTTAAGCAAACAAATCCTAAAGTAATTGCTAAAAATGTGCTCCTTCAACTCGAATACATAGACAACAATGCTTTTCAATAGATCGAACCAACCTAAGTGTTTGCTGTTATGGCGAAGGTCTTGGATACTGTCTGCAATACGCTGAATTAACTCTTCAAGTGAATTAATCACAGTGCATAGACTTTTTCTGTAAGACAACCCCATTAATATAAATCTAATGGATTTAAGTCTGGAGAACTTGGCGACCATCTGATGATATTTTCAGAAAAATGGCGTTCATCAAATTGTCAACATTCCTGTAAGTATCTCGATAACTACATGCCCGAATTGCCTTATCTTAACGTAAAATTAAAGATCTTGGTATGTTAATGCGAATAGTGTATCAAAAATTCAAAATCGGTTAATTACTTATTGAGATATTGATCCCAGTAGAATGCAAAACGCGGTCTGATTGAAAATTTGGTTATTTGCGTGTAATTTCGTACCGAAGTCGAATCGGCCAAAATGTTATATAATATTTTCGACGCAAAATGACACAGAGAACCTAGGGTTTTCGTATTGCCGTCGAAAATTGGGACACCCTGTATATAGCGTAGCGAGTCACAGATAACAGCATTTGATGTAGAAAGGTGTTAGACGGTATTTACTGTTGATTACCACCGAGGGGATTTAATCAATTGCCGGGGATAGCGAGTCACAGAAAAAAGTGTTTGAAGTAGAAAGGTGTTAGACGTTATTTACTGTTGATTACCACCGAGGGGATTTAATCAATTGCCCGAGGCTAGCGAGTTGCAGAAAAAAGTGTTTGAAGTAGAAATATGTTAGACGCTATTTACTGTTGATTACCACCCGGGGGGATTTAATCAATTGCCCGAGGCTAGCGAGTTGCAGAGAAAAGTGTTTGAAGTAGAAAGGTGTTAGACGCTATTTACTGTTGATTACCACCCGGGCGGATTTAATCAATTGCCCGACGCTAGCGAATTACGGATAAAAGCATTTGATGTAGAAAGGTGTTAGACGCTATTTACTGTTGATTACCACCCGCGGAGATTTAATCAATTGCCCGAGGATAGCGAGTTACTGAGAAAAGTGTTTGAAGTAGAAATGTGTTAGACGCTATTTACAGTTTATTACTGATTACCACTCGGAGAATTTAATCAATTGCCGGAGGATAGCGAGTTACCGAGAAAAGCGTTTGATGCAGAAAGATGTTAGACGTTTTTTACTGTTGATTACCACCGAGGGGATTTAATCAATTGCCCGAGGCTAGCGAGTTGCAGAGCAAAGTGTTTGAAGTAGAAAGGTGTTAGACGGTATTTACTGTTGAGACTACCGAGGGGATTTAATTAATTGCCGGAGGATAGCGAATTACGGATAAAAGCATTTGATGTAGAAAGGTGTTAGACGCTATTTACTGTTGATTACCACCCGCGGGGATTTAATCAATTGCCCGAGGATAGCGAGTTACTGAGAAAAGTGTTTGAAGTAGAAAGGTGTTGGACGCATTTTACTGTTTATTACTGATTACCACTCGGAGAATTTAATCAATTGCCCGAGGCTAGCGAGTTACCGAGAAAAGCGTTTGATGCAGAAAGATGTTAGACGTTTTTTACTGTTGATAACCACCCAGGGGGATTTAATCAATTGCTCGAGGCTAACGAGTTACCGAGAAAAGTTTTTGATGTAGAAATGTGTTGAACGCATTTTACTGTTGATTACCACCCGCGGGGATTTAATCAATTGCCCGAGCGTAACGAGTCACGCAGCAATAAATGTTTGATATCAATCCTTTTATATTTTCCCAAACAAATTTGAGATAACTTCGCCTGGAACACAAGTTGGTGGGGTTTGACTTTTTGTTTTCAAAACAATTAATATGTGAATTTTCCCGTTGCCCACAAAAATCTATATTCTCTAATTGTATGTAATCTGTGTCATGATACGCAATGTTTTTTTTTTTTTTTTCTATTCAAACTTCTGCCTAAAGAACAGAAAAAAAGAAAAAAAAGATAAAAATTAAATTAAATCGCACATATTTTGATAAGATTTTAATACCTAATCAGCAGTAATTTTCCAATAATCATTATTATAAATTATTATTGTTTAGTATTTAATTATAATTGATGTCAAGTCTCCACCTCCCCCTCATCACACACACAAACACACACACACACACACACACACAAACACACACACACACACAGCCATCGCTGACATACTTCACTATTTATAATAATATTATTGTTATTTATTATTAAATTATATTTCTATATAAGTGAAATAAATAGCACAGAGAGACAAATACAAAAATAATAAAATATTAAATAAAAAAAATTTTGATTTCGTGGCACATTCTTTTTTTTTTTTTTTTTACCAGAAAAGAAATATTAAAAAAAAAAAAAAAATTTATGTGATTGTGCGACGAAACTTTTGACTTTCACAAATTTGTTAAATAAGCAACTTGTTTTTAATTAATTATTTATTTGTTTGTGTTTTTGTGTTTTTGTTTGTTTTTTTTTTTTTTGTTTCCTGTACAGGTTTTTCTACAATTTTTATTTGACCAAATATTTAAATTACGTTTTTAAAAAAAAACCAAAAATTTTTTTGCGTGATAAAAAAAATCAATTAAAAAAAAAAAAAAACATTATCTTACCGATGATTTTGGTACATTTCCTCGCATTGTCACATATTTTGTTGCCTTTTCGTTTGCAATTCGCATTCGTTGTTTTGGTGCCATTCTGTATTTTTTCTATTTTTTTCTTTTTTCCTTACTCCTCTGTTTAACCTTTTTCCCCTTTTCCTTTTTTTTTTTTTTTTTTTCTTTCTTTCTTTCTACCTTTTTTTTCCGGGGTAACTTGTTAACTTTCAATTTTATAATTTACAGCCAATTTATTTATTTATTATTTTGTTGTGAGTGAACCACAAAAAAAAAAAAAAAAAAAAAAAAATCAAAAAAACATAAAAAAAATGGTTATTATTTAAAAAAGAAAACAAAAAAAAAACAAAAAAACAAAAAGGAGGAAAATATGCAAAAGCGAAAATAAAAAAAAAAAATTTCTTTTTTGACACGTTGTCGATCTCTTGCACACGAAATTTTTTTCTCTTTTTTTTTGTATTATTTATTTGTACGTAAAAAAAAATAAAAAAAAAATATATTTGCTGCTGTACCCGACGACGGGGTTGCGATTTAATTACTATTTTTCTTTTTATTATTTAATGAGAAAACTAATTAATTGAATTAACCGTTATTAATCGAAAAAAAAAAATGATAAATAAAAAAAAAATAATATAAAAGAAAAAAAAAAAAAATTTATATTAAAAATTACAACGCGACAAAGTTGCCACCACACCACAACCAAATGTCGTCGACACGCCGCAAGACTTTATAATTTATTAGTAGTACTCTATTTATTATTACCTCTGGCGGTGCCGCTGTTTTTACACTGTGTAATGATTTTTGATGAACTAAAACTAAACCAATAAACGAAACAAAATTTATATAAGAAATGAGAAATTGAAAATAAAAAGAAACAAAAAATTGTATTATTTAATTTCGGGTTTTTTCCTATTTTCTATGTGTGTGTGTGTGTGTGTGTGTGTGTGTGTGTGTGTGTGTGTGTATATTTTTTATATTTAAATTCAATACACAATCGAAACATATTCATTTATATTTATTTATTTTGTATTTTTATATCCAATAGAATTTGAATAAATAATATACATAGAAAAAAAAACTAGAAATGTATTTTGGCTACACCCCAGCAGGAAATTTTGTATAAGTTGATAATTTGAATCGAATAAAAATGTAGTTGCGGCCAAATTAATATGTTAATGTAAGTGAAAAACGAAATTAAAAAACTAGTTTTTAACACAAAAAAATTATTCCTAATTATTTTAATTTTAATTTTTATTTATTTATTTATTTATTCAGACAAAACATTAAATGCCTAATGTGTTTGTGTGTTACAATATCGTTGTACAGTAATGATATTAATATACTGGTTACGCCAAATTTCGACGGCAACACGAAAACACTAGGTTCTCTGGGTCATTTTGAGCGGAAAATATCATGTGTACGGGTATCAAGTGAGTGCCTTTTTTGTCAAAATAAAACACTAATTTTAAATGGGAATGTAAAAACCAATTTATTCAAAATATTGACCATTGCGCTCTACACATTTTGACCAGCTTTTTGGTAATTTGTGAATACCACACTCCAATAGAATTGTTCGTCTTTTAACGTAAACCAATCAGACACCCAATTTTCGATTTTTACGTGGCAATCAAAGTGCTGATCAGCCACGCATTGGCTTTGTTTTTCCATCGATGAAAACAAATGGTAGTCGGAACGAGGCAAGTCTGATGAATACGGCTGCGGATGGGGTAGCAGCTCCTATCCAAGTGATTTGATTGTATCCTGAACCGGTTTTGATTTGTGTGCAGATGCATTGTCGTGGAGCAAAATTACTTTATCGTGTCTTCTGGTCCATTCTGGTCGTTTTTCGATCAATGCATGGTTCAAATTGATCGTTTGTTGTCGGTAGCGATCAGCATTAACAGTTTGACTAAATTTTAGGAGTTCGTGGTACACCACACCTTCCTGGTCCCACCAGACACACAGCATCTTCGTCTTCTAGCCGAAACGATTTTGTTTTACTATCGATGTTGATGGTTGTTCTGCATTAACCGATGATTTTTTCCGTTTAGCATTTTTAAAATAAATCCATTTTTCATCGCCAGTAACAATTCGATGCAAAACTGATTTTCTTTCGTGTTTGGCAAGTAAAATTTCACAAATGTTTTTTCAGTTTTCCATCTGTCTTTCATTCAATTCATGTGGCACCCATTTTCCACACATGTGGATCTTTCCCATAGCTTTTAAACGGTCAGAAATTGTTTGTTGTGGTGCAACATTTAACATTTCTGCCATTTGCTTTTGATTCAAAGTGTCATCGTCCTTCAATATTGTTTGCAAAAAGGACTTTTTTGATAGTCTTCCACGTTCATTATTTCTCACACCAAAATCATTATCTCTAAACCGTTGAAACCATCTTTTGCAAGCATTCGATGCGATTGTGCAGCACTTTTCTTAAATTTTTGATACACTATTCGCATTAGCATATCAAGATCTTTAATTTGACGTTAAGATAAGGCAATTCGGGTATGTGGTTACTCAGATACAGGTACAATAATTTTAACAAATAGTATAATGCCAATTTACTTTTTGAAAGTATGTTCAACCCAAATCGCACTAACAATAAGAGTTTGTTATGGGTTGTGGCGAAGTTCTTCAGCACAGTCTTCAATACGTTGAATCAACTCTTCACGTGAATTAATCACAATTTTATAGAATTTTTTTTGGTAAGGCAACCCTATAAATAGAAATCCAACGGTTTTATGTCTGAAGAATGTGACGGAATTTTTATGGGCTCACATCTGCCAATCCATCTTTGATAAAATAAATATATTTGTCAACATTCCTGTAAGTATCCGGGTAACCACATGCCCGAAATGCCTTATCTTAACGACAAATTAAAGATCTCGGTATGCTAATGATAATGGTGTATCAAAAATCTAAAATCGGTTAATTAATTATTGAGATATTGATCCCAGTAGAGTGCAAAACACTGTCTGATTGAAAAATTTGGTTATTTGCATGTAACTTCGTACCGAAGTCGAATCGGCCAAAATGTTATATAATATTTTCGACCCAAAATGACCCAGAGAACTTATTGTTTTCGTATTGCCGTCGATAGATAAAAAATACAAAATGAAAAAAACATACAAAAAATAATAATGTTGGATATAGTTATAAAGTAACATCATTTCCCAACAGATAGAAATCCCATATTCGCGTCTAGCCCAGAGCAAGACTCCACAGCTGAAACCGCCCGCAAAACCAATATCCACTGTTATGAAATTCAGTAACAGCGCCAGATTCAGAACCGACCAACCGAATAACATATCACCACAACGCCATACTACAAGTAATGCCACTGATGTCAACACATCAACAGATATATGGACAATCAGCAACATTGCAGGCATTGGACCACTTGAACCACGAATGCAACAATATCGAATTCACCAATAATTGACAGTTGACGTCAAATTGCCGACAATTCAACTGCAAGATGAACCCACCTAATTTCATCGAACCGCCGAAATGCAAAAACACAAAAAAAAAACCAAAGTGGTAAAGGTTAAATCACCAGCATTATGCGTTTATACATACCCCACTCATCACACAACAACACTGCACGGCAATACAATGCTGCAAATCAACGAATTTCCATAATAAATTCATACTAGCAACGCCAAAATTACTGGGTAAACAGCAAACATCCGCCACCAATGCCAGAAAACGAAACCATCTAACCAGACGAAATTTCAAAAATTGGCACATCGACATCCAATAAAAAATCGGAACAACAATTATAAATCATTAGCAAAACCTGTAATGGATTAAAGCGCCCATAATTGGTCCGATAGTTACCAAATTGAAAATATTCGATCGAACGGAGCCGCCTAATGTTTAACCTAAACTGTAATTTATTAAGAATGCCAGAGCAATCAATATTATATTTCAACAAATTACAAATAAAAGGCAAACAAAGTTATTTCCTATATCTTTTAAGAGTCATCATATTTAGTAGTGCAATGGTATGATTATAACTTAGCAATCTTAATGGATCAGTCCAAAGAAGATCTCCAAGCACAAATCTCAGAAATCTTATTTGAATTGATTCCAACAGTGTCACGTCATTTGCGTAATATGGCAACCAAATCGGGCGTGCATATTCAAGAATCGATCGAATCAACGTCGAAAATAATGATCGAATGCAATCAGGAATAAATAGTTCGCAAGACTCAAGAATAATAAAGTCCATTGCAATATTAGCACGATTAATTACATAATCAAAATGTGCCTTAACGTCAATTTTACGATCAATATAAACGGCCAGATCGAGTGTCCTGTCTACATAATCCAAAACAATATAATTTAGTTGGTAGGAATACTTTAAAATTACATTCCCTTCGAATAAAGTTGATAACCTTTCATTTGTCATAATTTAAAAACATGTTGTTAATATTACACCATTCATGGAATGCAATAAGATCCAATAAGTAATAATTTGTGAATCATTAATCGATGTGACAGTTTTGTAGAGTTTAAAAACAGGCGGCGAGTCATTAAAATATGAATTAAATAAAATTGGCCCCACATTACTACCCTGGGGGACACCAGACAATACTTTAATTGAACCGGATAATATATTATTTAACAAAACACGACAAGAACGACCCGTTAATGAACAACCTAATCCATGAAAGAAATTTTTAATTAAAACCCATATTTAGCAGTTTTTCCAACACAAATATTGTGTGATATTTTATCAAACTCTTAATTAAAACTCAGTCACACCATAATTAAAATTTTCAAAGCAGTATAAGTGACAAAATCAAGTAAATTAGCTGTAGTGGATCTGCCACGTATGAAACCATGTCGTTCAAGACAAATAATAGACTTAACATTAAATGAAACAACATCGGTTATTAAACTTTCAAAAATTTTCGGAATACAAAAAAGTGTAGCCTGCAGGCCAATAATTTTTAACATTATCCCTACCACCACCACTTTTATAATGAAGAATAATATATGAAATTTTCCATAAATTAGGAAAAGAACCAGTAGTCAAAGAGCTATTAAATAAAAATGAAAGTGGCAACAATAATGAAACTACACATTTTACAAGTACAACCGATGGAATGCCATCAGGCCCGGGAGAATCTTTAACATTTTAAAATATATCTGTTAACAATATCAGGACCAACAGTAAAATTGACGTTGGACCAAAAATCGAATAAATGAATATTGTCAGCGCTAAAATTTTAAATGGGTATATATTTTTTTTATTTATTAACACTAGATTTACCACACCGGTCAAAATGACTGGTTTTTTTTTGCAATTTCATTTTCAAAGTGAAGTAGTACCAGTAAAAACAAAACAACATAAATAGTATGTGGAAGAGATTAAAATCATGCTTTGAAGGTGTCGCAACAGAGGTAATTGGAAAGAGGATGATAATAAGAAATGAGTGGTTTAATGATAAATGTGGAAATGCTCGGAATGCAAAAAATGCATCCAGGTTGAAAATGCTAACGCGAACCACTATTTATAAAGACTACAGCGCGAAGAGAAATATCGAACGTAAAGTGATTCGTAAGAAAAAACGAGAAATGGAACGAAAGGTTTACGTCGAAATGGACAAATTTAACAAGAACAACAGTAATAGAAGATTCTACCGGAATGTCAATCGTGTTCGCAACGGAAGCCATTTATAGCTGAACCATCAATACACGAAGTAAAGAATGTTATTCAGAAGCTCAAGAATAATAAATCACCTGGATCTGATGGGTTACCAGGTGAACTCTTTAAATATGGTGGAAATGCATTATGATTGTATCAACTGCACGAGCTAATTGTAAACATTTGGAATAATGAACAGGTGCCAGATGAGTGGAAGGATGATATTTTCTGACCATTGTACAAGAATGGTGATAAATTTGATTGTAACAACTACAGAGGAATAATTTTATTAAAAATTGCCTGTAAGGTATTTGCTAATGTACTATACCTAAGACTTATTCCATACACCAATGAAATTATCGGAGAATACCAGTGTGGTTTCTGAGCAGATCGATCTACATCTGATCAAATATTTAGTATACGGCAGATCTTGGAAAAATGTACGGAATTCAATGTTGATACACATCATTTGTTTGTTGACTTTAAAGCGACATATGCGTCAATAGGTCAAAATTATGGAAAATGATGGAAGAGTTTGGTATTCCAAAAAAAAAGTGAAAGATTTGGTGGCCATCACGTTGGAAAATGTGAGGTCACAAGAACGAATGCGAGGTAAATTATCTGATCACTTTGAGACGGTTGATGGACTAGGACAAGGCGATCCATTATCAAAACTGCTATTTAATATTACGCTGGAAAAGGCAGTGAGGGGAGTCAATATTGATAATCAAGGCACGATTTTCACAAAATCGGGTCAATTGTTAGCGTATGCTGATGATATAGACATAATGGGTCGAAATATGATAAATGTCAAGGATGCTTTCGAATCGTTACAAAAGGAGGAATCAGGTCTGGGTCTCAAAGTGAATGCAGAAAAAACAAAATATTTGGTGGCAAAGAATACATTAGGAATTCGAGATCAAACTGTTAATATTCCAGAATACAATTTTGAAATTGTAAATAGTTTCGTGTATACTTAGGATCGTTGGTAAATGTAGAAAATGATATTGAAGAGGAAATTCGCCGCAGGGTAGCAACAGAATTGTTGGAGGCGAAGATAACTATTGAATGGTAATCCAGAAGGTGCAAGGAGAGCCGCGGCATACCTAAGGCTAGATGGTTAGATGTAGTAAACTATGATATTAAGATCCTTAAAATTCTGGATTGAAAGACATTGACAGCGGATAGGTCAGATTGTATGTCATTGTAGGTCATTTGTAGCGCTAATATTAAAAGAATGACATAAGGCAGTTAGTTTTATTTTTTTATTCAAAATCAAAAAGCTTTTGATCATCATTTTGATACTTATACCAAACAAAAGTCTGAATGGCTGGTGCCTTTTTCAATGTGATGGAATGAGTTTTGCATAGTTATATAGTAAATTATGAATACTGCGTAAATACAGAATTCGTGATAACGGTAAATTCATGATTAAGGGACGATACGATAGAAATTTTCGGCCATTGACACTAGTGCCATATCCTCAGTTATACCGATCAAATAAAATGAATGTACCCGATGTAAGTTTTTGTCGTGTTCGTGTCATCCGCATCATTATGTCAAATTAAATGTCATTCTCATTTCATTCTTTCAACTCTCACTATAATACTACCGTTACTCGTTGATTAAAATTTTGAGGAGTGTTGACTGTGAAATTTTACTGAGCATACTGGAAAGAAATATTCAAAAATATGTTATATTTGCAAAAGTATTGTTCATATACCAGTTTTAATTTATTTTTATTATAGGCCGCAAAAAATGACAAAACTTCTTCTGTGTTTTTGAAAAATCATCCCTATGGAATGTTAAAAATAATTAGATTTTGTGATAGCGAAGGTGAATTATTAGATAACCAAAGTGATTCACACTGCAGGAACAATAAACGTGTTGGTTTCGAGAGTACTGATAGTGATATTTGAGTCATGACGACAGTGAATACGAAAACACTTCAAGTTCTAGTGACGACAGTGAATACGAAAACATTTCAAGTTCTAGTGACGAAGATGAAAGTGTACGGTATAAAATATAAACAGTATATGTTGTGGATCAGAAAACACTCGACCATTAATTTATGTTTAAGAATTTCAATTAACTGATACATGAATTTATAATTAATAAAATATATTGCAATTAACCTAATTAAAGTAATTTATCGTTTTTTTAAAAATATGTGAAGATTTCCAGAATCTATCACTATCCATATTTTCCAAGACCACTAACTATAGTTAAGTTAAGCAATAACTAGTTTATCAACTAATTGAAAAGTAATTCAAACGAGACAATTTTCAATTCGTAAGAAATGTTAATGTTATTAGAATCAGTTTACAACTTGTTGTGTTGGGTTTTAACATCGAACTAGTTCTTTTCATTTTGTAGAACTAATAGTTCCACTTGTAATAGAAGTAGTTCTTTTTTCTGCAGCCAGTCATACATATATACTAAAATATTCGTTAGTGTGTGTACTCTGTGTGAATACATATAGATACTATGTACAATATTGATGTGGTAGTGTAATGTATTGTAGCTACCCAATATATATATTATTTATTATTATATATTTATTATGCGAAGTATTAATTTGAATTCTCATCAGAAAATCTTTTAAATCAAATGGTGAACTAAAATGTATCACAAATTCGAATCATTGTTCAAGGAAATCAAAGGATAAATCACAAAAGTGATTAGCAAAAGACTCTCAAAAATATATATGTCGATTTAAAACCCAATTATTTAACCAGCTGCTTCATTAGCTAACTAGTCTTTATGGACATTAATTAGCAATAAAACTAGAATTTAGCCGCAGCATAATGAAACGGTGATCGGTTAGGTTAATTTCAATTTAGTATTTATTAAATATTTAAATTACCTATTTGCTAATTGTTAATTAATTGTTAATACTATCTATTCAAAGTAGCGTTTTATGTCAAAAAAAAGATACATCTTTCCTATTCCACAAACGCATCCAACTCCAAACCGGTTAATGGGTTAAAAAGTTGCACGCATTTGAGTGGCAGCAGTAGTTTTGATGATTGAATCATAAAAATTCTCAACTAAAAGCAAATATTTATTTTTGTATTAAAATTGGAACAAAAAATGTGTGTGGAGATTTACAAATTGTTGTTTATGGTTTGTGGATTGTATGTCTTAACACACAAGTATATGATTGGTTTTCACGATTTTCAAAATTGGTTGATATAAAAATGATAAGCCAAAACAAGGAAAGTCAGAACTTAAAAATCGTGATGAATTAGTGGAAAAGGTCCGTACAATCATTGCTTTCGTTGAAAATTTCATTGTGAGAATATTGGCTGATGAATTAAGTACCAGGAAAGTCACTATTTGTCCTCCACATGATTTAAAATCGACTTTTTTTCCGAACCGAATTGGAATTAATAAAAGTAAATCAAGCGAATTATATATTCGAATCAAAATGTTTGTTGGGTTAATTTTAATGCGTGTGTGTATGTGTGTGTGTTCTCTTTTTTTATTTTCCTATGTATGTTAATAAAAAAAAAATCGTATACAAAAAATTACACGTTGTCAAATACAAATGTGTGTCAACAACACGCCGCTAACTTTTTCATATTATTTTTAAATATGAAATGGAAATAAATAATTGTAAATGTTAGAAAGAGATATAAAAAGATAATGAAACGAATACTTATGTACATACATTTTTGTTTATTTTTGTAAAATGTAAACGTTTCGGTGACGTGTTCATTACTTTTCAATTATGACATTTAGCATTATGTATATTTCCACATGACATGAAATGTCAACATTTTTCGTCTTAAGGCGAAGCATTGTTTTATGATCGCATTTAAATATTTCATGTAAGTAATTTTAATTATTTAATTCAAATATTTTTGAGATTAAAGTGCAGTTTAGCGGGGCGCACATTTAATTAATGGGAGGGTTGGGGAAATCGACAGAAAGGATAAAAAGGTTTTAGACTGTTGATTACCACCCGGGGTATATATAATCGATTGCTCGAGCGTGGCGAGTCACAGAGAGAAGTGTTTGATGTCAATATTTTATATTTTCCAAACAAATTTAAACCGCTCGCCCATGCTAGAGTGTGGTGTGAAGTAATTTCGCTAGAACAAAAGTTGGTGGTGTTATCCATCCACCGATTTCGTCATCCCTCTGCCCCCCCCCCCCCTCCCACACTTAATTAAATGATACGCCGATAAACTACAAAGTGTTTCGATCCGATTCGATTCAAATCGATTCGTTAATTTGTGATTTTTCCAATTTTTATATGAATAATCAACTAAAGGTACAAACAGATAAGTCGATATACTCAACACCGTTAACTGTCGGTAGAAGTTTCATTTATTTTATCTTTTCTAATTAATGAATTATTCATTTTCCAATATTTTTCAAAATTTTACAATTACGAAATGAAGTGGCTTGATGAGTAGTGTATCATTAGCGGCGACTGATGTTCACAACGAAACTTTTTAACCGAATTATGTGCTTCGCTTAGTAACAACTTCTTGCGATATGAAAAGGATATGAGCCGTACGTTATGTAATGGATTTTTAAATGGAGTTCGTTTAATTTGTTGCCAGCAATACGTTCATATTATGTTACTGCGTTAAGGTACAGTGATAATAAGTATAAGTTGTAACTATTTTCTAAATATTCTTTTTTATGTGTTAAGTTGTGAACCCCTGAATCTCACATTACATACATACATTAATTGTATAATTATTATTCTGTTTATACGTCTACAATTTATATTATGCAATTAAAATTAATTATTATGTCATTATCATTGAAATTTATATTTCTCATTGCATCGAGCAATTAAAATCGTAAAGAAAAAATAATATCTACAATCATAATCGACTAAAATATTATAAAAATTATTATATTACCAGCGTTGGCAGTGTGCGACTGCGATAATAAATTTAAAATTATATTAAATATTTTATTTTGTAAATATAATTTAAAAATATTAATTAATTAAGAATTTTTACGGTTTGTTTAAATGTGAGCGGGTAGGTTTCGCGTTACATATAAGCAAATAACTGACAAATAAAATAAAATATAGTGATAAATTCGAGAATAAATTCAATGTTGAATGTGAAATTATAGAATCGAAAACAAGTGTTAATTCGACTTTGACTTTGACATTTGCTTCGTAGTAAATAGGTCGAATAGTTGAGATTGAAGAGGTATTTCTAGCATAAATCCTGTTTTTATTACCATGACGTGGACAGTGCGTATTCATGTTTTTACCGACAAATTCCAAAATGAACAAATTTTTAAAAAATTATTGATTATGCTGTTGAAATTAATTTTTATTAATCCTCTAATTATTTTTATCGAAGAAAATGACTTTTACGCTTAATGACGAAAAAGTGCGGTTATGTCATAAAAACCAATTATTCACATATATATAATGAAAATCGATAAATTTAATCAAATTTAATATTATTCCCTATAAAAATACATCAACCTTTATTAAACCAACATTAAGCGTAAGTGTCAACATCCACTAGGGTAAATTTGAAAATTTCTTCTTTAGCCATAAGCTCAACTGAATATCAGTTGAAACAGTTTTCTTTATTTTCATGAAAATAGATTCTATTGATTTCTAGTTTTCAAATTGGATACGAAAATATACACATTTTTTATACAAATTTTCTTTTCATGTGACAATTGATTCAATATTCAATTCAACTTTTAAAATTGATTGAAATATTTTTTTTTTTTTTTAACATCGCATTTCTATGTTTCTACATACTCCATTGTAAAATGACATTTCATATTTTTTTTTACATGGGGTCCACTTGAGGTGTACCCCTCGGTTCCCAATGAAATTTTGTCAGGTTGTAGTACTTATCAAAATATTAAACAAAGCAAAATTTTTTTTACCTTAATTTAATTTGTAAGAGGGTAATGAGTGGTCGGTAGGAGTAAAAAACTTGACATTTTTTGCTAAATCTATAACTTTTGAAGCCGAAGTACCATATTTATTTTTGAAGTTGAAAATAATAGCTATCTAAAATATTTTTCATTTCATTAACAAAACATTTTTTTTAATTAATATTTTTTGGTCACGGGGTATATTAAAAGTGTCGAATTTTGAAAAATTGTGTAAGAAAAGTGTGAATTTATGTATATAACTTCGTTTAGAGCAATTTTTTTAAAAATGTTACACAAAATTTTTATTTTATTTTAACAAATTTTAATCCATCTTTTATCAATTTTCATGAATTCCTATAATTTTTACTTTTTTAATCAAAATGAAAGTGACAATTATATATTTTAAATAATAATATAATTAAAAAAAAGTTAAATACGCTGTCATCGAAAGTGTAAGTTGTCTGTATACAAATAGATTTAAGAGTACTTTTATCCAAACGTATAGAAAGATGATTTTTCGAGATTATTCTTTAAACAAATGAACTAAGTCGATTACGACGTTTTTGCAATCGAAGAAAAGTCTAAGCTTTAATATTTATCTTAATCTTGAAAATGACCAACACATTAACCAACATAACCGAAACAATATAATTAAATGACAATCACTTGTGATTTAATCAGCTGTGTACCTGAAAAAGAGATCAACAAAAATTTGAAAACCCGGTAGACTTCGCTTTTAAGGAATAATTATCCAACCAAAGTACCTCAGATCCAATCATAAAAATGAAAATTTTAGCTTTAAAATTATTGTACATATGAAACACTCTTTCATAAAATTATGCATAACTTTATAACTAACCCTATTTTAAAAAATTATGGCTAAAATGGAAAGGTGAAGACTTTTTCTACCGACTTTATTTAGAAAATATTTCTAAATAACTTGTTCTTTACGATCTTAAAAACGTGAATTCACATATTTTTAACACAATTTTTCAAAATTCTTTAATTTTGATACATCCTGTGACCAAATCCAATTAATTTAAAAAAAATTTTTAACAAAATGAAACATATTTTACATAACTATAATATTTCCAACTTCAAAAATTATTGTGGTACTTCGGATACAAAAGTTATAGATTTTCAAAAAATGTCATGTTTTTTACTCTTACGGAGCGCTCGTTACCCGCTTCGCAACGAAATTATGGAAAAAAAATTTTGTTTTGTTTTATACTTTGATGAGTACTACAATCTGGCAAAATTTCATTGGAACCCGAGGGTTACACCATAGGCGGTCTCCTTGTGAATAAAAATATTCGCTTCAACTTTCAAAATTGAATGGAATATTTAACATCGCAAGACAACGTTCATTAAAAAATGACATTTCACATTTAACGTTTCACATTTCACATTTCACATTTCAAATTTCACATTTCACATTTCACATTTCACAATCTGCGAGGTCGACGGATGGGCAAATATGGTAATACTGTGTGTAAAAATCTGTGTGCCTACACTTTTTTACAGATTATTACTTTCATGGCATCACTTTTAGGATCTCCCAACCAAAGTACCTCAGATCCAATCATAAAAATGAAAATTTTATCTTTAAAATTATTGTACATATGAAACACTTTATTATAAAATTATGCATAACTTTATAACTGGTATCTTAAAAAATTATGGCTAAAATGGAAAGGTGAAGACTTTCTCTATCGACTTTATTTAGAAAACATTTATAAAAAACTTATTCTTTACGATGTTAAAAACATGAATTCACATTTTTTTAACACAATTTTTCAAAATTCTTTAATTTTGATACACCCTGTGACCAAATCCAATTAATTTAAAAAAATTTTTTAACGAAATGAAGCATATTTTAGATAACTATAATACATCCAACTTCAAAAATTATTGTCTTACTTGGGATTCAAAAGTTATAGATTTTCAAAAAATGCCATGTTTTTTACTCTTACGGAGCGATCGACACCCCCTTCAAAACGAAATTATGGAAAAAAAAAATTTTGGTTTTGTTTTATACTTTGATGAGAACAACAATCTGGCAAAATTTTATTGGAACCCGAGGGGTACAACATATGCGGTCTCCTTGTGAATAAAAATATTCGCTTCAACTTTTAAAATTGAATGGAATATTTAACATAGCAAGAGCACGTTCGTTGAAAATTTACATTTCACATTTCACATTTCACATTTCACATTTCAAATTTCACATTTCACAATCTGCGAGGTCGACCAATGGGCAAATATGGTCAGAATGTGTGTAAAAATCTGTGTGTCTACAACACTTTTTTACAGATTATTACTTTCATGACATCACTTCTAGCATCTTCCAACCAAAGTACCTCAGATCCAATCATAAAAATGAAAATTTTACCTTTAAAATTATTGAACATATGGAACACTCTTTTATAAAATTATGCATAATTTTATAACTGGTAACCCTATCTCAAAAAATTATGGCTAAAATGGAAAGGTGAAGACTTTCTCTATCGACTTTATTTAGAATATATTTCTAAAAAACTTGTTCTTTACGATGTTAAAAACATGAATTCACATATTTTTAACATAATTTTACAAAATTCTTTAATTTTGATACACCCTGTGACCAAATCCAATTAATTTAAAAAAAATTTTTAACGAAATGAAGCATATTTTCGATAACTATAATATTTCCAACTTCAAAAATTAATGTGGTACTTCGGATTCAAAAGTTATAGATTTTCAAAAAATGTCATGTTTTTTACTCTTACGGAGCGCTCGACACTCCCTTCAAAACGAAATTAAGGGAAAAAAAATTTTGTTTTGTTTTATACTTTGATGAGTACAACAATCTGGCAAAATTTCATTGGAACCCGAGGGTTACACCATAGGCGGTCTCCTTGTGAATAAAAATATTCGCTTCAACTTTTAAAATTGAATGGAATATTTAACATCGCAAGAGCACGTTCGTTGAAAATCGACATTTGACATTTCCCTTTTTTTTTTTTGCGGGATGTCACAAACTTCAAATAAATTTTTTTTTTATCTTTTTTTTTTATTATAAACAAAAATTTTAGCGGTGATTGTCGTATCAATTTATTTTCTTAAAACAAAGAGTTTGTCCTTAATTGTGTGTGTGTGCGTGTGTTTTTTTGTTTAATAAAAATTAATAGAAAAATATTAAATTAAATAGTTATTCGAAAAAAATTTGTTCATAAATAAAAGTAAGAAAATATTATTATGTTATTAATAAAAATCTCAAATTAATGAATAAAAAGATGTCGTCAAATTTCAATAATTAATTCAAGGTGACTTTATGCGGAAAAAAAGTAAGAAAAAATTGTCTTATCTAAAATATATTTTTTTTTAAATTAATTTTAATTGGTTGTTGTTGTTGTTTTTTTTTTTTATTTTTTTTCATATTCATGTAAAAAATGTTGAAAAGATTATTAAATTTTTTGTTCACACATTCTAGCGACCTGCCGCCAATGATAAGAAAATCAAACGACGCATGCAATTACAATTGAATTGATGCATGTCATGACATGATTTTACAAAAATTTTCCAGTTATGTCATGATTTTTGTTTTCTTGTTATTTTATCTAAACAAAATTTTTTTTTTTAATTGAATTCAATTGTGACCATTTGTAGATAGTTTTATTATTTGTTTATGATTTTATTCACATACAATCGTCAGTCAGGCTCCTCGATAAGAGAAGATCTATTTCTATTTCTAATTTAGTACTAAAAAGAAATATTGTAATTTTAGGATTGGTTTTTTTTTTTTTTTTTAGAAATTCGGTGCATATTCAAATGAAGTTTTATATGTTTTTTAACATATTTTTTGTTTATGTTTTAAAAAATATTTATGTTCTCTTTTTTTTTTTTTTTGTAGTTCTCAAAAACTTAATAATTGTAATACAAAAGAATTAAATAAATACGAGGACAAAGAGGAAAAACGGAACGGATCAACAAAAGAAGCATTTTTTAAGTGGTGTCTTGGAACATTTTAAATATAATAATATAAATCGTGTGATTTTTAATATATGCACAAACGAAAATGAAGGCTGCTTTTGCTATTGGTTTAGTATTTATTGGATGTTGTACAAATGTTGTTTTTCTGGAGCTATTAGTCAAGTAATTATAATTTCAATTATTTATTAAATCATTTTTATTATTGTTTTTATAAATTTATTTAAAGTTTTAGAAGCTAAAAAGAATTGATTCCAATCATAGGCACCTGTATTTTTTTTTTTTTTTTGTATTATTGTAATGGTGAAAAAATTATTATCATTATCGCGCTAATATTACCGCTGTTCCTTGTAATTCTAATACAGTTGTACGAAATCTTTAATTAATAATTAAATGTTATGTGGCCAGTGTGTAATAATGGTGATTTTAAAATTTCCACTTCAAAATCTGTTCAGTCAATAATGCATTGATTTATATTACAAATAATAGCAGAATAGTTAGTGGTGAACATTCAAGTAAGAGATTAATATAAAATTTAGTGGTTTTATCTAAACAGTTTAACTTTATAGTTGATATTCTGATTTTTATATGACTGTTTTATTTGTTTGCTTCCTCTGGGCAACTCGGTACTGCCGGACATAGACAGTGTACATTTTTTTGACTTAATCTGGAATTCGACTAATGATTCCTTGACTTGAAATTTTTTATTATTATTGTGAACTGTGAAGCGAACGACTTTAAACGACTTATTCAAAATCGGTTGACTTGTCGGATATTTATCACTTAAAAAATTTTTTCTAAATTTTTTATAATAAAATCATCCTGACAATTTCATTTAATTTAATTAAACTCGTATATTGACTGATTTTCTTTAAAAATATTGCTGGCAACCATTTAACAAATGTTTTGAAAAGATTTCGGTAGTAGATGTGTTCATTATAGGTGTACTTTACATTGCTTGACGATAACTTTAAAATGTTTTTGTAATTTGAATTTTGTGGATGTGTTGAAATTCAGACGACTTAAAATTACGTTGCAGTTGTGGTTTGACTATGTCCAATACAAAACGATTTTTGAAATTAAATATTAAACAATTTTTTTTCGCAACAACATCTTTCTTCACTGTTTGTATCGACCGTTCTTTAGCTCCATTCGACTGCGGATAACTCATGTTAAATGGCGGTCCATTATCTGTTACCATAAATTACTAAATTAGAAAAACTTTTCCAGCTAAATAGTAAAAATCTAGATGTATCTTTTCAAAAGGATGACTACAGAACAGTGTGGCCATTTGACTTTCTAATTTTTCTATTGGCACATTTTGTGGCAACTGACAGACTTCACAATTTTGAACAATTTTTTCAATCTCTTTATCTATATTTGTTCATAAAATATGTATGACCGTGCTAACATTTTATGGTGGTTTTCATGTAATAATCTTAATTCGGTGTTTAGACTGTTTCTTAATCTATAATTCCCCTTTACTTCATCACTTAATTGTGATGGTTGTGACCAGACGGCCATTAAATAAGCATACACATGCTTCAATATTGAATCAGACATTGTATTTTTCTTCAATATTTATTGGAAATTCAGAAACAGTCTGTGTGGCATTTACATTCAAAGATTCATCAGCCTCTGTATTTCCATTTAATAGAAGTCTGGATAACGTATCTAAATTTCCGACTTTTGAACTTGCCTTATATACAATTTTATAATAATACATACCCAAAATTAGTGACCATCGTAGTAATCTGGTCACAACCACTGCTGGGATTTTCTTTGTGGAATCGAATAATTCCCTAAGAGCTTATTGGTCTGTGACTTTTGTGAAAGGTTTTTCAAATATATAATTATAAAACTTTTTAATAGCATAAATGATTGCTATCCTTTTTCTATGTAATCACGAATAATATCTTTGTGCAGGTGACAGGGTACTTGAAGCAAACATAACTGTTTTATTCCTCACCATTAATTATGTGGGACATGACAGCACCGACACCATAAGGATTTGCCTCAGTGGTAATGACAAGTGGTTTATTTGGATTAAATAAGGTTAAAACATTGTGACTTGTTACCAGTTCTTTGGTTTTTTCAAACGCTTCTTGGCATTTATCAGACCATATGTATGCCGCAAATCTTTATTTAAAAGACGATAATAGCTCTGTAGATAAATTTGGTATGAACCTACGATAATAATTAATCAACGCCAAATATGATTGTGGCTGTTGTACATTTGTTGGATGGGGTGTTTCTAAAATAGTTTGTATTTTACTTGGATTAGGTCGAACTTTGTTACTATATAAATGTGATCTAAATACACGATTGATTTTTGCAAAAATTTATATTTTACCACATTAATTTTGACTTTGTGGTCATTCAACCGACTCATGACTATGAACAATTGTGCCCGACATTCCACCAATTAAAATATCGTCTAGGTAGCAAAACACATTTTTTATATTAATCAATATTTGATCCATTACTGACTGAAAAATGGATGGCGCAGCTCATACACCAAAAGGCAGTCTCGTATTTTGGAACAACCCTTTATTGGTGTTTATTGTGAGTTCTCAAACACTTCTAGCCACAGATAAGCGCCACATAATTCCAAGACACAAAAATTATTACAATTTGACAAAATTTCTTCAATATTGGCAATTGATTGTCTTCAAATATTGATTTATGGTGACTCCACAGTCAATACATAACCGAATGTTTCCATCAGTTTTAGGGACAACAACAATGGGAAATGCCCACTCACCGTACTGGACAGGTCTCAAAACCTCTTTGTTGACTAACCGCTTTAATTCTTTTTCCACTTTAAACGCAAGAGGACTGAATACGCTTTGTGGAATATGGTTTTACATTCTTTAATGTGTAGCTCAGCTACTTGACCTGATATACATTGTCTCGTTATCTCAGTTTCAGAAACAGTTTCCTTCCCTACGAATTGTATAACATAAATTTTCCTTAGATTGGTTGTTTGTTTTTCGTTCAACGACGGATTGCTGATGGTTGTTGGAAGGATTACTACAACATATCCAAAAGATCTATTTTAAGTTTATTCTACAGAAATTTCTACATACTGTGGCACATGTGACTATACTTTCCGCTACCTAAACGTAAGTGTTTCAGAGGGTTTTCCATTTTATTGTTATTCCTATATATTTAGGTTCTTGTTTCCATCCTATGCATTGTACGGAATTGTGTTTTGTTTGTTGGAACATTGTCTCCATCAAGCATTTATTTGTTTTTTGTTCTGTAATTTTGGGTCCATTTGGGAGATTTGGTGAAGAGACGGGATACATAGAATTTTGGTTATTGGATTTGGGTGATAGAGTTCTTCACTTATCACGAAGTTCGTTGCAATGCATAAACGGATCCTTTAAATTATAAAAATATTTCCGAAAAACTTGTGGTCAAAGACCTATGGACCATATGTACGACATTAGTTATAAGAGTTATGAATGGAATTGTGGAATTTGTAGTTTAACTTTTCAGTTTTCGTATTCTGAGTCTAAATTGAGCAGTAAAATAACAAATTTTGTAATCGAATTGGTACAGAAGTGATTCAGGTAAAAACTTTCGATGAAATTGTTAGAATGCAATATCGATACAGTCATTCTAAACATGTACATCGAAACTTGAACGAATGCGAACAAAACATTACCAAGCTTTGGAATCTAATTCACATATTGAACGTTACAGGAGCTGAGCCAAAACTCTAAATTGAACAGTGCTGAACAGTGAGTTCTGCAATCTGCTCAGTAAAATTGTTCTGGTGAGTATGCCCATTATGCCATTACTGCCATAAGAGCTATTCATAATATAATGCTTTTCGAAAGCCTTAATACAAAATTTCATGAAAATTCATAAAGGAATGGCATAATTGCAAAGTTTATTGAAATCGTCATTTCAGTCAGCCAACGTTGTTTCGTCATAAATATAAATCAAACTAAAGGCAAAATGCTTAAATTTAATTTATTTGCAATTCCTGATAATTTCAATAAAATTTATAAATTCAATCTTTACGTTGTGTGAACACAAATACATCAAATTTAAATGACCATTCACGAATGCACTAACTGTGGAAAAAGCTTTTCATTGATTCCTGTGTGTTCATGAAATGTAGTTTTTTTGAGCTGGATGACCATTTGTTCGTTTATGAACTACAAAGAAAAAGGAATATCTTTGAAAATATTGAGTTAGACGCTACTGATGGATTAACAATGTTTGCACACGCACACACATCACTATGAGCTAATCACCCATTTCAAAATAATAGAATTATGAAAACATCTATCTTTTGTTAATTGCAGTATCATTGGTAAATTATTATTTACTCCCATGCGGAGTAATTGAAAATATTTTAAATCTATATTATTTAGAAATATACTTCATAGTAGCTGCCAGCGAGACACAAGCTATAGTGTAGCGGAGAGCCACATATAAGGAAACAATTAGAGGGTGCACATACCAAATGATGTAATTTTATCGCTACTATTATTTGTGCAACCCAAGTGGGGGGTCAAAATCCATAGATGTCATAAGTAAATGGTCGCATATGCAAATGACACGTATTTACACAAGTATTTACATTGCAAATTACGTACAAATTATTAAGGGATCTTTCGACAAAATGACATTTATTGCAATGATCACGATAATATCAATTGGGCGACAAACATTATTTCCACAGAAACTCCAGAAAGATTAATTCCCAAAAATAAACAGCATACAATGACATTATAAAGAACTGGCAATTGAATGATAGAATATAAAATGCAAAGATAATTCTCGCCACAAAATCATGAAATTGTTTTTTATTTTGAAATTTGTTAACAAACCTTTAAATTTTTCAAACGGCCCACAAATATTTATTGATTGGGAACAAATGAATATTTTGCTTAAACATTATTTTCCGATAATTAATTTGTTATTGTATTTTTGTTTTTATTTTTATTTTTAGAAATGATCCGGGATCCGGAAATTTAATAACATTTTTACAATTTTTATTTATCGCTTGTGAAGGATTTATATTTACATCAAAATTTGGTACAGTTAAACCGCGCATTGGTTTTAAAGATTACTTACTATTGGTCACAATGTTTTTTATCGTAAGTGTGTGCAATAATTATGCATTCGATTTTAATATACCGATGCCATTGCACATGATATTTCGGGCTGGATCATTAATTGCAAATATGATAATGGGTATATTGATATTACATAAAAGATATACATTTTCCAAATATTTATCAGTTTTAATGATAACCGGAGGTATTGTAATTTGTACGGTGGTATCAGGCAGTGATGTGGTATGTGTTTTATTTCGTACTAAAATATTTGTATTTTAAAATTTGGATTTTATAAAATCATTTTATAATTATAAATTAATAGAAAAGTACAGCAACAAAAGTGTCAGATGTTGCCGACACAAAATCCGTATTTTTTTGGTGGACACTTGGAATATCATTATTAACATTGGCATTATTTTTATCGGCTCGCATGGGTATTTTTCAAGAAGTTTTATATAAACGTTATGGTAAATATCCACGTGAAGCATTATTTTATACTGTAAGTATATTATTTTATTTCACTCCATTCAACATCATTCCTAAATTATGCGGTTTAGTGTATGGACCGTTTCATTCATTTCAATATGATTGCGTAAATGGGGTGGTGTTTTTATATGAATGTATTTTTGATGATCGAAAATCAGTAAATTTTAATATGAGAAAAGATTTGTGACCCATCCTCTATTTCAGTAACACTTAATGATGATGATGATTATTGCTAGAAGTGGTAAAAACAAATAAATGAAGTTCCGTAGGTCCATCGTGCACACGCTATTAGTTAGACGTCATATATAAAACCAGAAATATTCCTTATAAGAGTTCCATTTACTTACTTACTACATCGTCCATGGCGTTATAACCCAGGTGCGGTTTTAGTCTTCTCCAACACGCAACCTGACCTATCCGCAGTCAATGTCTTCCAATCCCGACTTTTAAGGATCTTTTTATCACAGTTTACTGCATCTATCCATCTCGCCTTAGGTCTTAACATTCCAAGATGCAAGTTTTAAATCATTATCTTTAAATTTTCGTTGCTTGAGTCGTTGTCGCGTTTATCCTGTCCGATCCGAGGCCGTGTTGTAGAGTTCATAACTAGTTGTTTTTCCGAAGTTGGTAGTTAACCATACGTCCAACCTACTAAATCATTCTGTAAATTCGTAGGGTCATTTACAGGGGTATATCACCTCTTCCGAAAGCAGTTACATTGGCGCCGTTGATATCGCTTTTACTGTGTAATCACTGAATCATTAACTCAGTTTTAATCGAATGCTGCTTTCACACAACACCCCAAAGTAATTTTCATACACAGCAGCCATATTGTCCGCGGCTACTTATTCTTTATTCGTAGCTAACCCATAAGTATTATAGGCCGTTCTACTATCCGCAACCTGTGGACGCGTTTGGTCGCAACTGGCATTGCAAGTATGCTATACCCAACATACTAATCCGGAAAAAAAGCGTTCCATTTACAGTGGACGTATCAATACTTTATTTCCCAAGTACTTTATGTCTATGCGCCTCTCATAAAGCTGACATTCATATAAAATGAAAGATATGGCGATTCTTTCGACATGTAACATTTATAACAAGCACACACACAAATCTTAATTTGTTTCTGATTATTCCCAGCAACACAGAAACAACTGCCTTTTCTGAACAAGTAGTGTTCATGAATTGATCATTTATACATCTAGCAATGCTCTGTTTTATCCAATTAATGGAAACCGGTATGCATGGCTCGGGTGCAATGAAGACTGAATTATAAGCTCTGTTCGTTTTCCACATTACTATAGGGTAGGGTAGGTTCACAAAAAAGGGTAATTGTTCTCATTTAGTATTACAATCAATTTAGATCGATTCCTTAATTGCAACCGCAAATTTTATTACGGCCGCCATTTTCAACTTTGGAAAACTCCAAAGCCGTCGTTGGTGTGGTACGCACAACAAGTCGTAATTGAAATACAATTACTTATGGCCATATGATTACCGTGTAAATCCAATATATATATTTACCTTGGGGGTAAACCCTAATCAGCTTAGTTACATAAATTCTTCATAGATTCCTAAGTGTTTCAATATTTTTTCGTACCAGCACAGTTGCTAAATCATTTGCATAGGCCCGAGTATACGAACCATATTTGTTGATTTGAGAAATTGTTCACCGGTCAATAATAACGAAAAAAGCTGTGATAATACACAACCCTTAGTTCTTAGCAGATACCGAGATATGTATCGTTATATTTGTCGAAGAATATTATGAATCCAATTTATCAGAGAGTTCCCTTTGATCTGAGTGTACTTACATTGTGTCAAATGATGCATTATCGTACACACCACTTGGTCCCAATTGAAGTTCGAAGAAACCATATTGATTTAAGTGGTCTCCAGTATCACTTAATCCAAAGTTGAAAAATTATTGTGGCATTTCGGATTCAAATGGTTATTATAGAATGTTACAGAAATTATTTGTTTACCACTTCGGCTCGCGCTTGATACAAATCGTTATCAATCTGCTAGTTCTCTTATTTTTATACTTTTCTTGGCCATTTTTTATTGACTGTACCATTTTTACTCTGGCTGTTGTTGTTTTGTTAGAACATATAGTTTCTCGACTCCAGTGTCGGTGGCAATTCCTTTGTTTGTCCGTCAGCAGTTAATTCGGGTTTAAATTTAAGTCACCTAACCGAAGGATTTTATATTCAATTTTGTAGCTCTATTGGGTTTGTGACTAGGTTTACTGCAAATGCCAACCTATAACTATTAACTATAGGGCATTGCAGAAGAAGTTCTACATCGTTTTGAAGACGCATTTGTTTTAGTTTGTGTAAGAGTTTTTATCATAAATAGATCAAGTATACGAACTTATACTGCGATGATTGAGTTACCCAGAAGAGCCATCGGTGATGCGTAAAAAGGTAAACAACTCTGCTGTTACACGTTATTACTTCGACATTGAAAGAGGTCATTTGCCATATTGTTCGCCAACCATTATATTTTACGGTTGTTACCTTTACAAAATAGTTCGTGGGTAAGTTGCGGCAAGTCTGATAGCTTATACAAAAGCGGTCCAAGGGTACTACCTATCTATTACTACCCCCTATTATTATTGGAGTTAATGTTGTTTGTTTCATTTGATATTTTACTATGACGTATTAATATCAGATAGCGTATGATTTGATGACATTGAAATAAATGGGCAACCAATTTGTTTTAATTAATATAATAATCCGACGTGTCATACCAAATCAATGTCACTCGCTTGCCCACTCGCCGTTGTTTTTTCTTATGGGTGTAACATGTTGTTGTGGATGACTTATTTTCGTCGTTGCTCTCCAGAGATAGTAATCTGTTGTTTCGGTTGCCGTAAGGCTTTCTAAATAGTTTTGAATTGCCTCGCGCTTGATTTCTTTCAATTGTTTTCTTAGGTCTTTTATTGCACGATTTAGTTTTGACTTATTTTTAGGTGACGTTGTTTTTTGTACAGTTTTCTATTTCGGAATTTTGTTTTGATCAGTGGACCAATCAGCGGATTTCTCGTAGATACGTGATCCAGTTTACAATCTTGAATCGCCATATAAAGTTGTCTGCCTCTCTGTGTGATCAATCTTGAACCACATTCTGTATGCTTAGCATTATAGTGACCTCTGGAAATAAACCTGTTACTCAATGTTTTAAAATATTTGGTGTTTTCAATTTTGTTGATATTGTGTTTTGGTGGGCAGTATAAGGCTGATATAGTCAATGGACCGTTCCAATCCGCTATAACCACACTCGTTGCTTAAAGATATGCATGTTCATATTTTTGGAGTTCATAATGTTTTATTGTATTTCTGATGGGGATGGCCTAACCTCCATGCGCTTTCCCATCCGAATGTTTTGTATCGTATGTTTTATAATTTCTTATATTAAAAAAGTTTCTGTCGGTAAAATGTGTTTCAGCGATCAGCAGAATATCAATTTTGTGTTCAATAATAAATCTATTTATTTCATGTGTATTTTGGGTCAAATCGTTGGCGTTCCAGATTACAATTTCGAGAAGATTTGGTATTATACCATTTTTGTTATTAACTTGGTTAATAATCCTATCAAAGGACCAATTTGACTCATAACTTCTCTCATCATAATTTTCATTTCCGATATATCATGATTGATGGCTGTTGTGGCTGTGTGGTGTATTGTTGTTGATGTTGTTGTTGTTGTTGTTATTGTTGATGTTGTTGTTGTTGTTGTTGTTGTAGTTGTGACAAAGGATTCATCGTTTTTTCATTTAGTTGTTGGCTATTTGTAGTTGTTGGTCCCTGTGCGTAAGTTAAGTTTAGCTGCACCTACTGAATTACCTGCGTTCTACGAATCTGGCCAACATCATGTCTGTTTCTTAATGCTGGAAATTTGTTGTCCTTTAATAATATTAATTTCATAAGATTTTCCATTTTATTTAATCATTTTAAAAAATACATTTTTTTAATATTTTCTTTTAGCATTTATTACCGTTACCATTTTTTCTACTACTCACAAACAATATTTGGGAACACATTCAAATCAGTTCGGCTAGTGAAATGACAAAATTACCAATTATTAACGTTTATATGCCAGAACAATGGATCTATTTAATTGGTAACATTTTAACACAATACATTTGTATCAGTGGTGTTTATGTTCTGACAACCGAATGTTCATCGTTAACTGTTACGTTGGTCGTAACACTTCGTAAATTTATATCACTGTTATTTTCAATAGTATATTTTAGTAATCCATTTACGATTTATCACTGGATCGGCACCATTTTAGTGTTTACCGGCACAATGATATTCACTGAAATTTTGACAAAATTATTTAAATTTTTGGTTGGCACGTGTTATCGTCAACGTTACGACGAATTTGAAGATGATAAAATTAAAGTTAACTAAACGTTTTTTTAAACAAAATGAAAAAAAAAAACTTTCAAAAACCAAAAAACAAAAAAAAAAAAAAAAGACAAATTGAATTACGAAAATTTTTGAAAAAGTTATTATTTTTGATATTATTATTATTTTTGTTAATATTATTTTAATTTTTTTATTATTTGTAGACCAATGAAATAAGAAAAATAAGAAACGAGAATGTAGAAAGAGTAAGTACAAAATATAAGTGCGATCTCCTCTCTAACCAAAAGTCACAACTTTTAATTTTGTTCAATGATTTTTTTTTTACGTGTAACGGTCGCCTTTGATTTGTCGCAGCCGCATCAAAACATAAATATGGTCGGCGAGCAGAGAAACAACATTTCTATATTGTGTTCTTCCTCTTTCTACAAATAAAAGCGATGTTAATCATAAGGTTAACGAAAATATATTATATTTGTGTGCTTTATGCGTATGCGTAAATGTTTGTGTTTGTATTTGTGTTATGATTTGTTACGTTGAATTTGGTGTTTATAGCGTTACAATATGTGTAGTTGGGGGGGGTTAGTCACAAATAAAACAAATTTTTGTACGTTAGATTTTAATTTTCTTGTGTGGGCGAAATAAATGGGGATGGAAGGGACGGTGATATTCGAATGATCAAAATTTTGTTTACGCTAACTAAATTCTATTTAAATAAAAAATGTCACGTGCAGTGCATACCCAATTTGATTTAATTTATTCAATCCGTATAGAACACGTATTTTGTAATTTCAGAATCCCTTTCAATTATAAAAAAATATTATTAATTATGCCAATTAATTTTTGTATGACGGAAGAAATCAGGAAGCGGAATAGAATATTGAAAAAAAGAGATAATCAATGCGTTTGCAAGATCGAACGGGGTGACAAAAACACCATCGCATTTAACAATTTTTTATACAAATAACATTCCAAACGAAATTCATGTAAAATGCTTAATTCTCAAGATTCTTGCACAAACAATACTTACTTTTGATTCTTCTTCGGACTGTTACCGCTTCCATGATGAAATTGTTAATGTGTGATCAACTAATGTTAATATATATATACAGAAAGACTTTCTATGTCACAAACGGCTCTCTGTGGGTGTGGGCTCGCTAAGGCTATACCATGAATCTCGCCGCTCATAATAGCCACTCAATTTATCATATATAATTTTAAAAGATCATTGCGTAAATAATTTTTTATTTAATGAACGGTACCGTACGAATTATAGTTTATTTCAAAAACAATTGTTTGCATCCGCATTACAAGAATGGTTGCTGCAATGCATGTGCTAGGGTGACCATATTATAAAATTTAAAAAAAAAAAAAAATTGTGAACTATTTAATGATTTAAAATGAATTGATTTTTTGTTTGATTTGATTTTTTGTTTGATTTGATTTTTTTGTTAGTGGCATGAACGGAGAATTATTTTGTTTTGTTTTGAGCTTTTTTCTGTTGTTGTTGTTGTTAAAGTCATTGTGCACATGAATTTATTATTTTATGAGAACAAATTTTAATTTTTAGTTTTTATTATATTTTGATATGAACTTTGTTAACGAAATTTGTATGTGATTGATATTAGAAAAATAAATGTATTAATTAAATTAATTAAATTTAATGGATATTTGAAAAAAAAAATTTATTTAAATTAAATTAAAATTTATAATTCATTTCTTTCAGTGATTACTAGAGCATGCAAAACATTAAAGGAATATCGACCATTTGGATTTATCGGCAAGAAATTTGGCAAAAATATTATTGCCTGCAGACGATGATTATGGTCCGTCTAACGCAAATTTTTGGAAAATAGTCTAAAAATGTGAAAAATAAATATACTTTTGTAGGAACAATAATCGGATTTAATGGTGCAAAACGAGGATGTATTAAATGTACAGAGTTGAAGGAGAATGGGATAGAAAATGGTAGACACATGAGTTTCCGGAGTTACCGCTTATAAAACTACCAATTGATTTAATAGATGTTGTAATAATAGCTGATTCATTTGAATTTGTTTGATTTGGGTTAGATATTTAATGTATAGTCTAATCTGTATATCGATTTGTATAAATACTGTCGGGAATGAAAACTGGATCTATAGCTGATGCGTTGTTTAGAATATATGTAAATGGTGATATAATGATCTATATATGGAATTGTTGCAGTGAACAATAACGTTTATAACTTGGTGCATGTTATTGATGACGTAATA